>OZ024798.1:26073846-26673846 GCA_964017045.1 Omphiscola glabra | reverse complement strand
GCTCATTGGTTGTGGGTCTTAATACTTTTCCCTAGCACTGCTATGTCATCAGCATATGCAAGATACTGAAGGGGTTGATTGTAGAGAGTGCTCATTGGTTGTGGGTCTTAATACTTTTCCCTAGCACTGCTATGTCATCAGCATTTGCAAGATACTGAAGGGGTTGATTGTAGAGAGTGCTCATTGGTTGTGGGTCTTAATACTTTTCCCTAGCACTGCTATGTCATCAGCATATGCAAGATACTGAAGGGGTTGACTGTAGAGAGTGCTCATTGGTTGTGGGTCTTAATACTTTTCCCTAGCACTGCTATGTCATCAGCATTTGCAAGATACTGAAGGGGTTGATTGTAGAGAGTGCTCATTGGTTGTGGGTCTTAATACTTTTCCCTAGCACTGCTATGTCATCAGCATATGCAAGATACTGAAGGGGTTGATTGTAGAGAGTGCTCATTGGTTGTGGGTCTTAATACTTTTCCCTAGCACTGCTATGTCATCAGCATATGCAAGATACTGAAGGGGTTGATTGTAGAGAGTGCTCATTGGTTGTGGGTCTTAATACTTTTCCCTAGCACTGCTATGTCATCAGCATATGCAAGATACTGAAGGGGTTGATTGTAGAGAGTGCTCATTGGTTGTGGGTCTTAATACTTTTCCCTAGCACTGCTATGTCATCAGCATATGCAAGATACTGAAGGGGTTGATTGTAGAGAGTGCTCATTGGTTGTGGGTCTTAATACTTTTCCCTAGCACTGCTATGTCATCAGCATATGCAAGACACTGAAGGGGTTGATTGCAGGAGTACCCATTGGTAGGGGGCCTTGGGTTTCCCTCAGAATGTATCCTGTTATTGTTCCTCTCTAATGTTAGGTTAAATGTTTGAGTATATGAAATGATAAAGTAGTTACTATTCATTATTTATTGTCTAACCACGTGTTCTCGATCTATTTCTGACTAGTTATATATCGTCGCCCGGCCAACAGCCTAACTGACTCTCAGCAAAAAAAAAAAAAAAAAACTTAATTAAAATAAGCGCTCGTGTCAGCGTATGGGCGTTCACCTCTAGTTACGGAAAAGTTATCCTATCAGAAGTACAGCCTGTTATAAAGCAATTTACTTGATCATATAATCTTCCTCGCGCCATCCGCACGGACTTCCGGTATGACATTCTAAGGCAGCGGTTCTCAACCTGTTGGTCGCGATCCCTTTGGGGGTCGAACGACCCTTACCCAGGGGTCGTCTAAGACCACCGGAAAACACATACTCTACAGTTATGAAGTAGCAAAGAAAAGTATGTGTTTGGGGGTCGCCACAATATGAGGAACTTCATAAAAGGGTCGCGGCATTTCAAAGGTTGAGAAACACTGTTCTAAGGGTTGACAAAAAGGCAGACGCACTTTCATTTTCATTTTTGACCCCATGAAAAAACCATGCGACTTTTGTCATTTTGAGAAATTGGGTCTCATCTGGTCATGCTAAAGTGCATCGAGAAGGTGGGTCTCATCTGGTCATGCTAAAGTGCATCGAGAAGGTGGGTCTCATCTGGTCATGCTGAAGTGCATCGAGAAATTGGGTCTCATCTGGTCATGCTAAAGTGCATTGAGAAGGTGGGTCTCATCTAGTCATGCTAAAGTGCATCGAGAAGGTGGGTCTCATCTGGTCATGCTGAAGTGCATCGAGAAGGTGGGTCTCATCTGGTCATGCTAAAGTGCATCGAGAAGGTGGGTCTCATCTGGTCATGCTAAAGTGCATCGAGAAGGAGGGTCTCATCTGGTCATACTAAAGTGCATCGAGAAGGTGGGTCTCATCTGGTCATGCTAAAGTGCATCGAGAAGGTGGGTCTCATCTGGTCATGCTGAAGTGCATCGAGAAGGTGGGTCTCATCTGGTCATGCTAAAGTGCATCGAGAAGGTGGGTCTCATCTGGTCATGCTAAAGTGCATCGAGAAGGTGGGTCTCATCTGGTCATGCTAAAGTGCATCGAGAAGGTGGGTCTCATCTGGTCATGCTAAAGTGCATCGAGAAGGTGGGTCTCATCTGGTCATGCTAAAGTGCATTGAGAAGGTGGGACTCATCTGGTCATGCTAAAGTGCATTGAGAAGGTGGGTCTCATCTGGTCATGCGAAAGTGCATTGAGAAGGTGGGACTCATCTGGTCATGCTAAAGTGCATCGAGAAGGTGGGCCTCATCTGGTCATGCGAAAGTGCATCGAGAAGGTGGGTCTCATCTGGTCATGCTAAAGTGCATTGAGAAGGTGGGACTCATCTGGTCATGCTAAAGTGCAGGATTCCAACCGTTCAACTCACTCACTCCAAGGATATTTGAAATGTTTCAAGTCTTCACATTCCTGTGGTCGCTTAGGAGCTGTTTTATTGGGGTGGGGGGCAATTGAATGAAAGGATAATGAAAGTACACTAGTTATTTATTTCCCCCATTTTACTTGGGCGGGTCCTAGTGGCTGTATAGACGGGTACTAGCGGCTGTATAGATGGGTCCTAGTGGCTGTAGAGACGGGTCCTAGTGGCTGTAGAGACGGGTCCTAGTGGCTGTATAGACGGGTCCTAGTGGCTGTATAGACGGTTCCTAGTGGCCGTATAGACGGGTCCTGGTTGCCGTATAGACTGGTCCTGGTGGCTGTATAGACGGGTCCTAGTGGCTGTATAGACGGGTCCTAGTGGCTGTAGAGACGGGTCCTAGTGGCTGTATAGACGGGTCCTAGTGGCTGTATAGACGGGTCCTAGTGGCCGTATATACGGGTCCTAGTGACTGTATAGACGGGTCCTAGTGACTGTATAGACGGGTCCTAGTGACTGTATAGACGGGTCCTAGTGGCCGTATATACGGGTCCTAGTGACTGTATAGACGGGTCCTAGTGACTGTATAGACGGGTCCTAGTGGCCGTTTAGACGGGTCCTAGTGGCCGTATAGACGGGTGTAAAAGTTTTTAAAAAACACAAGGGAAGCCAAAATCGAAATGGGGCAAAGGTAGAGTATCACTTATGAAAGTTCCTGGTGGAGAACAGCTGTGGGGCTGGGAATAAACCTATAAAATAAACAAATAAATAAAAAAAGCAATAAAGTATTAAAAAAGCCCAAAGAAATCTGGCAGTCATGTGTGACTCAAAGTTCTCCTGTGTCTCAAAGTTCTACTGTGTCTCAAAGTTCTCATGTGACTCAACGTTCTCCTGTGTCTCAACGTTCTACTGTGTCTCAAAGTTCTCCTGTGTCTCAACTTTCTACCGTGTCTCAAAGTTATCCTGTGTCTCAACGTTCTCCTGTGTCTCAACGTTCTCCTGTGTCTCAACGTTCTACTGTGACTCAACGTTCCCTTGTGTCTCAAAGTTCTCCTGTGACTCAAAATTCTCCTGTGTCAGAAAGTTCTGATGTGTCTCAAAGTTCTCCTGTGACTCAAAATTCTCCTGTGTCAGAAATTTCTCATGTGTCTCAAAATTCTCCTGTGTCTCAAAATTCTCCTGTGACTCAAAATTCTCATGTGTCTCAACATTCTCCTGGGGGTAGGTCCGGCCCTACCGGCACTTTTTTCTTTCTATGGAGGGGGTGCTATTTTCAGGCAACTTCCGTTGTTTTTTGTGTGGGGGAGGGGAGCGAAATTACTTTCCCGCCTCGGGCTGCTCTAACCCTCGCTCCCCCACTGTCTAGAGGGTAGTATTGAGTGAGCATTATTAGCGAATGTGGTTGTGTTAGACCAACTACGTGGCCATCTCCCCTACTGTGGATCAACACACCTGATTAGCTGTGCCCATCCAGACTGCTCTATTATTCATCAACACAAGCGTTCGCGCCTCACTACACACACACACACACACACCTCGGTAGACCAACACATTGAGTACAGTCTTGAAAACTTATTACCCGTACCGGTTTCGTTTCACTCTTTTTAAAATGTTCCGTAATTTGGTCTTGCTTATCCCTCCTTGAATCATAAACACACACACACACACACATACCCCCCCCCTTTTTTTTTTTTTCAATAACTACTTTTAATCACAATTGCTAAATTTCAACTTAAATTAGTTACCCTCAGTAACTTTAGTAAAGAGACCCCCCCCCCACCTCCCTTTTCCCACACACAGTCACCAAAATCCAGTATCCCCCTTTCTTGTGATCACAGAACGTCCGGTAAGTTCTGACCATCAAAAGGCAGTTTTTCTCGTGGACTCAAGTTGCTCTCCTTCCCTGTTCTCTCTCTCCCCCCCCCCCCCCCCCATTCCAGCAGCAATCTCTTTTACAACCGCTGATATCCTTTTGTCTTTTTAAGCAGTGCTACAGCTTAGAAACATCATACACGTTACGAATGTTGCAGAATGGTTGTCCCTCTGTTGCTGATACACTATGTATCATCTGAGAACTTCTATATCGTTCCATCTGTATTAATAAGAGACATGGTTCTGTCTTCAAAGATAAGGACACTAATGGTACGATGTTAGGAGACAAATACAATCCTAAAAGTGACTATATATAGATAAGGGGTTCTTAAAATGTGGTCCACGGACATCTCACGGGTCCCAAAAAATTTCATTGTGTCCGTGACCGGCTTTTCCCTTTTGTAATTTTAATGTACGCATTTAAATAAACCATTATTCTAAGAAGGGGGTTGTGTCGGGTTGTGTCTTTCACCCAACTGACAAAGAGATCTATGGAACAAGGTAGATTAAGAACCCATTGGACATCTTAACAACTATAGACAGATGAATAACAAAACAATTACAGCCGACTTTACGAGCACTTTACAATCATTTTGTGACACCATTCAGTCCATGACATTGGTGTCATAGAAACTGTCCTTGACATTGGCTTTAATATGCGTGTACATGCTTTATGTTTATAATTCAACATTGCCTGACTTGTCCTTGACTTTGGTAGTTCTTTTATTTTGTCCTTCACATTGGTTTTATAGAATTCCCCCCTCCCCACTTGAATTAAGTTTTATTTAAAAAAATATTTTTGTACACCTTGTTCATTAGCTCAGATTTATTCAAAAGGTGTATTAACTGTGGGTGACATTGACTTTGAGCAAACATTTCATGATATTTTATGTTAAAGCTGCAGTCATAAAGTAATTTCGGTCTTTGATCATGACTTATGCTGACATCCGATAAGTGACTTGTATCTTTTGACACAGCAGAAGATTGATCTTCTTATATCACACACACAAACACACTTGTTGTTATGCCCCCCTCCACACACACACACCATTTGTTATGCACCCCCACGCGCGCACCAACTACAGTATAAAACAACATCACGCTGTCAGACGATATTGATGACATCAGTAACTAATGGAATCGATATCACCCACGCATCGTGGATCACACCAGACCCTGCCGGGGATCGATAGCGCGATCGTAAAAAGTTAGATCAAAGATTATGAATCTTTGGCGGGTGAGCATGTCAGGTACATCCGGAAATGTTAGATCAAAGATTATGTATCCTATGCAGTTGAGCATATCAGGTACATCAGGAAATGTTAGATCAAAGATTATGAATCCTAGGCAGTTGAGCATGTCAGGTCCATCAGGAAATGTTAGAGCAAAGATTATGAATCCTAGGCAGTTGAGCATATCAGGTATATCAGGAAATGTTAGATCAAAGATTATGAATCCTAGGCAGTTGAGCATGTCAGGTCCATCAGGAAATGTTAGATCAAAGATTATGAATCCTAGGCAGTTGAGCATGTCAGGTCCATCAGGAAATGTTAGATCAAAGATTATGAACTCTAGGCAGTTGTGCATGTCAGGAAATGTTAGATCAAAGACTATGAATCCTAGACAGTTGTGCATGTCAGGAAATGTTAGATCAAAGACTATGAACTCTAGGCAGTTGTGCATGTCAGGAAATGTTAGATCAAAGACTATGAATCCTAGACAGTTGTGCATGTCAGGAAATGTTAGATCAAAGACTATGAACTCTAGGCAGTTGTGCATGTCAGGAAATGTTAGATCAAAGATTATGAACTCTAGGCAGTTGTGCATGTCAGGAAATGTTAGATCAAAGATTATGAACTCTAGGCAGTTGTGCATGTCAGGAAATGTTAGATCAAAGACTATGAATCCTAGGCAGTTGTGCATGTCAGGAAACGTTAGATCAAAGACTATGAATCCTAGACAGTTGTGCATGTCAGGAAATGTTAGATCAAAGACTATGAATCCTAGACAGTTGTGCATGTCAGGAAATGTTAGATCAAAGACTATGAATCCTAGACAGTTGTGCATGTCAGGAAACTATTAGATCAAAGACTATGAATCCTAGACAGTTGTGCATGTCAGGAAATGTTAGATCAAAGACTATGAATCCTAGACAGTTGTGCATGTCAGGAAATGTTAGATCAATGACTATGAATCCTAGACAGTTGTGCATGTCAGGAAATGTTAGATCAAAGACTATGAATCCTAGACAGTTGTGCATGTCAGGAAACTATTAGAGCACACTCACTAGCATTTAGGGATATGTAAGTGTCAGACGGGAACAAAATTGGTGCTGCTATTTATTTAGTCAAAGAATGGCGTTGTTCTTGATTAGGGTTGGATATTGTACGTCCTTAAATGAAATCCATGGGTAACATGGATAATGCACGTCCTGAATTGCTGATCTGGATGATGCGGATATTGTTCGTCTAGATATTAATTGCTGATCTTGATAATATGGATATTGTACGCCCTTATATAAATGGCTTATCTGCATAATGTGGATTGAATATCTCAACAAGAATGTGATTATACTCAATATTGTGGATGATTCATTATGAATGGTATCCAGCTCAAAAAGTTACAATTGGAATCAGATGACACAACGATATTTTTCTATTAAAATATTTTATTTGAATGAGATCCGACAGTTGCGCATTTTCTCACATGTATATTTAAACATGAGTGGACCTTTACGTTAGCGTTGACATTTTACGGTAAATAATGGTAGTCTTAAGTGATGCCTGACTTTTTACGGTAAAAAATGACATTTGACATTAATGAATAGACAATTAATGTAATGATGACAGTTCCTAAAATAGTTCTTATTTTCCTGCCTTAACCCACTGCTCACCACCATTTCGCTCACACATGCTAACGAAGACTGTAACAGCCCACGACAAGACCTTGTGTTGCGCTGTTGTATGACAAGGTGTAACCCCCCAGGAAAGTAACTCATGTAACATTAACTTAATGCAGTATGTTCCTTATGTAGCATCCAGTTTTTGTGGTTTCTTGTGTGTGGGGTAATGTGTGGGTGAAACGTGGTTTAAACAAATGAAGAGAAAAAAAAAAGGGTTATTGAGAGTTGCTGAAAATATACCCATTTTCCTAGATATGGGGCTCTTAACCTTTTCCCAGCACAGCACCTCCTCCCGATTGCCATCACTCCCGCCATCACGGTAAAAAGCTAATATAACTGAAAAATTAAACAAACACACACAATTTGATGGTATTTTATGGGTCTTCCCACACCCATGGGAGTCGGGTACCCAAGGTTAAGAACCCCTGTCCTAGATGTAAATAATCAGCCAACCAACATAGCACAGCTCTTTAGCCCCAAAACTCATTTTGTTCACCACGCATCCGTTTATCCCCACACCTGAATATATTCGCCTCACTCCATTTTATTCACCACACATCCGTTTATCCCCACACCTGAATATATTCGCCTCACTCCATTTTATTCACCACACATCCGTTTATCCCGACACCTGAATATATTCGCCTCACTCCATTTTATTCACCACACATCCGTTTATCCCGACACCTGAATATATTCGCCTCACTCCATTTTTTTTACCACACATCCGTTTATCCCGACACCTGAATATATTCGCCTCACTCCATTTTTTTCACCACACATCCGTTTATCCCGACACCTGAATATATTCGCCTCACTCCATTTTATTCACCACACATAAATTTATTCATCACACCTCACTTTATTTCCCACAACACACTTTATCCCCACACCTCACTCTGTCCCTACGCCTCACTCTGTCCCCATGCCTCACTCCATCCCCACGCCTCACTCTGTCCCCACGCCTCACTCTATCCCACACCTCACTTTAAACACAAATGACTATAAAATTAGCTAGTATTTGGCAATCCCCTTTTAAAAAATTCTTTTGTTTTGTGCTTCACACCTTCACACCCACACTATTCCCACGGGCTGCAGAGCAATTTTTTTGCATGAGATCAGAATGCCATCTCTCTGTCTATTGTCAACGATACAAAAACAGCCATCAAACAGAATTTGATACATTTCTATCCCATTCCCTTCCAACTCAAATCCTTCTAACACTTAGATTAATTCTACGGCTCAACACCTTCATGAAGTGAATGGAAGTCTAGGGGAAAAAAAAAAGAAAAAAACAACATGAAATTACTGTTAAAGTTCATGTCATTAAAACACGATTGGGGTCATGAGGTCATGTTGACACGGAAACACCAACTTCCACGTTAAGACAGGGGTCATTGATATATGCCAGGAATGGGTAGACCTGTGGATAGTGCGGTGCTAGAGGTGGGGCGCCGTTTGGTGGGAGAAATGTGGTGCATTGTGGTGCTAGAGGTGGGAGGGAGTGTGGTGCTAGAGGTGGGTGGGAGTGTGGTGCTAGAGGTGGGGTGAAGTGAGTACTGGAGGTGGGGGTGCAGTGACTGCTAGAAATGTGGTTCATTGTGGTGCTAGATGTGGGAGGGAGTGTGGGGCTAGAGGTGGGAGGGAGTGTGGTGCTAGATGTGGGGGAGTGTGGTGCTAGAGGTGGGGTGAAGTGAGAACTGGATGTGGGGGTGCAGTGACTGCTAGAAATGTGGTTCATTGTGGTGCTAGAGGTGGGAGTGTGGTGCTAGAGGTGGGAGTGTGGTGCTAGAGGTGGGAAGGAGTGTGGTGCTAAAGGTGGGAAGCAGTGTGGTTCTAGAGGTGAGAGGGAATGTGGTGCTAGAAGTGGGAGGGAGTGTGGTGCTAGAGGTGGGAGGGAGTGTGGTGCTAGAGGTGGGAGGGAGTGTGGTGCTAGAGGTGGGTGGCAGTGTGGTGCTAGAGGTGGGAGGCAATGTGTTGCTAGAGGTGGGGGTGAAGTGGCTGCTAAACTGTGGTTCATTGTGGTGCTAGAGGTGGGATGCAGTGTGGTGCTAGAGGTGGGAAGGAGTGTGGTGCTAGAGGTGGGAGGGAGTGTGGTGCTAGAGGTGGGAGGGAGTGTGGTGCTAGAGGTGGGTGAAATTAGTACAGGGGTGGGGGTGCAGTGGGTGCTAGACGTGGTTATAGTAAGATACATGAACAATTTGATGTGTACACATAACTGAGTAAATAATCTAATTTCATGTTCTGAATTTTCCCAGGTCACAGATAACTTACGTTTATGTGCCGAGCAACTATCTCATGGAATGGTCAAGACTTAAAGAGTATTGATATTAACTGATGGTGCTCGCTTGGACAACATTCTTAAAACCCACGAGTCACTCTTGTGAAGTCTATTTCATTGATTCCACAGCTAATAACCGTCAAGATCAATCATAGATGTGAGGCATTGATGGCCATCAAAAATGCATTACATAATGGATATCACCTAGTTAAATGTTCTATGAAGTGTGATTCGTACAGTGCTTGGAGGTTACTCGCTTCAAAACTGCTTGAACTTACACATTGAGAAATTGTGTTGGCGGTAAGAAAGTTCTGGGCTATGTGATTTACGCACGGCATTTTTCTATACGTTTGTGAATTTTTGTTCAGTGGATAACAAAAATGTCACGTAACCCCAAACTCCGCTTGTACGACATCAATGCCAACAAGCACCAGGACCGCGGGGCCTACAACGACTACCGGTCGCCCTCCGTCTCATCGCTGGAGTCGCCGACCCTGAGCCCGCCGTATTTAACCTCGCCCACGATAAGGTCACCAATGTCGCCGATCCCCTCGCCCATCCCGTCGCCCCTTCCCTCCCCACTCGGCGCCCCCGTGGCCGTGGAGGCCAGACAAGACATCGAGTACACCCGCGCCCCGGACACCTTCCCCTGCGGACATGTGCTGTGCCACAACTGCGTCCGGAAGTTCATGCGACTCCGCCAGAGGTCCGGGTATTCGAGATGCCCCGTGTGCCATTGCTACGTGGATGAAGACGCCCCGATGCAGGCCATGGGCATCCCGACCAACAGCGCCTCGTCGGGTCACCACCACCACGGGGCGCCCCAGCCGGAGCCCTCAGACCCCACCCCGATCTCACTGCTGAACAATTTCGACGAGATGGTTCAGAAGTTCAACGGCATCCAGCAGAACTTGCGCCGCCTGAAGGACGAGTCGGTGCAGTCCAAGTCGATGGGGATGACCTTCACCAACACCCAGTGCCACCTGTGCATGGAGAACCACGGGACACTCAGGGTGGTCCAGGAGTACAACCAGTTGTCGGTGAGGCATGAGAGGCCCACAGCCTGGAGTTCATACTTCTACAGGTGAGTGTGCATGTTGTGTGGTTTGTATAGGTGTGTGGGCAGTAGGTGTGGGATTGTTGGTGTGGTGTGGTCAGCAGGTGCATAGGTAGTGGGTGTGGGATATTAGGTGGGGTGTGGGCAGTAGTTGTGTGTGGGAAATATGTGGGGATTAGTTGTGTGTGGTCGTAGTTATGTGGGCAGTAGGCGTATGGGCAATACGTGGAGAGTAGTTTGTGTGTGGTCGTAGTTATGTGGGAAGTAGTTGTGTGTGGGAAGTACATTGGGGAGTAGTTTGTGTGTGGTCGTAGTTATGTGGGCAGTAGTTGTGTGTGGGAAATATGTGGGGATTAGTTTGTGTGTGGTCGTAGTTATGTGGGCAGTAGGCGTATGGGCAATACGCGGGGAGTAGTTTGTGTGTGGTCGTAGTTATGTGGGCCGTAGTTGTGTGTGGGAAATACATTGGGGAGTAGTTTGTGTGTGGTCGTAGTTATGTGGACAGTAGTTGTGTGTGGGAAATACGTGTGGGGTAGTAATGTAAATCTTTAGACTATAGTAAAATCTAGTTCTAGATGTAACGTGGGTCCAAGTGTGTTGGTGAGCTTTCAGTACGGGTACAGCCATTCACACCCATCTAGCTCACTACATTGCACCATTGAATCAATGAATGGGGTGTGACAAGAATGTTGCTGAAGATGTAATCTATTACATTGGAGAGCTATGAAGTCTTTAGTCTCACACTACACACACTATTGAATCAATGAATGTTGTATGACAAGAATGATGCTGAAGATGTAATCTATTACATTGGAGAGCTATGAAGTCTTTAGTCGAATTTTTCAACTCATTCGTTCCCGGCGTTTACGGGAGGGAGCAAAATCGAAAAGAATGGGCATTTCCAAAATAAACTTCTTGTTGCCTTCTTTCCTTTGTTGGCTTATCACCTCTGCCTCCTGTCTTATCTCTGTCTCCCGTCTTATCTCTGCCGTCTTATAACCTCCAAAGGCTGTAACTGTAAACGATAATTAATCGTATCCGGAAATTTGATCGAAAATTGATTTGACTGAAAATTGATCGACGAAAATTTGGTAGAATATTTTTTTTTTAGTTTATTCATTAAAATTTTCCGTTAAATTTCTTTTTGAACGCATTATTTTGATTTACTATAAAGTATAGTGCGTTCAAAAAGAAATTTGACGAACATTTTAACGTCTGAACTGAAAAAAAGATTCGATCAAATTTTCGTCGATCAATTTTCCGCTAACCATAATTAATAACACACGGAAGTGAAACTTAAGTCAGGAATAGCATCAGTTTGCCTAACATTCGGCATCAGTTTGCCTAACATTCGGCATCAGTTTGCCTAACATTCGGCATCAGTTTGCCTAACATTCGGCATCAGTTTGCCTAACATTCGGCATCAGTTTGCCTAACATTCGGCATCAGTTTGCCTAACATTCGGCATCAGTTTGCCTAACATTCGGCTTAAAGTCCTAACGCCGATATCTAGACCTGAAATATTTTAAAAACATATTTATAGACTTGAATGGCTCGTTTGAACAATTGAAATAACCGATGACAATATTGGCTGGATAAATGCAATTTTAACTTAGAAAATATCACAGGATCTTGGCCAAATATAGTACAAATAAAAATTTTTACACGTGAAAAAATAACGTTTAAAATACGTGTGCACAATAGTAAACAGTTTCAAGTGTGCATTGGAGTGCATTCCTTAGACCAGTGGTTCTCAACCTTCCTAACGCCGCGACCCTTTAATACAGTTCATCATGTTGTGGCGACCCCCAACCACTAAATAATTTTCGTTGCTACTTTAACACTGTAGAGTATGTGTTTTCCGATGGTCTTATGCGACCCCTGTGAAAGAGTCGTTCGACCCCCAAAGGGGTCGCGACCCACACGTTGAGAACCGCTGCGCCTTAGACCGATTATAGCATATTTATTGATCTAAAGGTCGGTCGATTTACTTTGGGTCAAAGATATATATTTTTGTATTAAAAAAATTCTTGAAGCTTGTTTAAAAACGATGTGACTAAATGAGAAATAGGAAGTGAATCTCCCCTTGACTAAACATAATAGTTTGCCGCATTATGCAACAACTGTGGGCTGAACGGAATAGTGGAGTCATACAACGACTTGCGGTACCAAGTGGTATCTATATAAATATCTGAAATTTCAGTCAAACCTTTAGAATTAATTGAGTTAACAAGAGTCGACTGAATGACTGAATGTATAGTTCGACTTTGTAAACTAAATAAGACACGATAGAATTATTGACTACCTGACAAGGGTGTTCCCTCTAACAGTTGAGTTTCCCCCGCACGCCCTGCGTTGAATTTCCCGCCCCCGTTCGTCTTGAGTAAACACAAGTTTTGATCGTCATACCTGGTAGATTGTGCTTTTGAACTGTCACGTGCCAGCTATGCCCACAGGTAGCCCCGTGAACAACACACTTTCCCACACCCTGTGTACATTATCAAGTTTTCACACAGTATCGACATACAGAGTACAAACATAGAGTAAGCACATTATTGTAACAGACGTGAAGCAAAAAAACACTTTGTCCACTCGAATTGCACGTATTGAACACAATATTCATTACAGAATAATGCACACATAAAAGTGCGCATGTGCGGACACATATACGACACTCTCGGGTGCATTTGAAACAGCTGATAAGAGAAACGTAACGACTAAAATAGCGTAGGACTAGCTGATACTGTTTTAGAGTACGTGGCCGAGTGGTGTGGGTGGTGGGTTGGTGGCAACACAGTTTTACATTCGGTTTACAAGTGCTGGATCAGGTCTTGAGGACTAAAGCTTTCTTTGTTCTCAGATTATGGTAAAAGCAGAAAGAAAGCTAAAGCAAAAGAAAAGGACAATATCTGAAAGATTACATGTGCATATGACTGGCACTAGACACGGTGCATAACTCTGGGTAACCAATGTTGTATAGGTTACCCAAAGTATGACAATTATTCAATAACATGGGCGATAATTCGTATTTAACAGGTTATTCAACGCATGACCAACACACCTTCATAGAAATAAACATTTACTAAAGAGCAATAATCATGTTGGAAAATAAAGTTGAACAGCAACGATGATTAATTATAATAGCAGACATCCCATGAGTATCCAATGGGCAAATAAAATATTCCTTTAATAATATTTTATTATTACAGAAGTTGTTTATCGCTTATATGAGAAGAACACAGATTTGCGCTCCGATTCTATGTGATAAGTGAGAGCGTCAAACACAATCTCATTATATTTATGCCCACAAATATTCCGTAACTATTCTAAGAACGGAGACCCTGAGGTACTCGATGCTATTTTACAGTGATAAGTTCAAGTGGGTCTATGTAAGATTTTAACGCATGGCAGTATGTTTAATTCGAGCACTTTAAAGTATAATAGTTAGTGGGATACTGGTGTACACGCCAAGTCTGTTTGAGACATAGCGCATTACAGCATGTGAAACTATACCGATATAAATTATAGCTGTTAGTTGTAAACGCACGCACATGTGCAGTCTATACAAGACAAATCACGTTGCAGTATATTTAGCTATGGCGATATCATTGTTCATGCGTATATTCAATGAGCTCGACAAGTAATAAAAAATAAAAAAACTGTTTAACATGATCAGTAATGAACAGTAATCTCCCATTACAACCACATAATAAAATGTACTGCACAAAATAAAGATATAACATCCGTTTTACTTACAAAGCGGCAAGATGTGACCGGTGAAATGACTAACAAATAGCGTTGCTCCCTCCAAGTATGTCCCGATTCAATTCGAGCGGTTAGACTGGACCTTCCTGAGATAGGAGCCATGCGGACATATCGGAGGGCAAAGACGCCAGATTCAGGACCAAGAGGAGGACGCAAGTTACCCGCTGGTCACATTTTGGTTACGGGATGGTCAACACGCTGTGCGTGAGTGAAACTTGCCTGAATAGCTTCAACTACACAGCGTTGGGCTACTCTTAAATTTGCCTGGGGATTTATACGGAGTGTGTGTTACCTTATTACCATTACATGGAGAATTGATACAAGTATAAGTCAAGGATCGGCTTAGCGATAATCTTTTAGTATATTCTTTTTTTCATTAGCACACATGGAACTTAATCATTTGTATACATTTTATGTATCGAAGTTTTTTTTAAATTAGTTTGAAATGAAATCTACTCAAATTTGGATCACCGTGAACCAATATTATATCCATGAAAAACGTTTGCTAACGTTTTATTTTTAAAATTTCATCTATGCACGAGCTTCTAACGTAAAGCTGACGAGCTGCGGTCACTCCATCAAGTGTACACACCACATTTAGATATACACCAGTTATGTACACGCTATCTTATATGCTGAGCTCATCCTATATGCTAAGCTCATCCTATATGCTAAGCTCATCCTATATGCTAAGCTCATCCTATATGCTAAGCTCATCCTATATGCTAAGCTCATCCTATATGCTAAGCTCATCCTATATGCTGAGCTCATCCTATATGCTAAGCTCATCCTATATGCTAAGCTCATCCTATATGCTGAGCTCATCCCTCTGCGGAGATATCTCTACCATATGAAAGACACAAAAGTCAAACAGGTCCCTTTCAGTCATATGCTTTGAGCACTGTTACCACACAGAAAAAAAACGACCCCCTTATATCTCATATTGTATTGTCAGACTCCAGCAGGGCAAGGTGGTGACAGAGTTCTACAGCCAGGTCAACTCCTCCTGCATCTGTGTGCCGTGTACCTACAAGGAGCTCAAACTACAGAATCTACCGGAGCTAAAGGAGCTGCCGGATGTGAACCCCCAACAGAATACACAGATATGTTTGGCTGAGGTATATAGTTGTTCATGATTGTCTCACCTTAATGACATCATCCAAATCACCTTTATGACACCATCCACCATTATCTTTCTGATGTCATCCACCATCACCTTTGCGACACCTTTCCTCATCACCTTTCGGTCACCTTTCTTCATAACCTTTCGGTCACCTTCCCTCATCAACTTTCTGCCCCACCCCCCCAAGTACCTCTTGAACACCATCCCTTTTAACAGTTAAAAAAAACGGCCTGGTGGAAACTTGGTTGAGTCCTTACCTCTCATCTGGGGCAGCCGTTACCTCTCATCTGGGGCAGCCGTTACCTCTCATCTGGGGCAGCCGTTACCTCTCATCTGGGGCAGCCGTTACCTCTCATCTGGGGCAGCCGTTACCTCTCATCTGGGGCAGCCGTTACCTCTCATCTGGGGCAGCCGTTACCTCTCATCTGGGGCAGCCGTTACCTCTCATCTGGGGCAGCCGTTACCTCTCATCTGGGGCAGCCGTTATCTCTCATCTGGGGCAGCCGTTACCTCTCATCTGGGGCAGCCGTTATCTCTCATCTGGGACAGCCGTTACCTCTCATCTGGGGCAGCCGTTATCATCATTATGAAATAACACCAGCGTTCAAATACCCAAGACCATTCATTCCTAATATTGAACAAAAAATTTCTGTATGTAACATAAAAAGTACTGATAAAGGAGACAATCGAAACAACCGATAACCCTTGTTGAGTTTGCACACAGAAACACAAGTGCCTAATAAATTAATAAATTATGCTCCCTATCGTGACAAGTCATTGGAGGCCACGCATGCATTCGAACAGAACACACAGTGGGCCAACATGGCACAACCACGTAACCAAATCAATGGAGTTATCGTCCTTTACCGTGTTCTTGTTGACACGACAGGACTTCGTTCTGCTGTTTGATTTTGGGAGGGTAGAGACCGCAAAGTTATTTTTTCTTCAATTCATTTATGATGTTATCATAAATACACATACCTATATTCCTGGTCAGTCGTCAGAGTCATATGCATTTTGATTCCTCTGTTTCTTTTAAGAATCAGCAGTGAAAACAGGTCTCACTTATGTGTTACATGTCATAGAGGTCTTTATTACATGTCATTGAGATCTTACATGTCATATGTCATACATCACATTAATTTCCTTTAGGATCACAAGTGCGAAATGGGATAGGGCCTTCGTGCCTTACACATGATAGGTCCTACATGACATACAGGTCCTACAGGCCATTGGGTTCTATATATCTCATAATCATACAGGTCATGCAATAAATACATGTCCTACAGCTACCACATGCCATACATGTCCCACATGCCATACATGTCCCACATGCCATACATGTCCCACATGCCATACATGTCCCACATGCCATACATGTCCCACATGCCATACAGGTCCTACAGCTACCACATGCCATAGATGTCCCACATGCCATACTTGTCCCACATGCCATACATGTCCCACATGCCATACAGGTCCTACAGCTACCACATGCCATACATGTCCCACATGCCATACAGGTCCTACAGCTACCACATGCCATACATGTCCCACATGCCATACATGTCCCACATGCCATACATGTCCCACATGCCATACATGTCCCACATGCCATACAGGTCCTACAGCTACCACATGCCATACATGTCCCACATGCTGTACATGTGCTACATGTCATATAGTCCTATATGTCTCATCATGAGGACCATACAATAAATACATGTCCTATGTGTCATACAGGTGTTACATGCCATACAGGACTTACATGTCACAGAGTCCTGTATGTCTCATAATCATACAGATCATACAACACATGCATGTTCTACATGTCATGGGCATGAACATCATACAAAAATCTTCAACACATTTATGACATTCACGTCTTGCATGTCTTAAGGACATCCACATTGGACAGGTCATACTTGCCCTACAAATAACACAAGTCATGCGCTGATGTCATCTGACACCTGTTGCAATACAACAATGCTTATACAGCCCACAGTAAAACCCTGGCTTGGCCATAAATATCAACAGGTCCATGGTGTCATTATCTAGGTGTCATTATCTAGGTGTCATTATCTAGGTGTCATTACCTAGGCGTCATTATCTAGGCGTCATTATCTAGGCGTCATTATCTAGGCATCATTATCTAGGCATCATTATATAGGCGTCATTATCTAGGCGTCATTATCTAGGTGTCATTATCTAAGTGTCATTATCTAGGTGTCATTATCTAGTCAACAATGTTTCACATACACCTTTAACAAGTAACTTTGTTTATTTCACTCATCAGGTGGGCAAAATAGTGGCCCGCAATTCTGCCCCGATTATGGCTCTACAGGGAAAGAATGTTATTGAGATTGACCACACCATCCGGCTGCGAGAGCGAGCAGACCACTTCAACTTTTATGACACCACCGACCAGATTGAGCGCATGGTCAAGCAGCAGGAGGAGACCCTGATTAGGATGGCCAGCAAGCAGATCCGAGACACGGGTCGTTTGTACCACGTCAAGGAAAGCAACCAGGTGGATTTGGACTTGGATGAAACAGAAGTCTAAGAAATGTCTCACTAGAACAAGATTTGGGATAGAACTGAAGTCGAAGAAATGTCACACTAGAAGATGATTCGGGTATTTGGCATTGTCTGGTCATTGGGCAGAGATTCCTATAAGAGTGGTTTATGATGATTCCCATTGTTCTAAATATAGGGGAATGAATGTTTGAATATGTAAATCCATTAAGGTGTGTTGGCCTTTTTATTTTTCCTAATGTTTTGCATTTTGTATGTAAATATAATAATATTTTTGTCTGTATTTTATTCCTTCACTCTATCAAACAACCTGTCTCACCAACCATGTATTTCACATACAGTTTGTATGCAGGACTATGTTTAACTGTTATGTTATATATTTATTTTTAGAAAAAGGGTTTGCTCTTGCACTATGCAACAATTTATTTCTGTTTGTATGTTCAGACAAGGGTATGGACATTTTCTGTTGATAAACTTTATTTTCAATGATTGACAACTGAGACAAGCATTTTTGAGGGGAAGCAAAAAAATGTAAACAAAAAACAAAGGGATTTAACTCCTCACTGGCAGGACTCTCCAAATATAAGGACGTAATGTTGTGTAAATCTACTCGTAGATAAGATTTGTCAATAATTGAATCAAAGTTGTGCCATTGCAGATGTCATCTGGCATTTCGATCTTACAATGTGACTTTAGAAGTTACCTACAAATTATAGATGAACATGAAAAGTGGACGTCACCTCTTTTAAAAACTTCAATCTTCTTATAATTTTTCAAATAGTTGAGTCATTTAAAAGATTTTTGTTTAAAAATTCCTTTCTGCCTTGCTTAGCTAGCAGTCAAGCATCAATTGTAATATTTAGGCCATTTTTGAAAATTGCATTGTCCAAAGAAGTTCGCACCCTCCTCTGGGGTTATTTTTTAACATATCAAATGATTTATTGAAATTGTATGGTTGATGAGGGCCATTGTGAAAGTGATGGGAAGACCTGTGCATGGGGTGGGAACACCTGTGCATGTGAGGGGAAAACCTGTGCATGGGATAGGAAGACCTTTGCATGGGATGGGAAAATCTGTGCATGTGAGGGGAAGACATGTGCATGTAAGGGAAAGACATGTGCATGGGATAAATGTAAAATAATTGCAAACATTTCACCTTTATATCAGTTATTTTAATAAAGCCATGAAGTGTTTTTCATTCAAATACTTGAACAGAATATTTTAATGCTAAGAAATGAGTTGGCAATATTTATTTTTTTAGTAAATAATACTATATATTTGGGTAACTATACCACAGAGGTAATGTCAATTAGAACATAAAAGTAATTTCAAAATATTAGGGTAATGTCTTAAAGTAGGGTAACTCTAAATGTCATATTTTAAGGGTAATGACATGTGCACATGAATTCCACTCCCAAATCATTGGTGTATCTTGTGTGAACATTAGAGATAACAACAAATAAAGATAACCACATCATAATAAGATTTGAATTGATGTATTTTAAACAAGTTCAGAACTGGAATGTTTTATGCTGTGCATTTTGTCTGGACCGCTAACATAACCAGCTTAGCTAAATATTGTTTTGTATCATTTCAACTATTGCATGCCTTGACAAGAGTGGCTCTGCCATATTCATTTGCATTGCTAATATCAGCTGAATGGCTTAGCAAATATGTCATAGCTGAGCTATTGTGTTAGAATTTTTAACTGTCGGACGTAGTGAAACAAGCTTAAGCACTGCTCTAATGAAAACCCATTTATACTGGGCTGTTAAACGGACTTAGCTGGACGTGTTAAAAGCTTAAATTGTTCAATTATCATAAATGTGATTGTCTGCTTCCATCATATCTTATACTTTTAATTTCAATTTCACCCTAACGATACCCCCAAACTATGTTGTTTGTTAGAAAATTTACCATCAATAAATTGTAATATATTTTAATATATTTTTTACTCCCATGCAAAACTTAAAGAACCTGTATATACTTATAGATCAATGTCCCCCCCCCCCCCCCACCTTTCCCCGAATCAATGTTCCCCCTGTGAGAGCTCTTGATGTATTGATGACAATATTTGTTCTTTTCTAACAGCTCCGGTGTTTTCATAAATTTTGTGGGTCTTTCTTGTTATACTGTTACTTATGTGTTATAGAAAACTAAATATCTTAAAACTGAATCTCCTAATGTTGTGCCAGATATCCGTGAAATGAAGCTACAAACTCATCTTGCCAGATGGGATTTTTTTTTTTTTAGAATGCAACATAATTTTAATAATACAACACTTGTTTGTTTATTACAATAAGTGCTACACTTTCTTTTAGTCGACCCTTTGTCTAATGAGTTTTCTTTTAAACCTTCAGAACGGGCTCCACCATTATATGAAGGGTTGGCAGTCAGCCAGATTCTGGGTCCACCATTGTATGAAGGGTTGGCAGTCAGCCAGGTTCTGGGTCCACCATTGTATGAAGGGTTGGCAGTCAGCCAGGGATGTTTCACTTGTAACAATAAACAAACTTAAATTAAAAAGCTATATCCTAGTCCAACCCTCTTATAACGAGGTCAACCCTTTTAAAATCAGTCGAACCCTCTTATAATCAGTAGAACCCTCTTATAATCAGTCAAACCCTCTTATAATTAATTCAACCCTGTTACAGTTATTTAATGTTCAATCAGCTATTATTTTTTTCACGCCATACATTTTTGTTTTCCTTACATGATTGAAGCCCTTTATTGGTCAGAGAACTATTCCTTAATGTAGTTTTTAAATATTGAACTGTCAGGAGATGTCAATAAAACCAAAACAAAACAATATTGACACATGGTTTGTTTCATATTGCATCAACAGCCTCTTTTAAATTGGCAAACTTTTTTTTAACATTTTTAATTTTAGGAACTGTTTGCCGAATAACTTGTTTTATTGCATTAGTTATGTAACAGCTGGCTACTGGTCACACATGCTGGTGTGCTATGTTCACGGTCTGCTGGTGGCACTGTGTTCAGGGTCTGCTGGTGTGTTGTGTTCATGGCTCATGGCCTGCTGGTGGCACTGTGTTCACGGCCTGCTGGTGGCACTGTGTTCACGGCCTGCTGGTGGCACTGTGTTCAAGGCCTGCTGGTGGCACTGTGTTCACGGCCTGCTGGTGGCACTGTGTTCATGTGGGGAAAACGTTTGAGTAGAATAAAGTGCATGGGATGTAGCTGAGTTATCTACAGAGTTACAGAGTACGACAGAGTATTCACCATATAACAGCTAAGTGTGCAGGTTTGAGGTCCATATAATTTATAGGCAGGGGGAAATAAGTCTGAATTTAATTGTGGTTTCCCTTTGCATGTTGCAACATACAATTTTAATTTGGGTTGACCTCCTGTTACACATTTGAGATCCTCTCCAGCTGGTAGCCTTATTTTTTTGCAATCTCCTTTGTTATTGTTATTTTTATTTTTGGTATTCCTGTTTTAAAGATATAATATAAAATGTTTTAGTCTGTATTATTGCCAATAAAATAAAATGCTTAAAAAAATGTCACATGTAAGAACATCACTACCTATTGATGTCATGTAAGAACAACACTACCTATTGATGTCATGTAAGAACAACACTACCTATTGATGTCATGTAAGAACGACACTACCTATTGATGTCATTTAAGAACAACACTACCTATTGATGTCATGTAAGAACAACACTACCTATTGATGTCATGTAAGAACAACACTACCTATTGATTTCATGTAAGAACAACACTACCTATCGATGTCATGTAAGAACAGCACTACCTATTGATGTCATGTAAGAACGACACTACCTATTGATGTCATGTAAGAACGACACTACCTATTGTCATGTAAGAATGACACTACCTATTGATGTCATGTAAGAACAACACTACCTATTGATGTCATGTAAGAATGACACTACCTATCGATGTCATGTAAGAACAACGCTACCTATTGATGTCATGTAAGAACAACACTACCTATTGATGTCATGTAAGAACAACACTACCTATTGATGTCATGTAAGAACGACACTACCTATTGATGTCATGTAAGAACAACACTACCTATTGATGTCATGTAAGAACAACACTACCTATTGATGTCATTTTGATGTTGAAGTCTAGTTTGATATTACTTTCCTAGTTGTTAACTTAAAACTCACTTTTTAATGCTAGTGATAATCCCACTGATCACTTTTCTGAGATGAACTTTTTTATGTCTGAATGCAAGCATTGGTTTGATACGGGGCTGTTCAAAGATCTTCCTTTTATTGCTGAAACATATATTGCTGTCCCGCATGTCATGTGACATCTGCTCTGCCACATATCATGGGATTTACTGTAGGAAATAAATGCCATGTTAAGAAATGGGCTGATGTTCACGTTATAAGTTCTCTGATAATGTGCATGACATTTGATGTGTTACATACCAATTATTTTATACATGCTTGAATATTAATGTTGTATAAAATATTCGTTCTCTGCATTATTTCCAATTTGTTTAATTTAACAGCTAGAAAAGTTTAGCCTACTTTGCCTTGAGCTGCAAACTCTGTAGAAGGGTCCCTCACCGTTTTTTCCCCCACCTTTCATCCCAAACCCTCTTTAATAGTAAGATTTGCCTCTGAATGTTGGTAGCCATTACTTTCAGCCAGTGAACCTATTTGTGGTCGCTTTTTCCCCTTGTCCTTATTTCAAAATAAAGAATTCATGACATGCTTTTAAAGTCATGATTTTTTGCCATGTCATGTATTGATTTCACATCCTGTTTTTTAAATCATTTATTTCATTGACAATGTGTTCTTATGGAGAGTCCATTTCCATCCTACACTGACATTAATCTCATGACTGTGTTTTGTATTTAAGACATTACCTACATTCGAAAGTGCCTTCGGAACGGTTAGTATCTTATGGGACAGCCGGAGACGTCAAGAACTAATAATGGACACAACCAAAACACACACGCAAGCCGTGGTTTGTGTCCTTGCACAGTTTTTCCTTGTGATTTCAGGTTTATAGAAACTATTTGAAATACAGTTGTGATCATTTATTATGGTGAAATAACGTAACATTTTTACCAGAGAAAACTATATTCCTGTAGCTGTTTTGTAAGTGTCAGAGCCCTTTAACAATCAGATGGCCTTGTGACAATGAAAGGTCTTGTAACAACCAATACCCTGTAACAAACAATAGCCTTGTAACAACCATTGGTTCCCATAAAAGTTCTCTCATTGATTGCATGTTGAGTTACCTTCAGCAAATCCTCACAAAATTGATGTAACAATGTGGAGTGTTCTGATTTCTCCCTTGTCACTTTGACAGTGTTTGAAACAGGTATAAAAATGTGTCTCACCACTAGAGACTGTTTGTATCCAGTTCAAAATTTTTCTTAGGACCCATGTTTGTATAATGAATAAAATGTTCTCTCCACAGGGATAAGCCATTGCATTGTTTGAGAAATTCTGTGTTGAATTTATTATGTGGATCTGAAGAGCATCAAATTGATGGAATCTGTGAGCACTTTTGTTCAGGTAGCTTTTTTTAGCACATCTTTTACCCCCACTTTTTACTGTGACCTTTTTCTAGGCTAGTTTGCCTTTTATTGTCATTCATCTGTGATTTGCCTTGGAATATTTTACCACATGTTTAGGAAATGTCCTTTTCAAATATTATATTTACATGGTTATAAATTATACTACAAACTTTTTTTCTCTCAAAATTTATTGTTTATACTGTGAAGCCATAATTATGCATTGTGTGAGTGTGTGAATACCATGATTTGTGATTGGGCTGTGTTATTTTGATATGTGTCAATTGTCATATTCTCTCTCTAGGGTTGTGTTGACATGGTACACTGGTTACGGTACACAGAGATAAAGTCCTTAGTCAACCGTAAAATCTAAGGTATAGAACTTACCTGTTTATAACAGCCCCCCCACAACATTTAGATTAAAGGTTACAGGAAAATAATTACACACCTATAATTTTGGCACATGATCCTACAGGGCTCCAAGACCTAATTACATTGCCAGTATGTGTTTTGATCAATATTTATTGATGTGAATATTTGTTAAGTTGTGGTTATATTTTCCATATATGTGTTTTCCGCGACATTTAATAATTAATCCAAACCATGAATCGGTCCGCAAGTTTGCATCATGAGAGACTTTACAGCATCTTATTTTTAGCGTTGGTTTTCAGCCCCATTGTTTGCTCACATCGTTAAAGAGTTCATTTTTTTTATTTACATGGAATTTTGAAGTGGTTTAGAATATTACAGCAGAAATATTTCTTTTGACTTTGTGTTAACATTCAAAGGCAGGCGAGTTGACTTTATGTTATCATTCAAAGGCAGGTGAGTTGACTTTATGTTAACATTCAAAGGCAGGCGAGTTGACTTTATGTTATCATTCAAAGGCAGGCGAGTTGACTTTATGTTAACATTCAAAGGCAGGCGAGTTGACTTTATGTTAACATTCAAAGGCAGGTGAGTTGACTTTATGTTAACATTCAAAGGCAGGTGAGTTGACTTTATGTTAACATTCAAAGGCAGGCGAGTTGACTTTATGTTAACATTCAAAGGCAGGTGAGTTGACTTTATGTTAACATTCAAAGGCAGGCGAGTTGACTTTATGTTAACATTCAAAGGCAGGCGAGTTGACTTTATGTTAACATTCAAAGGCAGGCGAGTTTTTGTGTCCACATGTAAACAAGGTATTCGGTTTTGTGTTGGTTTTAATGACAATATGAAATTGAGTAATTTGTAAACAAGGAGTGTGTATGCGTGAGACTTCAGATTGTTATTTCATATGGACCAGAGCATAATATATACTGTTTTTTCTTAGATTCCAATGTGGTTTAAGTGACCAAAATATATTTAATATCTTCTTTTGTTTTTTGTGTCATCGTCCGTCCCCCCCCCCTCTCCTCAATCTCCATTATATTATTTAAAGATTAAAGTTTTCCAGTGCAGTGCCATTATTGTTTGTGTTTGACACAACTTTGTCAGAGAATATGTTTCTGTCATATTTTTTTATTATCGGCACATGGCAACAAGTTGAGTAAGGATTAGAATATCCCAGCGTGGATGGTAAATATATTCCAGCAATATATGATATTCCAATCAAACCCGCTAAAGTGGTGTAGACAAACATCTGACAGACATAGTTTATCACCAGAACGCCCATGGACACTACATAAGTTTCTGACATTAGATACTTTGCCTGTGACTCAACATCTCGACACAAAAGTAATGAACAAAATAGAAATTCTTAAAATGACAAAGTCAGTCTGGCTTTAAGGACAAGTTGATTCTCCAGTTCTCTGTTCCGTGTGCAATTCCTGGTGCTAACTTGTTGACTTCCATCTTTGTGATGACTTCATAAACTGATTTGTTCAGAATTTTTATGATCAGGTCATGTGTACATGTTATTTGTTCCAAATGACATGTATGTCAAGTAATTGTTATTTTATTGTTTAAATTGAAAATCATAATAATTAATGTAGTAAGATTCTTTTAGTTGACCATGCCATAACTTATATTAGCATATGGTTAAGTTCATTTAAATTGTTTAATATATTGTATTTTCAACTTAGAATTAAATACGTTTTAAGCTGTAAAAGTCGTAAACTGTATTTAATGAGGACTAGAGTAATTTAGATTATTATTACTAGGAATCACTAATCGTAAGGTGAATCGCTGAGAATAAGGTCCTATTCAAGCCTATTGTCTGTTGTAAAATACCTACAGGAATATGCAAGTCTGAGGGAGGGAACTACTAGAAGCTAGTTATGTGGAAACGTCAGCTTCTGAAGCTGTAACATCTTTGGGAACGTTAACGTTGTGAACTTACATCTAAGATTAGGCCAGGGGCACACGGCCCAAATGGCCCCTAGATCAGAATGATGATGATCTAATGTTAAATTACTCTTTTAAAAATCCCTGCTCTCCATTTTGTATATTAAAAAAAAAACTATCTAAATTAAATCTGCCTTTCTATTTATTGTGCACCAAAGTCTTTCTTTTCTCAGACGTCTATTTATTGTGGTCATTGGTCTTTTTCTCTTACAGTAAAATAACATCTTCTCTTACAGTAAAATTACCCCCCCCCCCTCCCCATAATGTCCATATCTTACAACATTCACAGTGAAAACGTTGTTATTAGGCCAACTCTCCTGCTGCCACTTGACCTGGTTAACAAAAATTCAAAACTGTTCATATTCTTAGATTTTGTAATCCCCTATTTCGCTTCTTTCTTACTTAACTATTGAAAAAACAACACACAAATGTTAACAGTGTCCAATCTAAAGGGTCCTCACTTAGGATTATCATAAGTTTATTGAGATGTTCAAAACAAATATTTTTTTAAAAAGCCGTTTTGGTTTAAAACTGTTCCTGTCGGGTATATATAACTATGGTGAAAAATTGTGTGAGCACCGCTTGTTATTACAATGTACAAATGTTCGATATAATCTAGTTATCTGTAGTTGCCGATTTCTTCTTTTAATTTAAGGTCGTTTAAAAAAAAATATACTGAGAATAAAATAAGTGAAACAAAATATTTTGGCTTTGCTTTCATCTTTGTTGTAAGTAAAGTTGTACGTTTCTTCAGTGGCGGATTCAAGAAGAGTATTTTGTTTTGCATCAGAATCAGCAAAATATATCAACATAATAATTGGTCAACATAATTGACGTTTCTTCATTGACAAGGTATCTGAACAGCCTTGAAGTATTGACCAATCAAATGCACTTCAAACTTTTTCTATTAGGTCTACACACAATTACATACAAACAACATAGCACTTTACACTCACTTTTAGAATGAAAATCTCGTGTATTTAGCATTTGGTGGCCTGTGTTGTTTTCTTACAGTCCGGACAACGCCGACCAGTCTCCTGTACAAACCTGTAGCAAGCATGCTTTCTGTTCCATCCTCCCCAGCTATGATGCCGTTAAACCCCTGCATGCGAGAAACGCTTCTCTCTGTGTTGTCATTAACAACCCACAACGTTTAAAACCCCCCCTGGCTTGTCTCAGGATCAGATTTTAGATAGTTCGTTAAGATGTTAAGAAAATCGTTATGGTTTTTGGTAATAGGCCCTATATTGATCTACTTTCATTTTAGCACATTTCTTGGCATTAAGTTGAATACGCTTTGGGCGATCATCTAGTCCTTCAATTTCATAAATAGGCTTCAACATAGGCCGCTTTCACTCCAATGACAGAGACTCTTCAAAAAAACAACAACAACCCTAACCCACAAGCTCTCCAACGAGACACCAGACCCACAAGCTCTTCAACGAGACATCAAAGGTGACTTTCGATATTCGTGGTGTCAGTTTTGTAGCTTTTGAAATTCATTAAGTTTTTTTGAAGGAATTCCAGACAACTAGATTACTATTATTAGGGGCATAAATGCATAAGAGGGTAATGCCTTGATGTAGACACTCATTTTTTACGAACTAACCATTCCTCTCCTGCAGTCAGTTTGAATTGCCAATGGAACATCCATACTAAAAAAAAGTGCATAATACTTTACCCATCCACCACGATGAACCAATCATATACAGAAATAATTTTATTATTCAATACATTAAAAATAATTATATTAGAATATATAAATAAAACAACACAATACTGATGTTATGCCAATGAAAAGGCACTGGCATTTAACAGAAACTCGTCCCTCTCCCCCATAAACAGCGACGAGGCCATGACAGGCATTTCCGGCTCATACCAGCGAGAAGCCAGTATAGGAACTGCTCATTCCTACCAAAGACAATCAAGGACTGGAACAATCTTTCAAAAGGAACAGATGAGGCGACAACACTTGACTCATTTGCGTCTATTGCCTCAGGCCTTTCCCCCACCCGACCCCAGTGCATGATACCCTCACTCAATTACTCTTGTTACCAGTGAAATATCCTCATCAACACCAGGCACAGAAACGTTGCAAATCCCATCTACATTCATACGAGCCATAATGATCAATAAATTGATCGTGGGCCCTTAATATATATAGAAGTGAAGAAGAAGAAAAACATCATCTTTTGTTCAGTTATGACAATATTTTCCCCTTGTTCTTAAGGCATGTAGACGATAATGACTAAAAGTTAACTTTGTTTAGTGACCCTTAAATCTGATTCAATTTAACTTCAAATTCGTAGGTATTATTTTCTTTGGTAATAGAAATACAATACCATACAATTGTAAAACTTCAACTTTTATATGTATCATACATTGTATGTATATTTATATGTAGAGATATATATTTACAGAAAATCAGATTGTCCAAAGATTGTTCTTTAAGAAACTGATCAGTAAACGCCATCTCCAGGGTTTTAAAAAAATGTGGCAGATGTGAAGTGACAGAAGTGACAAAATTGAAGTCTTTTTTAAACTTTAACGATGGGTGTTCACAAATAAACTTGTGTTTGTGGTTAAACGGAGAGCTCTTCTGTCTGTGGAACACTCTTTTTGAAAAAAAGAAATTATAGTTCATTGGGATAATTGATATATTACCAAAGTTGTCACGTGCCTCATTGGCTTTTAGCTTAACCCAGTGGTCGGCAAACGCATTCGTCAAAAGAGCCCAAAAAATCATCAGCAGGACGATTAAAAAAAAAATTTGAGAGCCAAATTTCTTTTCAAGAACCACGTTTTTTCGGAGTCAAAACTGATTTATGGTCGGGCCGCACTCAGGTCGTTAAAAGCCGCATGCGGCTCGCGAGTCGCGATTTGCCGAACACTGGGCTTAGACCGTCACTTCAGTATGTCCCGGTCATTTCCTTTCACTTTCATACCCACCCAAAGTTCGAGGGTTAAAAAAAACAAAACAAAACAAACAACAAAAAAAAAAAAAAAAAAAAAACTCACAACGGAGTTGCACTGAGAAATCGGTGCAAGCGTTGTCATTGACGTACAGTGTGTGACGTCTGTGAAAAACGCATCTCGTCTGCTGTCACTTTTAAAGCAAGACGATACCCACCTCGCGAGTGAGTGGCCAGAAATGGGAAAGGGGGTGGGGAGGAGCAGCTTAGACGAAGAGCTTCAACCCAGATTCTTTGGTTCTTTCCGAAGAGAGACAGCTTGATAGTATAAGAATCAAATGTTAGGAATTATTGATCACTGACCACGTAGGTGTGATTAGAACTTACGGCAAAGTCGGACAGAACAAAAGGAACCCACGGCTAGGGAAAACTTTCAACAAAAAGGCAACACAAAAGAAATTAAGGTAACGTTTTTATTTTGGATATTTTAGTAGTAGTTTATTTTAGTTAAAATGAAAAATTAAGTTTACAATCGTATAGTACATTCAATTATCTTTCATTTGATACCTCATTTGGTCTTACAAACCCAACAAAAATATTTTAAATTGTATTTTAATCCCAACCTCTCAATTCAGGTACAAATGTACCAATAGGTGCAGCCTTCCCAATATTACCCCCCCCCCCCCCCCCACAAATTTCCCCATTAGTGCATAGGTAAAATATATATAGGCACATTGCAATAAAATGAATATATATATATATATATATATATATATATATATATATATATATATATTCACTATCAGTTGTGCCCCGGTGGAGGGGTATAGGTCAGAAATTCCATAGCTATTGATTATTTCTGATTACACAAGTCCTGATGACGAATCTCATGATTCCTGACGACACATTCTTCTCTCCACAAGTCGCGACTGCCCAAGTAATGATTACACATGTCCTTTTTACACATGTCCCGATTACACACGCCATGATTACCAATGTCCTTAGTGCACAAGTCATAATTATCCATACCCTGTTACCTTTCTTATGCTTTCCACCAGATGAACTGACCAAATGACCACAGTAAAGTACATTTACGCCGCAGGTCAGAATGAGAACAATTATTCTAAAAATAAGTTTCTTAATGAATCTGTTTTCACGACCGGCAAGTGGGGAATCCCCTTCCAAGAGTACGCTGGGATCAAACCTTTGTCAAATTTTCAAATATTTGAAGCTGTTTTCTTGAGCTGTTGTTTGCTGGTCTCGACCTTGGGGAACGGCTGCGTCATATGGGTGTCGAAACACCGTTTGAAAAGACAGAAGTCTGCATGTCTGCACGTGCTTGTGCTCTCCCTCGCTCTGGCAGACATACTACAAGGTTTGTGCCAGGTAGGTTCTATATTTTGTCTGTCACTCGGAGTTATTTATTTTTATTGGGAGTTGATCCATTTGATCCCATTGTTATATATGATACAGTGACATGTCGAGGTAGGGGATGGCGGTGGGAGGAGGTCGGTATGAGCTAACACAAGAAACGGGTTCTGATAAAGTAATAATATTTCGATTATTGCACATCGTTTCAATCATTTGGTTAAAGTTTAAAAAATATTTTTAGATGCTGTTATTAATCTTTCAACTTTGTCTGTCTGGGTAAAATCTGGCCTCTTATTTTTGTACCCATTACCTGATTTTTCACTAATGAGAGACACAAGCCATTTTTGTAACTGAAATAAATTGATGTTGAGCATCAACTATGATTACACAATATACAAACGTTTCGGCTTATGCCTTCATCAGTACTACCAATGTATATGAATATAAAAATTATAAATAAAATGTACATGATATATATATATTCTACTAAATAGCTGCAAATGAAAGAAAAGAATAAGAATAATAAAGGGCACAGGAAAACAAAGATCAGAAGAATGGAAAGAAAGTGTGCGGAAGTACAATATAAAAACCAAATGGGAAATAAAGAAAGACATGGCGGCTATGTAAACATTGTGAATTTGGTTTATACCGAATGGAGCCAAAGCACCAAGTCTTTTTAATTAATTTGTTTTCTATACGAATTCTATCAGGTGTATAAAAACGCACCCGGAAATTTGTTTGAAAGAAATTTGGTCCGCGGAAGTTTGGTCGTACATACATTTGGTCGATCGGAAATTTGGTCAAACCGAAATTCGGTCCAACGGAAATCTGGTCGAATTTTTGTTTTCGTTGATAAGAGTTTGGAGTGCGAAATAGAAATGGGTAGATTTGTTCCAATTGAATTGTATTCGACTTTCTAGAAGGAAAATAAAAGTATGAATTATGTTAATTGACGAGCTTCCGGTTAGCAACAAGATGGCTGACACGCAAAATTTATGAATACCGAAATTGTTCAAAAAATCGTGAAAATGATGAATAATTACTGATATAAATCTTCAAATTAAATGCGGGAAGCTATGGTAAGAATACGGGAGTACACCCAAACTTTAAAATCCGGAGATGGAGTCCCGAAGTCGATCTGACGCCGATAACAATGTCGTTAAAAACCAAGAACAAACATGGCGCCGAAGATCAACAATGCAGTACAAACCCAGGAATCGCATATTTAGCTCAATATGTTGGTGACAGTCACTTTTCGATATTCCCTTGACCAGTAATGGTGACATTTTAGTTTATAAATCACAGTTTGTTGAGAACTTGTTAGACTGATAATATCATATTCAAAGAAATATTCCTTCTCACTGAAACATGTAAACGAATCCCATCTAACCGGAAGTCTGCTTGGTAGTTTATAAACGAATTCTCAAGGACACTTCTGTTCGAAGATGTAATATATATATATATATATATATATATATATATATATATATATATATATATATATTCACTTTATTTGTTACGCGGGCAACTGGAAAAAAAAATATTTGAGAAACACTACCATGTCATTTAAGCGGTAAATAACAAGAAGTGCACAAAGCTGCATGTGTTGGGGCATGCAGCCAAGTGTTAGTATTTAGTATTTATACAAGCAATATAAAATATTGTTATCCTCAACATTCCACCCTATCATGACTCGCCCACGTTATACCCATGGAGTACCCCTAGGCCTACTACTCCTACCCATGATCTACCTGGTAATAAATAGGCTCCTACCTCCACCAACGCAAACCTGGTTACCATCAGCTCCATTGAAAGACAAAACCACCATTCCGAAGCATTGGATACTAAATCCCTGTTCCATTGAGATATGGATAAAACTTTATAAACGCCAACTTTACATATTATTAGAAAGACCAACCCACAACCCCTCTATCACCTTCCTAATCATCATGTTGTGTGGGGATGTGCACATGAACCCCGGTCCCAGACAAACAGCCTCCACACACCCCTGTGGACTGTGCCAAGAGCCAGTAAATTGGAACAGCAAAGGCGTAGCGTGCGACACATGTGGAATCTGGTTCCACCTGCTATGTGCCGACGAACGATCCACGGACTACGGCGAAACGAGTCAACCCTCTTTTGCATGGTCTTGTCCACTCTGCAACAGCATCAACAACGACAGCTTTACATTCCACAGCTATCAACTGAACTGCTCAAACTCCTTCTCATCCCTCTCTTCACCCAGTCTCAACGCTGAATCTATAGTAACACCTTACCCATTTTCACCACATAGAACTAGTACCCCAAAATCCCACAATCCCACTCAATCTCCCTACTCATACTCCCCCCAAAGGCATCCCACAAGCTCCCAAGAACATAATCGACATCCTACAACCTCCAATTCTATCCATGACAACCCCCAAAATGCAAATCTCCGCTTACTAAATATCAACTGCCGAAGCATAGAATCAAAGAGACTGAGCTCGCAGCCATTATCCAATTTACCAAGCCCGACATAATATGTGGAACAGAGTCGTGGCTCAGAGGCATACAACCTGGGAAAGAACCAACCCTGGACCATATAAAGTCCTAAGAAATCTTCCCAATGGATTACAATGTTTATCGTCATGACCGCGTAAAGAAAGGTGGCGGCGTCTTCATCATGACTCACAGATCCCTCACATCAGTGGAGCAACCGCACCTGGTCACAGCCTGCGAAATAGTATGGGCTAAGGTTAAATTACAAAACAAGAAAGACCTCTACATCGGTGCATTCTATATGCCCAAAAGAACCCAGGGTGCACTTGACGAACTCCAAAAATCCATCAACATTCTTACAGCCAACGGCAAGCACGAGCGCGACATCATCGTCGCCGGTGACTTCAACTGCCCCGATATAGACTGGACCACGCATACTGCCCACTCCACCGGTAAAGACAATACCATTCAACAATCACTGATCGACTTGACCTCATCCTCACTACTCACACAAGTGCAGAAGATACCAACACGTCAAAAAAGCATCCTAGATCTAATCTTCACGTCCAACCCCACCCTTGTTAAACAATCCACGTGTGTCCCAGGCATATCTGTCCATGACGCAGTGGTGGTTGTCTTCTACTCCAAAGCTCAAATAACGCGCCAGAAACCCAGGAAATCTTACAAGTTCGGTAAAGCAAACTGGGACAAGATCAAGCTAGATCTCGCCGCCACTGAACAGGCCATCCTGAAAAAATACAACGAGGAAGAGGATGTAGAAACACTATGGTCGACATTCAAATATGCCTTATTCAAAAGCTTAGATCAAAATGTCCCATCAGCCACATTAAAAAATCCATGTAATCTACCATGGCTGAACACACGGCTCAAGAAGCTGCTGAAAAGAAAGAAAAGACTATTGAAGAAAGCCCAAACTACCAACAACTGGACCCTATACAGCCAGTTCCAGAAACACTGTCGTAGGGAACTAAGAAGAGGCGAGTGACAGCACATAAATGGAGTCATTCAAGAAGGCCTTGAAAACAACAACACAAAACCATTCTGGCGCTACATAAAATCCAAGAAGCAAGACAACATTGGCGTAGCCCCCCTACTAGAATACGGGCAACTTGTAAGCGATAGCCAATGCAAAGCTGAAATTCTCCTAAGGCAGTTTCAATCTGTCTTCACCAAAATTACCACAACAGTACTACCATCCCTAAAACCTTCACCTGGTACAATTGACCCCCTCAACATAACTGAACAAGGAGTAGCCAAACTTCTCAAAAACCTGAAGCCCAATAAAGCACCCGGACCTGACTGTATCCCAAACATTGTCCTAAAGACCCTGGCTGACAACATCGCCCCAACCATCCCCCGCATTTTCCAAAAGTCGCTTGACTCCGGCAAACTCCCACTGGACTGGCTTGATGCAAATATCACTAGTGCCTACAAGAAAGGTGACCGTCATAACCCAGCAAACTACCGCCTAATATCCCTGACCTCCGTTCCATGCAAAATTCTGGAACACATCATCTGTCGTCACATCATGAACCACCTTGAACACTACAACATTTTGACCACTCTAAACCACGGTTTCCTCTCTGGATACTCCACAGATACTCAATTAATCATCACCACCAATGACCTCCTTGCCTCCTATGACAAAGGTAACCAGATCGACATGGCAATTCTCGACTTCTCCAAGGCCTTCGACACTGTTCCACACATCCTTCTTCTACACAAACTCCACCACTACGGCATTACCGGCAACCTTCACTCCTGGCTCTCAACATTTCTAACAAAACGGACCATGCAAGTAGTAGTAGATGGCGTCCGATCAGGCAAAGCCACCGTAGACTCAGGAGTTCCTCAAGGCACAGTACTGGGCCCCTTTCTCTTTCTCTGTCACATAAACGACCTCCCTGATACTGTAAAATCTCAAGTGAGGCTGTTTGCAGATGACTGTCTTGTCTACAGAGAGATAATCGACTACGATGACCACAACCAACTTCAAGCAGATTTGGATTGTCTTATGAATTGGGCAGACAAATGGGGCATGAAATTTATTGAAATCAAATGCTACATAATGAGCATCTCAAAAAAAAAACCATCAAGCTATATGTACACCCTAAATAGGTCAATCCTTCAACAAGTAACAAATAATCAATACCTTGGAATTCTCTTCTCAAATAACCTACAATGGTCACCCCATATAAACAACATTTAAAAAAAAAGCCAACTCCACACTAGGTTTTATTAGAAGAAATCTGCGCCACTGCCCAACATCCTGCAAACGAAATGCCTATCTTGCACTCGTTCGTCCGATACTAGAATATGGTGCAATCATCTGGGACCCATACCTCAAGCAAGACGTGGACAAATTGGAGCGAATCCAACGTAACGCAATGCGCTTCATAGCACGTGACTATAAAAACCACCACTCCTGGCTACGTCACTGGCCTTTTAAAAAGATCCGCCTAACATTCTTATATAAAGTGGTCATGGGGCTAATTCCAGCCATCCCAGCAAACAATTATCTTACCCCACAGAAGCCAGGCCGATTAATTAGAGTCAAACAGTCACTTAACACTGATTTAACATCCGACAACCCCATGAGAAATTTCACCCGAAACAATAACAAATGCTTCACTGTGCCTCGGAGTAACACAGTGCAACATAAGCAGTCATTCTTTCCACGCACCATAATTGCTTGGAACAACCTGGACAATACCGCCGTGAACTCGACAACGATCGAAAGCTTCAAGGCCGCCCTGGCATCTGCTAGGAGCCGTTAGATTGGCAACATCGCTTCCCCAACCGTTGCACATTTGCCAGTTTATGGATGCAGCAACGTACCGAACCAGAACCAAAACCAGAAGTGTATGATGTGCGATTTAGAAGTGGGCAGATTTGTTCGAACTAACGTTTGTTCGAATGGAATAATTAATTTGTTCGATTTTCCTTTTGAAAATATTGTTTACCTATAGTTTTAAGTGAACTTAGTTGACCTTTCGTTTCCTGGGTTAAACAATTCAATGAACCATCAGACGAGGAGACTCACACGCAATCTTCCCTCTAAGGTTTGCTGGTTCGTGTGCAAAATCATAAAATTGTGTGCAAAGTTTTACTTTGATTAGTGCAGCGCATCTGTTCGAGTGTATTTTATAAAAATTTGCTGCGCGGATGCTCAAAACGCCTGCGCGGCATCTGTGAGGTAGCTGTGCGGCCGCGCAGCCGCGCAGCTTAAAGGGAACATTGCTCACATGTTGATACAGCATCACCTACCCACAGGTTTGATACCACTAATTATTAAAAACTAGCTTCTGTTGTTAGAAATTAGTGTCGTACCCTTTAAAAATTTCAAATTAGACTATCCTATATTCTATAAATAGAAACGTCAAAAATGATTGCAAAATTTATCGAAAGCATTTTGTGGTTTTATTCTATTTTAACTTAAGTCCCCAGTCGTTATATAATGAGGCAACTGAACAACCTTTTGTATTTGTTACATCCGAAGAAATTTCCGTTCAGCGAACTTTCGTTCGAAAAAATCTCCTCATTTCTAACTCGTCCCTTAAGAATTTACCAAAAATTTAAAAATAGACCAATTTGTGTTGGACCTTATGTCCAAAGTTCCATTAAAAGCGCTTTTATATACCAGTAAATGAAACTTCAAACATTCGATTATGGTTTTAACAATATACCAGTAAATGAAATGTCAAACATTCGATTATGGTTTTAACAATAAACCAGTAACTGAAATGTCTAACATTCCATAATGGTTTAACAATATACCTACATTCCATTATGGTAAGTTTAAAATTTCATTTTGCTTATAAGTGGATAACTTAAAAAAATATTTAAAAAAAAATAAATATATATATATATATATTTCTAAACATCTCTAGATCGCGCCTATGTTAGCCAAGGTAGTGGCGGGCGAGTGGATCAGTGGCGAAGTCGTCTGCAAAGTCCACGCTGTGACCAGGTCTATGTTGGTCAACATTTCCATCTGTACCCTAGCCATCATTGCCATGGAGAGGTCAGTCCATATTATTATTATTAATTGTCTTATATAGCGCGGTACCCCAGCCTAGGGCTAGGCTCACTGCGCTGTACATAAAAATATTAGCAAAAGAGACATAATCATGACATTAAAATAAAATAAATTTATGTAAAAAAAGAACAGCTGTATACAAACAAAACAAAAACAAATGTATATTCACCCCACCCACCCCATAACCTTTACATGTCAAGCCATGGACGGCAGCCAGCAGTATCGTTTATAGGTCAGAGCGGGGGAATCAGTCGGGGTAGTAGAGTTTAAAGAGATGTGTTTTGAGTGCAGTTATGAAGGCCTGGGTTGTTTGTATATTGCGGAAGTGTAGTGGAAGAGAATTCCATTTTTGGGGGGCGCCGAAAGAGAAAGATCTTTCACCATATGTTTTAGTGCTTGTCTTAGCAACGGACAGAATACGCGTGTCTGCGGTCGAGCGAAGCTGTCGAAGGGGTGAATAGACAGAAAGAAGTTCGGTTAGATAGAAAGCGCAGGAATTTGAGAAAAAGTTGTGACAGAGAAGAGACAGCTTGTAATCAGTGCATGCTGGATAGGGAGCCAATGAAGTGAGTGGAGTAGTGGAGTGACATGATCACGTTTTTTTTTTGCCTTTAGAACTAGTCTAGCAGCTGAATTTTGAACTTTTTGTAGTTTTTCTATGAAGTGTTTTGGTGAACCTGACAGAAGAGAGTTGCAGTAGTCAAGACGAGAGAGAACAAGAGCACAGACTAGTGTTTTTGTTGCGCTAACTGTGAGGTAGTGGCGGGTGGAGCTTATCTGACGGATAGCGGTGTATGCAGAACGACAAATGTGAGAGCTATGTTCATCAAGAGACATGTTGTGAACCAAGATTCCTAGCAGAGGATGTAAACTGTATGTCGGAGTTACCTACTTGAAATGAGTTGGGGAGAGTTGAGTTAGAGGATGATTTGTGATTGTGAATGAGGAGTGCTTCCGTTTTGTCATCATTAAGCTTCAACTTGCTGAGTGTCATCCAAGACTTGACATCACCAATGCACTCCCTGTGGCCCTGATACACCAAATTGGCACTGCTGGAGAGACATTCATCGATAGAGACAACCTGCGTTCTGTCGGAGAGGAACGACCTAAACCAAGCCAAAACTGAACCAGAAATGCCAAAATAATTTGTTTTGTAAAGGGTTCCATGGTCAACAGTGTCAAAGGCCGCACTGAGATCTAAGAGGATCAGGATGGAGACCTTACCGCTGTCCTTGCTTGCAAGAGGTCATTGGTGATTCTCAAGATTGAAGAGAGCTGTCTCTGTGCTGTGGAAAGGTCTATAAGCCTACTGATTAGGACTGAGAAGAGAGTGGTCATTTAAGTAAGGAAAAAGTTGTTTTAGAACTAGTTTTTCAATGACTTTAGATAAAAATGATAAATTAGATACAGGCCTCTAGTTTTTCAAGTTATTTTCGTCAACACCAGGCTTCTTAAGCAATGATTTGATGATAGATGTCTTACAAATAGATGGAACAGTGCCAGAAGACAAGCTTTTATTGATTATGTGTGTTATCGTTGGGAGCCAATGATCCAAATACTCAACCAACAAATGTCCAAAGAACATGACGTAGGTTCACTATTACTTTCTGGCCACATCTGCTACATTTTCTGACCACTGCTGCCACCAACTCTAAACTATATTACATCTTTAACATTTAGTAATGGTAAATTATATATATTTAAACTGTTTTTAAGATTTAAAGAAATTCAAAATACATTTTTTGGAGGAAAAAAAACAACTTTTTTTTTTAAAGGTTAAAAAAAAAAATTTGAACTTTTCTATAGCCTTAAATTTTCTCTAATGACCAAATCATGAGCTGTGATTACCTGATGAAAAATAAATAATTTTTGAAACCAGTAATAAATATGCAAATTATTCGTAAACCTATACACGGTACACGGTACATTAAGACATTATCTTATTTCTCTAACAAGTGGTCCTCTGACGTAATTCTTCCTATCAGAGATTTCGTGTGACTTTTTGAGCCCCCCCCCCCCACACACACACTTTTGCCACTTTTTAGTTTTGTGCCTTCAGTATTCAACTTTGTCCACATCACAACTTTGGGCCCCTTTAATATCCGAGACCCCCTGCAGCCGCAGGGGTTGCATGACCCATGTGACGACTCTGCCTCTTCAAACATATAAATAACATCCTTAAATAAATCAAATCCAAAATGTTTGTTTTCTGTTTTTTTATAAGGAATGTCTTTTTTAAAATTTAAGGAATGAATTAGTTTTGCGTACTCAGAAAATAAAACAATAAAAGTTTGCCTATTTAACAGAAAACATTATTCTGGTTAAATGGCATTTAAATAGACACGTAACCATGGCAATATCTTCTTAGGTTTGCTTACATCGAGGCCTTGGACCGCTCTTCCAGTGTCAAGGGTTACGTGGTTGTCATGGTGATGGTTTGGTTGGTGCAGTGTGGAGTAGCTGCCCCTGTCGGCGTGTGGAACACCGTATACTCCTCGCCTAGAGCCTGTAGCATCCCGTTTGACCAGCTGACCAAGTCCAAGGAGTACACTCTGGTCATCCGTGTCACGTGTTACTTCGTCCCCCTGGTCATCATGTGGCTGTGCAACGTTGGAGTGATCTACAAACTTCGGGCGTCTTCTAAAAGGGTAATCTCACAGACATAATCAATGTACTCTTTGCTCTTGTACTTATAATGACTGATGTAAAAAGTTATTGTTAGTCTCAATTACTTACACAAAATAAAATGGATCGGGAACATGAAATGAAGGAAAAATAGATTGAAAAACGGAGTCCGGAAAAACGATAAATGTATGTTTCCGATTTGTTTTAATCCGGGAATTTCTTTAAAACCGACATGAATTTTGGTGGCACTGTTCTAATGTGTGAAATCTGATGACTTTGCCGTTTTTTGTTGTCTGCTGTCAACAGGTTCAGCCTTTCACAGCGGGTCTCGCCAATGACGTCATGCGACGTAGGCGGGGCAGACGTGTGACCATCATTTGCCTGATGCTTGCTCTGATCTTCACGGTCAACTTGACCCCATTCCAGGTGGCGCTCATTGTTTTGCAAGAGAATTCTGGGATAGATGTAGGTCAAGTGTGCTGGTGTGTGGTGTGTTGGTGTGTAAGTGTCGGGATATATGTAGGATAGTGTGTTGGTGTCATGGTGTGCATGTGTCGGGATAGATGTGAGCCAGGGTGTTGGTGTGTGGTTTTGATGTGTAGTGTGGGGTGTGTATGTGTCGGGATAGGTGTAGGCCACTGTGTTGGTGTGTAGGATGGTGTGTGGTTTGTATGAGTTGGTGTGTGGGATGTGGGGTGTCGTCAAGAGATATAATTTAGGAAATTCAGATCTAAAATATTACTGGGATTCATAACACAAGTATTTCTATAGATCAGTGGTTCTCAACCTTCCTAATGCCGCGACCCTTTAATACAGTTCCTCGTGTTGTGGCGACCCCCAACCACAAAATTATTTTCGTCACTACTTCATAACTGTGGTGCATATGTGTTTTCGGATGGTCTTAGGCGACCCCAAGTAAAGGGTCATTCGACCCCCAAAGGGGTCGCGACCCACAGGTTGAGAAACGCTGCTATAGATAAATTTACATTTTGGAGTCGAAAAAGAAAATTATACGATACTTTTTCTTTTATATTAAAAAATAACAATTTAAAACTGCTTTTGCCGCCCCTAAAGGTGCCACCCGGGGGGGGGGGGGAGCCTTCACTTTCACCCCTATGTTTGCCACTGTACACCCCACACCTTCAATAGGTAATAAGAGGGAGCTTATTCGCTTATAAATTCATAGAAAAACCTACAGAAAAAACACACACACATTTTTGTGTGGTTTATCTTTGTAAACGTACATGCTAGCACTTAGAAATTGTCAAAGTCATGAATTTCATCTCCATCTATGATCATAACGTTCCCGCATTGTTCCCCCATCTTTCCCCTAGAAAGTTCAGTTCATCAAGATCATGGAGTATCTCTGGCTGCTGACAGTGCTGAACTCCTGTGTCAACCCGTTTGTGTACGGGATCTTTCTGAAGGAGTTCAGACAACGGCTGCTGCTGGTAATTAATTAATTCATTTGCTTTCAGTCAACACAAAGATGTTATCTTTAAATCTAAATGTTGGTCTCTAAGTTATTAACCGAGTTTTTTTTTTTTTTTTTGGTCGGTTCATTTCCCCGAGTTGAGACTCGACAAGCATCACGACCACGGCTGGCGCAAAACAAACACTTAATGGCAAATGTTTATTTATTTATTTTTTTATCACAGATCATCACGGAACTGTTTTTCAAGAAAGAGAAACAATCAGTCAATATCAGGCCACTCGGAAATGTAAGCATTAAAAAAAACAACTTAAAATGTTACATAAATCAGGTGTTACATAAATTTCGTGTTACACAAATGACGTATACACAAATGACGTATACACAAATGACGTATACACAAATGACGAATACACAAATGATGTATACACAAATGACGTATACACAAATGACGTATACACAAATGACGTATACACAAATGACGAATACACAAATGACGTATGCACAAATGATGTATACACAAATGACGTATACACAAACGATTTGTCACACAAATGACAAGCTGCGTTACACAAATGCGTGATACAGAAATCGTCTCGTTGCACAAATGTCGTGTCACACAAATGACGTGTCACACAAATGACGCGTGCAAATTAGGCCGAGTCGTTATTCTGTAAATACTGCGTGTAAGAAACTTCACTTGAATATATTTATTCCATCTCACAAATGAAGAAACAAAAAGCAGCAGACCATTACGAAATACCCTAGATCAGTGTTTCCCAAATTGTGCTTCCTTAGGGCTCCGCGTGCACTTCTTAGGGGCTCCTTGGCCGCTCCTTGACCGCTCCAGAAAACTCCTAAATTTTTTTAAACTTTGCAGACATAGTGCAGGCCAGAATGGCTCCTCTATAGACATTCATTCTTAAAAGGGCCTCGCGAATCAAAAAGGTTTGGGAACCACTGGCCTAGATGAAGTTCTCAACATTGACTTGGTTTCTGTAACACGTTTTGGGGAAAATATTATTGCACATGAAATAGTTAACTTGTGTTTTTTTGTAAAAAAAAATAATATACAATATTATCAGCTGATAAGTTTGGTCCATGCGATCCCTCTGTCCATTGAAGGTTTACACAGATGGATTGCATGGTCTCCCCCCCCCCCCTCTCTCTCTCTCTCTCTCTCACACACACACACGTCGGCAGGTCGATGACTAGAACGACCAGATATCCGACCAGTACAAATCGATGTCAATTTGATGTGACATTGGCTCGTGTCAGAGACGTGACATTGGCTCGTGTCAGATGTATACAACCGTTAAGCCTGAGAGCTTTAGAAATGTCTGATGAGCTAACTATTCTCAAGTCATTTCATTTTTGCCCCACCTCCCCAATTTTTTGTCCATTAAGTTTCAATGAATTTACCGAGGCTAAGGTGGCTGACATGAAAATCAGAAATCTAGCTCACGACGGTTCTCAATAAATAACTTAAAGGTGAAATGTGTAACATGTGCCGGAGACCCCCAATGCAGTAGAAATTTCGCCACTCCCATTGGCGTACCCAAGGGTGGGCAGAGGGGGGGGGAGAGGGGCCTCTCCGGCTAGTACGTTGGGGCCATATTTAGGTCAAACATTATATAAATCGACATATGTGTTTTTTGGAGTTCGCACCATGCAGCATAAGTCAACAACACTTTTCATCAACTGATCCATATCCTTACCTTTGAGTTCTTTTCAACCTTTGTTAAATACAGCCACCGTGAAATGAAAATGGTCGCCCTTTCCATTGACATGAAATTATACTTAATTCTTTTTTAAAATTCAAACTTTCAATAGCAGACAACAGTCTCTCAAAAATCCCCCCACCCCTGAAATTATTATCTGGGGGATCTCTCCGTCACTATGTGACGATGGTGTAGACGTCACTATGTGACGATGGTGCAGACGTCACTATGTGACGGTGGTGTAGACGTCACTATGTGACGATGGTGTATACGTCACTATGTGACGGTGGTGTAGACGTCACTATGTGACGGTGGTGTAGACGTCACTATGTGACGATGGTGTTGACGTCACTATGTGACGATAGTGTAGACGTCACAATGGTGCCGACCTCGCATGACGAAATCACAACGTTCTTTAGGATAATAAACTGGTCCCATAGGCATCAAAGCCCCTACCCCCTCGCACCCAGGGAACCCAAAGGAACATCAAGTGTGTATGACACAGCATGGCACCAGGAGTGTCGCAGGAATTGCCGGAATTCGTCATTGTGTCAGTGTCATACCTCCTACATGACTCCATCTCCGGGTTTGAATTCTTGAGTCGTCCTCCTTTTACCGCTCTAGAAACAGTTTACGGTTGGTCTGGTGTTTCCCTGAGTTTTTCTTTTCATGGAGATCCCAAGACGCCCATCTGAGTTATAGGTTTCGTCACTATGAGTTCTTCATGGTCAGTCCAATGTTGTCATTCCCCCCCCACACACACAAACACATACACCCAAATTTTTATTTTAAAAAAATTGGATTTCTTGTCTTGAGGCCCCCTGCACAATCACAATCATGGACTCACACACACAAACACTCTATATTTTAAAAAAAACAACTATTGTTATTAAAGTGGTGTTATAAAGTTAGGTGAACATTGTGTAATTGCTGTAAATGACCTTGACCTACCAGTTAGTCGCTAGATTATTTTGATGTGTGCAGTATGTCTGTCTATACTTAGCCTCACATTGTAAAATGTCTGTCTTTGTTTAGCCTCACAATATTTTATGTCTTTCTGAGCTTAGCCTCACATTGTTGTATATCATTTACTTCAAACAGTCGCTTATGTGTTTCAGAATGTAAACAAAGACGTCATAGGTTTGTCGACAGAACCACGTCTCGCAGGTTCCTCCACACAACCCGTGGCCCAGAGCTACTCCCCGGGGACGCATCTTGTACCGACCAATACCATCTTCACCATAAAGCAGACACTATCTACCTTTACAAAAACTTGAATGTAGAATTATAATCAAGTTACTCCAGCCCCCCCCCCCCCCCCCCCCCCCCCGCACCAGAAAAAAAACCCAAATTCCCCAAGGAACAATGAATATTGTTTCCTTGATAGGATCGAGCAGAAAATCATCTCCGGTTGGGGGCGTCCATGAGCCTGGAGGTGACGTCATGCTAGTAAAATTTTCTGATTTTTAAAAGCTGACGAACAACGCTAGAACTTTATTCTACACTTCCACAACAACGGAAAGGAAAACACAAGCAGAAATTTAGAACCTATTGTGTTTTTAACAGCCAAAAATTGGGCCCAATAAAAATCAGAGCAAGTGCAATAAAATATTTTAAAAACCTTGTTTTTATAAAAGACTTCCTGTCAAAGACGAGTTTAAACGCATTATAAAGGAGACAATAAATTTAAATTTCTCAAAATGCATTGAATGTAGATGTAGTGTGTCATAAGTGTAGGATGTCGGTAATTATGAAAGATTTATGAAATGTTTTTTTGATAGATGTCTTCCTGAGATCGTGTAGGGTGGAAGAAACGCATTTTGGGCCATGGCAAATGTCTGGATCCGGAGATCCAAGTTCGTGTTTCTCCTCATAAGAGCTATACAAATAAAAATAAATCATGATTTTGTGCTGCGGCTAGGGCGATCATGAACATTCAATGTAAGTTTGTAATAGTGCGCGATACAGAAAGTCTTCCCTGTGCGCTGTGTGTAAGATAGCTTAGCTCATTACCTGAGAACATTGTGTTGGGTGTTAACGTTACTTGACGTCTGAACGCTGTGAAAATTATCATTATTAAATAATCATAACCAGACCAAGGTGGGCGACCCATTTAATTCCTTTAGATCAACTCCGCTTTAGTTCGTGGCTGGCTTATAGGCTGCCAAAACTTTCGGCTAACTGAGCCTCTTCCCGTCAACCTATCAAGATGAAACTTGGCACATAGACTCGTTGCCGATGACAACATATTCTATCAAATTTTTAGCCCCACCTCCGGCCTCAAAAATACGAGTTTCCTATTTTTCAAAGGGGAAATGAATAAAGTATAAAGACACTGATTTCACGAAATAAATTTCCCGATAAACGAGCATTTTAAATTATTTCTAATTTTTAGTTCGTTTTTAATAGTTTTTTTTTTAATTAAAAAAAGAATTTTCTTCTATTTTCTAATTTTTAGAATTATGATGATAATCTTTAAAGTATCGAAAAAAAATGATTTACTTTTTTTTTCAACAACGACTGCTTACAAAATCCATGCTAAGGGGACTTAACTCTTCACTTAAGCCTGAAACCAACGTAACATGTTGAATTGAACGGCTGCAGCATTTTAGAACTCTAGTCACTTGCCATCCGTTGTCCCTAGTCTAAATGGCCGTATGGAGTGCCTCTAACCCCTTCAGAACCACCGCTCCTCAATGTACTACAACTTTCCTTTTAGCTCCCCTACCCACCCTTCTCGTGCCGTTCTCTGGACAAAGCAGACACGATCAACAACGATCAAATGAGCGGGAGGATCACGTGTGACGACAAAAAAAAAAAATGCAACAAAATTACGAACCCCGTGGATTTGTCAGTAGAAAAAACGTCTTTAAAAAAAAAATGATTCAGAGACAAATCAGGATTTAGGGATGTTTTGGTTTTCATGGGAGATAATTGGAGCAAGGAAGATCTTTATTTGACGCAGAGTTAAGCTGAGCTGAAAGGCTGAACTCTGAGCAAATCATGATCAAAGACGAATGAGGAGAAAAGGGTCTCGGTGCTGTTTGACACAAATAGAATCATTGTAGAATCCCGTGATGAGAAAATTGCAAAGATGAGACCTTTGATCTCTTATCGAATCTCAAAAGTCAGATCGATAAACTTGTAACATTTTCCATCTTTGATTAAACAGAATATATATTTTAAAATATACCCGTTTTTTTAACCAGTAAAAATTACATTTGTGTCAACAATTTAAAGTTAAATTTGTGTAAACCCGTCACAGTTACATTTGTGTAAACAAGTTAAAGTTATTTGTGTCGGAGCAATGAGAAAGCAATCGATTCGAATTTAATCGATCCAGGCAACTTATTTCATCAGTCATTTGATTTGGAGACGTGCCACGATCTGAAGGAACATGAAAGTCTGTCAAAAATACCATGCATTGGAGAGAAAACAACATTTCTATTGTTCAAGTGCCAAACAATAAATATGTTTCTTAATTAAGGAATATGGATCTACTTTTGTCCATATTTTCTGGATCAGACATTTTCCTATATATCTTTACAATTATTCAGCCTTTGAGCTCGATACAAAAAGTTCACTCATTCAATACAAAAGAGAGAAGTTTCCACTTCTGCCGAGAGTCAGTTTTTTTCTTATTAACACTGCGGCCATCTGAAGTCTCCACCTTGTGCACAGAGTTGCATTAATCCATGCACCTCTCTCATTTGATCTCTTGAAATCAATATTTATTTTTTTTCCGTTTGTTTTAAAATTTATTGTTATTATTTTTTTTTTTAAATCTAGTTGTCCAGAACACAGGATGCCTCAAGAAGTTCTTTGTTTTTGTTTCTATGTTTCTGAACGCGATCGATGTTGTGCCAGGATTGTGAAAACTCAGTAAACAAGTGAAAATTAAAATCTGAAATGTTGCGTAGCGTAACAATCGTTCTGCCACAACTGTTTCAGTGTCCTGATCGATTACACAGCACTTCTTGTAAACAAACCAATTTATCTCATCATTGGAAGATGACCATAAAAAACAAGAAAAGCTGCACTGCCTACACGGGGTAGTCTGCAATACATTGTCTCTGGTAGCCTTATAAACTGTCTCATATTATTTGAGACAGAAATATCATATGTTATTTTAATTTTTAATCAGACTAAATCTAAATATAAATAAATATGTATTTGACATGATTCTTAAATCGTATGAAGCAAGGTGGAGCTGGCTACATAAGAAAAGCAGCACAGGTACATCATGACAATAACCCCAGCCTGGACCGACCCCTGCCTGGACCGACCCCAGCCTGGACCGACCTGACCCTGGACCGACCCCAGCCTGGACTGACCAGACTCTGGACCGGCCTCACTCTGGCTCTGCTACATCACTGCACAAATCACCCCATTTAAACTCACAATATGTTTTAATTTCTTTCTTGATCTCACGACATTGGAATTCTGCGCAAGACAAATACAATAATTATTTGTTTCAATTTGTTTTTAATTATTTCAAGCAGATGCATCCGTTTATCTTAAGTCCCCTAAAACTTGTTTGGTCACAAAGAATTTTAAAAAATTCTTCCATACTTGTATTTTTTTAAATTGGCCGATGAACGATTAAACACGACGGCCCATGACTGATCCCAGAGACTGTTTACCTGCTCATTCCGAGATCTGCTTTCAGCAAGCCACGGATTAGCAGAGATGTTCATTAATAGACCAGTCATTATTCGGTTCAGTACATTTGCGTGATTCAAGTCCGTCTTTCAGAGTTCGATCTGTTTGATCAAGTTCGTACGGAATTCATCAGGATTTTCTTGGAATTGTAATGAACTGTCACAATTTGTTTGAAACACATCCACACAATTCAATATCTGTATACGAATCTTGAGCAGGATTGTTTGGCTATACTCCGCTCCGGACACATGTCAACTCCGCTCCGAGCTCAAGGAAAACTAAAAGGCCGTTGGGGTGGTTGAAAGGGTAGGTTGAAAGGGGTGGTAGAGAGGGGGTGCTAGAGAGAGGGTTCTAGAGAGGTGTGTTAGAGAGGGGGTTGGCAGAGACGGAGTTGAGAGGGGAGTTGACAGGGGTGGTAGAGAGGGGGTGGTTGAAAGGGGTGGTAGAAAGGTGTGGTTGGTTGAGAGGGTTGGTTGAGAAGGGTGCTAAGCGTTTGAAGAAATATCTTTATTATTGTCATTTACTCATCTTATTAAGAAGGATTTCGAAATACATTTACCAGCAACATTAGATGTAGAAGATGGGAGCAGGAGCAATATTAGATGTAGAAGATGGGAGCAGGAGCAATATAACTGTACAACATTTAGGGGAAAATATCAATAAAAGATTGGGGAAATATATTTGAAGTGTAGGGGCAACATAGCTGTAAAAGATTTAGGCGAACATAGTTGTACAAGAGTAGGGCTTCGGGGCTGGTAGAATAGTAGGGCAATATAGCTTGTAAAAGAGTTGGGAAACAAAGCTGGTAGAAACGTGGGTCAACTATAGCTGGTAGAAACGTGGGTCAACTATAGCTGGTAGAAACGTGGGTCATTTATAGCTGGTAGAAACGTGGGTCAATTATAGCTGGTAGAAACGTGGGTCAATTATAGCTGGTAGAAACGTGGGTCAATTATAGCTGGTAGAAACATGGGTCAACTATAGCTGGTAGAAACATGGGTCAACTATAGCTGGTAGAAACGTGGGTCATTTATAGCTGGTAGAAAAATAGGGCATCAATTTGAATACATTTTTTATTTTAATTAAATGGTTCAAATTAATTTTTTATATGTTATTTTTTTAAATAATGGTAGAAACGTGGGTCAACTATAGCTGATAGAAACGTGGGTCAACTATAGCTGGTAGAAACGTGGGTCAATTATAGCTGGTAGAAACGTGGGTCAACTATAGCTGGTAGAAACGTGGGTCAATTATAGCTGGTAGAAACATGGGTCAACTATAGCTGGTAGAAACATGGGTCAACTATAGCTGGTAGAAACGTGGGTCATTTATAGCTGGTAAAAACGTGGGTCAATTATAGCTGGTAGAAACGTGGGTCAACTATAGCTGATAGAAACGTGGGTCAACTATAGCTGGTAGAAACGTGGGTCAATTATAGCTGGTAGAAACGTGGGTCAACTGTAGCTGGTAGAAACGTGGGTCAATTATAGCTGGTAGAAACATGGGTCAACTATAGCTGGTAGAAACATGGGTCAACTATAGCTGGTAGAAACGTGGGTCATTTATAGCTGGTAAAAACGTGGGTCAATTATAGCTGGTAGAAACGTGGGTCAACTATAGCTGGTAGAAACGTGGGTCAATTATAGCTGGTAGAAACGTGGGTCAACTATAGCTGGTAGAAACGTGGGTCAATTATAGCTGGTAGAAACGTGGGTCAACTATAGCTGGTAGAAAAATAGGGCATCAATTTGAATACATTTTTTATTTTAATTAAAAGGTTCAAATTAATTTTTTATATGTTATTTTTTTAAAATGGAGCTCGGCGCAGTATTTTATTTTAACCACCTTGCTCCATAGCTCCAGCTCTGCTCCAAATCCCTGGTTTACACTTCTCAAATAATCTAAAATGGTCACCCCACATAAACAAAATTTCAAAAAAAGCAAACTCCACACTAGGTTTTATTAGAAGAAATCTGCGCCACTGCCCAACATCCTGCAAACGAAATGCCTATCTTGCACTCGTTCGTCCGATACTAGAATATGGTGCAATCATCTGTGACCCATACCTCAAGCAAGACGTGGACAAATTGGAGCGAATCCGACGTAACGCAATGCGCTTCATAGCACGTGACTATAAAAACACAACTTCTGGCTACGTCACTGGCCTTTTAAACAGATTTGACATCCCCACCCTCAAGGACAGACGAGAAAAGTTCCGCCTAACATTCTTATATAAAGTGATCATGGGGCTAATGCCGGCCATCCCAGCAAACAATTATCTCACCCCACAGAAGCCAGGCCGATTAATTAGAGCCAAACAGTCACTTAACACTGACTTAACATCTGACAACCCCATGAGAAATTACACCCGGAACAATATCAAATGCTTCACTGTGCCTCGGAGTAACACAGTGCAACATAAGCAGTCATTCTTTCCACGCACCATAATCGCTTGGAACAACCTGGACAATACCACCGTGAACTCGACATCTATCGAAAGCTTCAAGGCTGTCCTGGCATCTGCTAGGAGCCGTTAGATTGGCAACATCGCTTCCCCAACCGTTGCAAATATGCCAGTATATGGATGCAGCAACGTACCGAACCAGAACCAGAACACTAAACAAAACCCCAAGCGCCAATCCCCATAATTTTTTATCATGATTATTCTGCTAAAAAGACTCTGACTCCAGAAAATCTATGCATAAATAAAGACATCTTGAAATTGTGCCTCTTGTTAAAACATCTCTTATATATATTACTATTACGATTCTGGTATGAAGCGTGGATTGCTTCCTAATGGACTGTTTCCTAATCTGCGTATTTGGTACTGATTGTATATTACAAATAATTCTATATGTTTGAAAGAAAGAATGGTTCATTAATGAGTTCAATAGCGCGCAAATTATAATTCCAGATCGATTAATGTACTAAATGATTTTTTATAATAACGCAACTGCGTTTGGCGCGTAATATTTTCTTTTCGGAAAATGAAATCGTCTCAATTTAAGTATGTTGTAAAAAATATTCGTTTTAAAAGTGATTGTGACATCAGAATATTTAATTAGTTCATGGGCGTGAAATAAAAAGTGTGCAGTGACGTATCATGGGTGGGAAGGGGTGTAGGAAAAATTGGTATTCTTAAATGTGCTTTACATGAGTTCATGTTTTGTCAAGCAACTTTAGTAGATAGGAAGTTCACTCATCGCTGCCGCAAATGTTTAGCGGGCAATATATATCTAGTGTAATAATAATGGGCTGCTTTTTTTGGACACAACGCAGAAAAAACAAAGAAATAACATTTTAACTTAAATTGAGTTTTTTTTTAATGTAAAAGACAATGGTTTTTAAAGCCATATTTTAAAAAAATCCCATGAAACATTCACTTCAGAAACATTGGATTGTAAACTGCTTAATATTTAATTGAGTGTTGTATCATTTTCTTCTCTGCTTGTTACACGCAAACATTAAAGTCGACGACTTTCAAGATGGTGTCGTGCTAATCATATGCTTTGGGCCAGGCCAACGACGCAGCAGCCAAGACGGGATCCGGCGTTCCCATTGGTCAGACTTGCCAGGTCACCTCCACGCCCCAAGTCATCCGCCTTTTCATGAACCTGGGATCAAATTAAAACATGCTTTTTATGCCACCAAAAATAAATAAATAAAAAAAATAAAAAAAAATAAACCAATAAATAATACAAAATAAAAATTAATAAAATGTAATCACAATAGATCTAAAACTCTGTCTGGTCTTCATGAGATGACAACATTAATGGGTCCAAGTATATGAAGATAGATTAATAAAAAGATTATGTAATGACGACGCTATGGCCTAAAAACTTTTTGTCAAGCGGTCATTTTTAGCATGCAGACAGTTTTAGCATCCGGGCAGTTTTAGCGTCCGGGCAGTTTTAGCATCCGGGCAGTTTTAGCATCCGGGCAGTTTAGTATCCAGCCAGTTTTAGTATCCGGACAGATTTAGCATTCAGTCAGTTTTAGCATCCAGCCAGTTTTATTATCCGGACAGTTTTAGCATTCAGTCAGTTTTAGCATTCAGTCAGTTTTAGCATTCAGTCAGTTTTAGCCTCTGGTCAGTTATAGCATTCAGTCAGTTTTTAGCTTTCAGTCAGTTTTAGCATCTGGTCAGTTTTAGCATCTGGTCAGTTTTAGCATCTGGTCAGTTTTAGCATCCAGCCAGTTTTAGCATCGCTCCGGCGGGTTTTAAGTACAATGTTCTTTGGCTGAAAATGTGTGTGCCGTTTGGCAAGTGTGGCAAGTGTGGCGCTGAAACCAACTAGGGCAGGTGTTCTTAACCTTTTTGCAGAGCCACACTCTCCTCTATATTTCAAGAGTGGCCGCACACCCATCAGAGGAAAAAGTGTTATAAAAAAATATATATATGAAAAACATAAACCCATTTATAGTAGTCTTCCATCTTTAATTTACTTGATAGGAGAAAAAAGCAAAAAACAAATTCATCCATGTAAATAATCGCAGACAAAATTAGTAACGAAAATTGCAAATAAACATGATTTTCTCTTCGTAAGGTCACATTCTCTTCATAAGGTCACATCCTCTTAATAAGGTCACGGCTCCTCCATAGAGTCACGGTCCCTTCAGTCTCTTCATTCAGTCACGGTCCATTGAGTAAAGGTTTCTTCATATAGTCAAAGTTCCTTCTGTCACAAATGACTGGGGCGGGGGTACAAGACAGGGCTCCATTGTTAGTGTAACTTATAGGATGGACGGAAACTGTTGTTCGTTTTGGGAGAGCATTGTTAAAGGGTCGAGGGTAAGTTTAATAGAGTCGTGCATCTTTTAGATTTGGGGATGTTTCTTTCCATGACTTCGCATGATAATTTTGGGGTTAACGACGGGAAATTCTAATTGACCGGAAATTAGGGGACAGGGATGGGCCACCTATGGAGGTAGAGAACTGTATATAATACAGGACTCTTCCTGACATTGAGGAGGTTCGTGAGTTAGTTGTAGTTGGTAGTAGTTTGTTGTGTTGGAAGTAGAGAGAAAAGAGCTAAGATAGCAGTTGTTAGGGAATAGTTTCAAATGAGATCAAGAGACGATGGTTGATTAGTGGAACATAGGAATAGTTTAGGTGAAACATTGAACAGTCATAGATTTTATAGAGATTCATACAGTTAGCTGACAGTGAAGACTACAGAAGAGCTTTTGATATTTTAGTAATAAATATATCCTCTTTTTTCATCTGGACACCTGGAGTTGGAGTTGTTTAGTTTATGTTTGTCTACGTTGTGCTCTTGTCTGTCCCAACGCCCAGATACCCACAATATAAATCACAGAGAGGAGCGGTCCTGTTCTGATTACTACTTCATCAATACAGTTTGTGATAAGCCAGGGCCGGAGCCCTCCCCCGTAACAATCATTCTGTGACACCTTCATAATGTCAAAGTCACTTCATACAGTTACATAAGATAATACTCCTTTCGATAGATCACATTCCTTTCAAAAGGTCACAGTCACTTCTTACAGTCACATTACCTCGATGCAGTCTGTCCTTTCGAACGGTTGGTTCTTTCAGTCACGATCCCTTCATACAATTAAGATCCATTGAAACAGTCACTCACCCTTCATACAGTCACATTCCCTTCATACGGTCATATTCCCTTTATAGAGCCGCTGTCCCTTCATATAGTCACAGTTACTGTAACAACACAGTTCAACTTAACACAGTGTCACCTTCACTTTCCAATCTGAGCCCATTTTCATATCGTGAGCCAATTGTCACATCGTGATCCCACTGTGTCATCGTTAGACAATTTCGACAATGGGACCCCATTTGAAATTGGGACAATGACACAACCATCGCATAAACTAAATACCTAAAGCCCCCCCCCCCTATCCCCTCCCCCGAATTTCCTTACCACGATTGCCCTGCCAAGGACTGACCAGTCCCCATACAAGGTCACGAAATGGTCTGTGATGACAAGCTCAGGAATCGTACCATTAAGTTCCTGCTGAATGTTGCCCAAGTCACCGATGTGCCTGTTGAAATGACAGAAAATATTGTGTCAGCTGATCAGTCTACGTCAGTGGCTCCCAAATTTTTTGACCCATGGAGCCCTTTTTAAAACTTATTTTCTATAGGGGAGCCCCTTAGTCTATCGAATGTTAAATAGTGCTTAGAACCTTAGAGTCTTCTATAGAGCCGCCGCGGAGCCCCTGAGCTTCTAAGGGGCTCCGAGAAGAACCTGTTGGGAACCACTGACATACGCTATAGTATAACCATTCAATAATCTGATTGTTCCCCTTGAGTCTGAACTCCTACCTGAAATATTATTTGTGCGATTATAATTTAGAAATAAGATAACTGAAGGGGCCATCCATAAATTACGTCATGCTTATTTGTCCGATCCTCCCTACCCCACAATCGTCACAAAATAGTTTAAAATATTGACACCCTCGGAACACATTCGTGCCCCCTCTACACATACACTTTAAAAAAAATAATTAAATCACGTTACGTCATTTATGGATGGCCTACAACCACAGGACCATCTATCAAGTAATGTAAATAATGCAGCTAGATATTGGTTTTACTTTGTCCTCTACATCAGTGCTACTCAAAGTGGTGGTCCGCGGACCGGTGCCGGTCCGTGGGCCATCATCCGCCGGTCCGCAGAAGTTTTCAAGAAGACTCATTTCGCTACCACGTCAGTACAAGAAAAATAGTGCACCGGTCCCTGGTGCAATGGAAAAATTCCTGCCGGTCCGCCATACTAAAAAGTTTGAGAAGCACTGCTCTACCTTATAGCAAAGTGTTTAAATTGATAGTAGCGAAGGAAATTAGGGCTGAGTGGCAGTATTTCTCGTTCACTTCATATTACTTATGCTTGTTATGTATTCTTATGTTTGATCTGTATTCTTACGTTTGTTATGTATTCTTATGTTTTGTGGTGTTCGTAAGTATGTGGGGGGAGGGGGCTGCTAAGTCCAAGAACGCCCCAGATGTTAAAATTTCTTGCTATTCCATTGACATTTATAGCTGACATTAGAATACACCTTAAGTTCACATATACCAGAAGTTCATAGGCAGTGGCGCCATTTCAGGTTTTTTCAGGCGCGGGGGTTGGGGGGGGGGGGAACCAAAACTTGGTCGGCTTGTAAAGTTGTCTGGATACGCCACAGTATATAGCAATTGAAATAAAACCTGCAAATTCAGGGTGGTGAGGGCAATACCCCACCTTGCCCTACCCAAATAACGTCCCTGTTTGTAGGTAACATAATATCATCTGTGCCTGCCAATATAAAGGTAACATAGGTTCACATTTTACTGACATTTAAAGGTAACTAAATAATCTGTAGCTGACCATAAGGTAACATAGATTCACCTGTCCTTGACGCTGTTCTCTTTCGCCCCGTGATTCACGCCACAGGGGTTGAAATGCCCCCCAGTAGAGGCACACCCCGCAGTCAGATCTCCAAACTGGTGCACGTGGAAACCATGGAGTAACTGGGAGGTGGGCGTTGAGCCGTTAAACGCTTGAAACCCTTGAAGCTTGACCACAATCTTCATAGGGCTGTGGTAGTTCAGCTGCCAGGGAGAACAAATAGCCGGAAATGTATCTAAGCATCCAGACACTTTTCTTGAAACCCGTACACAATTTTCTAAACGCCCGAAAAGCATCTAATAATCCATACAAATTTCGTCTTAATCTGACTACATACTAGATCCATAATCATTAATATTACATACATATCACATACTTCATATACACTACTACTTACAAAATATATGCTATCTTAATCATTATTAGGTAAGCTGCAAACTGTCAGCTCTCAGTGGCGTAACTAGGGTTAGTCCTGCCTGGGGCAGGACAAGATTTTTGTCCCCCCCCCCCCATATTTCTTCCACAGACAAAATCTGCAGCGAGCCGAAAATGCCACCCCTCCATACAAAAGTGGCGTCTTGGGCAGAGCTCACCCCCACTCACCTTCCTATGCCACTGCCAACACTACTACAACATTTGCCCACATCTTTAAAATAACTATACTACAAGCCCACAGTATCACAAAAACTACAACACTAGCCCGTTGTTGTATGAAAACTATAACACCAGCCCATAGCTCCACAAATGGCCATAACACTACTACAACACTAGACCACAGTTCCATAAAAACTATAACACTAGACCATAGTTTCATAAAAACTACAACGCAGCTACCGGGGCTGTTTAAAAAAATGTTGACTTTGAAGAGTAATACCTGTGGAAAGGTTCTTTGCAACCCCATTAAAATAAAGTACATCAACGGGGAACGGGGTCAGTGCACAAATTAGTACTTAGTAAATAGTAATGTTTGCATTGGGGAATACACTGGAGAGGCAGACATTCTTATGTATTTATGGAGATGGGGTGTACAGATAGTCGGTATGTACTGGTGGAAGGGGAAAGTACGGTTGTAGGTGTCAGTACGGTTGTAGGTGTCAGTACAGGCGCAGGTGTCAGTACAGGCGCAAGTGTCAGTACAGGCGCAAGTGTCAGTACAGGTGCAAGTGTCAGTAATGGCGCAGGTGTCAGTACAGGTGCCAGAACATGTGCAGGTGCAAGTACATGTGCCAGTACTGGTGCAGGTGTCAGTACATGTGCCAGTACGGGTGCAGGTGCCTGTACGGGTGCAGGGGTCAGTACAGGTGTCAGTACAGGTGTCAGTACATGTGTCAGTGCATGTGTCAGTGCATGTGTCAGTACATGTGTCAGTACATGTGTCAGTACATGTGTCAGTACATGTGTCAGTACATTTGTCAGTACAGGTGTCAGTACAGGTGTCGGTGTCAGTATGGGTGGAGAGGTAGTACGGGTGGAGAGGTAGTACGGGTGGAGAGGTAGTACAGATGAAGGTCAGTACAGGCGGGTTGGATAAACAAGTGGAGAGAATCGGTACATATAAGGGTCAGTGCAGGTGAGGGTCGATACAAGGTGCGGGTTGTACAGTTTGGTGGGCTGTACAGGTTGGTGGGTTGTACAGGTGGGTTGGTTATACAGGTTGGTGGGTTGTACAGGTGGGTGGGTTGTACAGGTGGGTGGGTTGTACAGGTATAGAGATAAGTACAGGTAGGGTGGTTGAACAGGTATAAGGGTCAGTACAGGTGAGGGGTCAGTCAGGTGGATGAGTCAGTACAGATAAGTGGATTGTGCAAATGGGTTGGTTGTACAGACAGGCAAGTTGTACATTTGTGGTACATGAGAACGCTTTGTACAAGTGCTTTGAAGTTGAGAGGAAGCATGGAGCAATAGGAAGTTGTGTAGGGGATACGTTGTTTGATGTGAGGACCACTGACCTGTGTAAACGTGACAGTCCCTGTAACTTTCTGTTTGGACCCTGGATCAGGCTGGACGACACACACGGCCTGTCTCAAGGCTTGGGAATGAACCAATAAAGGTTTGATGTGTTTTTTTTATGGAGTGGGACAATGACACTGTTTGATGGCAGGTGACAATGACAGTGTTTTATCTCAGGTGACAATGACAGTGCTTTATGGCAGGTGACAATGACACTGTTTGATGGCTGGTGACAATGACAGTGTTTAAAGCCATAATGATCAATTCATTGATCGTGGGCCCTCAAAACATAGAAGAGGAAGTTTGATGGCAGGTGGCAATGACACTGATGGCAGGTGACAATGACACAGATGGAAGATGACATTGACACTGTTTGATGGCAGGTGACAATGATAGTGTTTGATGGCAGGTGACAATGTCAGTGTTTGATGGCAGGTGAAAAGGTCAGTGTTACATTGGAATTGTTTTAAGGATTTTCCCCCAGATGAGAAATGACATAAAAAAGCAGACTTTATCCTCAGACCTCATCCTGAGACCTTATCCTGAGACTTTATCCTGAGACCTTATCCTCAGACCCCATCTTCAAACCTTATCCTGAGACCTCATCCTCAGACCCCATCCTCAAGCCTTATCATCCGACCCAATCCTCTGACCTTATCCTGAGACTTTATCCTGAGACCTTATCCTCAGACCCCATCTTCAAACCTTATCCTGAGACCTCATCCTCAGACCCCATCCTCAAGCCTTATCCTCAGACCTCATCCTCAAACCTTATCCTGAGACCTCATCCTCAGACCTCATCCTCAGACCCCATCCTCAGACCTTATCCTGAGACCTCATCCTCAGACCTAATCCTCCGACCCCATCCTCAGACCTCATCCTCAGACCCCATCCTCAGACCTAATCATCACTTGATCATGTTACCGTTCTGGGTAGTTCACGCAGTATATGTCACCCATGGTAGGGATCTTCCATTCTTCCTGTAAACATCTTTCATGTACACCTAACCCTGACTTAGAAAATGCCCACCCCCCTTTGTCAAATACATGTTAATCTATAGATATGAGCAAACCATACAATTTAACTTTGTACGCTGTCCGCCCACTGTCTAGATTTGAACGTAAATAGGGATTGAAAAAAAAAGAAGAAAATCCATATTCTTGACGGCAGCACTCCAGTTTAAAAAACACATAATGGGGCTATTGACACATTTATTTTGTCTGGAGCATCTAGTGACTTGAGCAGGGTTGCTCGAAATGTTCTATCCTCTGCGCTCCCTTTGAAGTGTTTCATCAAGTCTCTCACCCTCGACAGACTATTTCTTCTTCTTCTTCTTCTTCTATGCTTTCAGGGCCCACGATCAATGAATTGATTATTATGGCTCCTATGGTTCAGAGGGGTTCGCGATGTTAATGTGCGTGGTTTTTTAAGGGGATAATTCACTGGTTGCAAGGCAGGAGGCAAGAGCCGCAAATGTGTGAGGTGTAGTCGCCGCAACTGTTGTTTTTGGAAGATTGTTCCATTCCTTTCTTGTCTTTGGAAGGAATGATGAGCTCCTGTACTGAGTTCTTGTTTTTAAAAGTCGAAACTGTTTGTCGTGACCTCTTCGCTGTCTAGGGGGGAGATGGACGAGTTTCTGTTTGATACTGGAGCAGTGGACCAGCCCATTATTGATCTTGTACAACATGGAGAGTCTATTCTATTCTCGCATCTGGCGCTGTTTCATAAGTCTCTCACCCTCGACAGACTATTTCTATTCTCGCATCTGGCGCTGGTTCATAAGTCTCTCACCCTCGACAGACTATTTCTATTCTCGCATCTGGCGCTGGTTCAAGTGAAAACTACGGAGAAAGCCTACAGTTCGGCACCCTCTTCTAAAAAAAAAAAACAAAAAACAAACAAACAAAAAAATGTATCGCATGAACAATGAACATTTTGGAGTCCACTGAATATAACCCTCGTGGCGGATGCCCCCTTCAGCCCCGTTTCACCACCCCATCGCGCGGCCATGCTCGCACCTCCTAATACAAAAACAACAATGTAATTTAAAATTGGAAAACTTCTGAAGTTTTTACTCACTGTAGGAACTCTAAAGCTTAGAAAAGCCACTTCTGAGTTATTACATAAACGAAACTGGCCATGAAGAATCATTCATAACACCAAAAAAAAAAAAAAAAAGGTTCCTCTAATTCTTTTCAGCCCTTTTCCTCGCACTCACTGGAGGTCACGAGTAACATAGTTTGGGAAGCCCTGGACCAGGGCCGTGCAGAAGCCGAGGCAACCCAAAGGAAAAAAAACACAACAAAAATAACCTTGTTCAGCTAATTACTTACCAAAGCTGGTGTTCTGACAAAAAATTAAACACAGTCCGAGCAGCGCTAGCGAATTCATTATGTGTTGGTATTCCCCGAGGTCGAGTCGCTGAGAGCACAGATGTGGCAGGCGATGCTATGTGCTGAGCCAGTTGCCCTTACCATTGACTGGTACAGTAACCCGACTGAAGCTACTGTGCTGTTAACAAAACTTCGCACGGGATAGGTGCTTGGTCACTCACAATTTAAATAACTGTCATAAAAACCAACCCTTTCCCAATCACGCGGGTAACGGCTCTCAAACAGAGAACTGATGCCCTGCTCCTCATTTCTATGGCTGTAATTGGTCGTCGGTGCTAGTCACGGGCACATCTGTCACCTAATGATTAATTATAATGGCCACATGCCAATAGCACGCAGCGAAATTCAAAACCACCGTTACATTTACCCAGTTGTCTAGATCTCAACTTCGCAGATGTCTATTTTCAGCTAAGCTCCACATGGTGTGTTAATAATATGTGGAAAAAAGCAGACCGGCATTTTCACACTATTAGTGCCGCGATGTCTCACACGGCCGCCATCTTGCTTGTCGCGGCCCGTAAAATTGAGAATAAAACGTTAATTAATAATGAAAAAATTTCCTAAATGTATCCCTAAACCTAACCTGAATCCAAATGTATCCCTAAACCTAACCTGAACCCTGAATCTATCCCTAAACCTCTAAAAAATATATCTCTTAACCTAACCTGAGCCCTAAACAATCAAATCACGCTGGGCACTAATAGTGTGAAATAGCCAGCAGAACGTATAAAACAATATAGTCCTAGTCAGCAATCATATAAACTATAAACCCTTTCAAATCCGCACCCTCCCCCCCCCCCCCCCCCCCAATCACACACACACAACCGAGTTGTCGCAACTGCCAAACAACAACGACTGAGCCGTCACCGCAGATTTCTTCATCAGAACATTCTCGTGGAAGGAGCTTGTCACATTTTTTTTTTCGAGGTAGAAAATAAATTATGTTTAAAAACCTTTTATAAGACACACATGATCCATGCCCCCAACCGAACCACGGAGTGAGGACCACTTATCTGGTGTTCATCTCACTTTAAAGTGAATTGATTTTTAAAAAAAAAAACCAAAAAAAAAAAAAAAACCAAACAAAACTCACTGACGTCACAAAAGTTGGGCGTGACATTAAAAAAATGGTTATCGGTGAAAATAGTAATTCCGAAATCTTTGACCGCATGTAAGTTTGGATTTTATGAGGAATAAGATTGGATGTATTTTGAAAATTAAAATGTTTATAGGTTGGCACATGCGACACCATCGTGTTTCGGAACAACAGTGGATAGGCTAGGAAAGAATGAAAGGGACCATCATTCATTGTTTATATTCGATGCATGCAGAAAGAAATCCCGTGATCAAGTAGCCCTTTTTGGCAGTGGCGGATTTACAGTTGGTGATTGGGGGTAGGAGAGCCCCACATTTTTTTGGCTTCTCGCTTGAAATGTGCATATTTCGAATTAGTGTTTGGATTTTGTGTGGGTTCATCGTGTTGTTTGTGTGTGTGGGTGTGTGTGGGGGGGGGGGGGCTTGAAATTTTATATATTATTAAGGGGGTGGTCAATGGAAAGTTATATAACGTTATAAGTGGTAGGGGGTGGGTAAGTATGTTATAGCTCTGTGTTATAATTGTGCACGGCCCCTACTAGGATTTCTCTCCCGGGATTCCGCACGATTATTTGGAAACAAAAATTTCCCGGGGAAGTTTGCCATCCCGGGTTCACACACTTTTAGAGTACAATTTTATTTATTTAAATTCCAGCAAGTGACAGATTGTCACAATTTGTTGCTATAAACTAAGACAATGTAAAATCTGGTTAACCCTCTTGGGACGTAAAGGCCGATATATCGGCCCAAGGTGGAATAGCGAGAAAGACAAAAGTCCGAACCATCTACCCGATAAATCGAGTCTCATGATTGGCTAGCTTGGCATTGTACCAGCGAATCAAATTTATTCTTACGTATTCCTGCACATCCCGGCATTGTAATGGCGGTGTTCGTTGATGTTGAACTAAATTTATTTGTTTGCAGGAATTTGTGTGTGTGTGTATAGTTATATCGTGAAATTCGAACATGTCTGACAGTGACTCTGATCAAATTATGCTTAGTGATTTTGATATTCTAGCAGTGAATTTGACACTGAAAATTATGAAAACAACCAGGAAATTAATGACAACTTTCAAATTGAGGGCCTTGTTTCCCAAGAACATAAGACTTACGCTATATTTGAATATTCTGTTACATTTGGATTGTCACAAACTATTAAGACTGAAAATTTGATTGCAGTAGCTTTATTAGTTTAAAAGTTATGTATTTAAATGTAAAAATGTCTCGGCCGTGGTTGCTTTTCATGAAATATTTCTTCTAAAATTGAATAAATTTTTCTGATCTGTATCTCATTTATTTTAAAAGTGCTTTACTTTTAGATGGACATTATCTGTTTATATTGAAAATTTTACAGCAATAGCTTTATTGGTTTATTAATTATGTCATTTTTTTAAAAAATAAATTTTTCGCCAATTTTCATTATCCACGTCATATGTTCATAAAGTCATATAATTTAATAAAATATAATAAGTTAATTCTCAATCCATGTGTTACATTTTGTTAAACATTGTATTGTAAATGTCTCCTGCAAATTTGATAGCTCTAACTTTAAAAGCCAAAAAGATACAAGCAAAATAGTACCAACAGAGTAAAAATGCGATCACAGTTTTAATAATTAAATACAAAGCTGAATAGTGGGGACAAATAAATCACTAAAAAATTCATAACTTTTCTCCTATAAATGATAGAAAGATTATCTTGGTGTCATTGGAAAGCTTAAAGCCAGATCTTTCCAATGATATGTTCAAATATTTATTTTGTAGAAATTTTTTTGCAATGCGGGTGCCGAGCTCGTAAAAAGTGCTCCGTCTTTTTGGCTCATACACCATGAAAAGGCTCCGTCCTAAGAGGGTTAATGTCGCTGAATGACTAAGCTCAGTAGCTCCAGGTCACGGGTTCTCATGCGTTTTCAAGTCACGACCACATTTCTTTTAGACGCAAAGTGAACCTTACCACAACATATTGGAAAAAAGGCTTTTAAGCAGAGTAAATTCTTGGAAAGGTAAGCATTTTAAAACTTAATTTCTCCAATATAATGTTTTCATATTTAATGCCAGGTTTGAAAATGTAGGCCAAACCTTAAAACACCAATGACAACTCTACAAAAATCACAACTTCACTTCCTCTCAGTCAAGGGCTCGGCAAACATCCGGTAGACGAGGGTCGTTAAGAAACTATCGTCGTGGGCCGAATGGACTGTGACATGTTCAAGGTGCCTCACGCGTCGTGTGATCAAATTATCCTTCCAACGTTTATTTTTTAAAATTAAAAAACAGTTTAAAATCTGTAAAAATCACAATTTTTCCTTGATGAAATGCAACATGTAGAAAGAAAAGTGTGTTTTTATGACATGTTATTAATGACAAATGTAATTGAGACTCAAGGGAAATATCAGGAAAAACAAACATCTTAATTGCACAATCGTCTTTCACATCTCATTTGGCATCAAGATCTGAAAAACAACTTTATATTATGAAGTGGGTTTTTTTTATTTACAAGATCAACATAGTAAGACATAGACATGTAAATAGATTATGTATTAACATTCCTAATTGTTTTTTTTTTTGGAAACCAACCACCTTTTAACGTATTGTTAGAAATATTTGCTTGTAAATATTTTGTGACGGATTCTAAATCACAATTAGTGACCTGTAATAGTGCTGAGGTTTTTTCTACAGGCCTTTATATAAGATATATCAAACTTTGACTCAAGCATATTATTACCTAGTTATCCATTTGCTAGGGATACGCTCAGGGCCGGATTAAGCCATTTTAGTGCCCAAGGCACAAACCCACATGGGTGCCCCCTTCTGCCCAGGGCCCCTGATCTTTCACTGACCGTGACCGCTGGTATGTTCAATATTATTCAAAGAAAACAGTTGTTAACAAATATGTTTGTAGTTTGTATTACTATCACTTATATAAAACCTACAATAAAGTATTTCTGTATTAAAATTAATAGTTAATAAATTTTGAAATAATAATAGACAAAAATATTTTATTTTTTATTAGATGAAAAATCAAAAAGATTTTGTCATTTACATTTTAAAGATTTTTTCCCTAGATTAACATCTATCGAAGTTTTTTAGTATATCGTCAAAGTTAATTTTGCGCAACACATCTGCCTCGATCATAAGCAGAGATAAGGAATCGAGCCTTTCTTGTTTCATTGTTGATCTATTTGGATTTTTTGTACGTTTTAACTGAAAAAAAGAGCGCTCAGTTGAAAAGTTAGTAACCATTCATTTTAAAAATATGCGCAAGGCGATTTCAACATTTGGAAAGGCCCACTCGATGTTATCTCTAACTATTACTTTGTATAATTTTCCATGATTGAGCGTGTTGTTTTCCGATTTTGATGCAAGAAACTAGTGGCGAATATATGAATGAAACTGTTGTGGTTCAGTATATAAATTATTGTTCAGATCTTTAGGATAAGCATTTATTAGTTCTTCACAACACTGAGATGTTTGTGATAGTGATACATCGACCAAACAAGAACATCGAACTGCTACATCATTCTACACCGGGTGGTATTATTTTTGCAGCTTCTTCAAATCTGTCAAATTCATTCCTAGATTTATGCAAGTGATCTGCTAGTGAAGAATACAAATCATCACACGTTTTCAAGTTCACATGCTCATTTTGTATCTATTACTAAGGGGTTCCCGGTCGAATTAATTAATTAATGTTATTATTTTAATATTATATATTGAAAATATAAAAATGGTTTAAATTTTTTTATAAAACTTCCAAATTTTTTAAAATTTATTTACAAGCCGAGTGAGTCAGCATTTTGCTCATTACCATTTACCAGGAGTTTTTTAAAAATTTTTATGCGTTTAAATTTTAAGCATTCAAGATTGTACCAAACTTGAATTTGAATTTTTATTCTAATGTATTTCTTCCTGTTCATAGCACCTGTTCAATTTTCAGTTGTTTCTGGACTTAAATTTGTTCCAAAAAAAAAATTCTTGAGGACTTGTGGTGCCCCCAAACGCTTGGTGCCCAAGGCACGTGCCTTGTTTGCCTAGAGGTTAATCCGGCCCTGGATACGCTGTGCAAAATCAAGCAACTAGTAACAAGTGACCAACTAGTAGCAAGTGACCAACTAGTAGCAAGTGACCAACTAGTAGCAAGGGACCAACTAGTAGCAAGTGACCAACTAGTAGCAAGGGACCAATAAGTAGCAAGGGACCAACTAGTAGCAAGTGACCAACTAGTAGCAAGTGACCAACAAGTAGCAAGTGACCAACTAGTAGCAAGTGACCAACTAGTAGCAAGTGACCAACTAGTAGCAAGTGACCAAATAGTACCAAGTGACCAACTAGTAGCAAGTGACCAACCAGTAGCAAGTGACCAACTAGTACCAAGTGACCAACTAGTAGCAAGTGACCAACTAGTACCATTTGACCAACTAGTACCAAGTGACCAACTAGTACCAAGTGACCAAATAGTACCAAGTGACCAACTCGTACATAGTGACCAAACTCTCAAATAAACTTAACATTGTTGTTTTATCCATTACTAGACAATAACAATTAGACAACTATAACAATCCACTCTTTTAGAGTTAAATCCTTTTATGATCTATTGTAAAGTAAATTTCTTCTATCCCGGGATGAGGAAAACTTTATTCCCGTTTTCCCGGGATAAGCGAATCCCCGGAAAATGAGAAACCTTACCCCTAAGTCTGATGGAAAACAGTATAGATTCTGATATTTGCAACAATTAAAACGATTAGACTAAAAAATTATGCAAACGAATCAACCCATCAAATATACGGTACATTCATTCAAACAAGTTGTCATGTTTTTCTGTATAGTTTTTATAGCTTCTGTAATAGTAGAATTAGAATATGTCACATGACCGGGTCGTTAGCCATGTCTTCTACCGACATAAAAAAAATAAAATGGGGTAGGGTGCGGGTTTAGATAGACCTGCATGACTTTTCTCCGATTTCTCTGGTTGTCTATAATTGTTTTCAGGTCTGGTCCCTAATCTATATCAATTACTTCACTATATGAAAAGAAACAGTTTTTGGTACATTGGTATAAGGAAAATGAAAGAAATTAACAACTAGCAGTACTCTTGCAAGCATAGCATTCCCGCTCCAAATTTGATTTTTTGTGATGTTTATGGAGCCTTCGACTTTGATGCATTCATGATAGCAACTGGTTGTATGCAGGCAGTTTTCACCATTGAGTTGTTATAGTAAATCCTGTTTCTGGACCTTTGTTTTCACCATTGAGTTGTTTAATGTACAGTCTGTTTCTGGACCTTTGTTTTCACCAATGAGTTGTTATATGTACAGCCTGTTTCTGGACGTATGTTTTCCCACATCAACGTAGAGCTAAAGCGTCCACCACTTCTCTCCCCTTTCTTTGTTTTGAAGTTGACGTCGCCGACTCCTTTGATTGGGAAAAGGTTGTTTACGTTCGAATACGTTCTATTTGTTCCAATGAAGTCTACCAGGTGACGCTCTAATGAAGTCTACCAGGTGACGCTCTAATGAAATCTACCAGATGAGGCATGTTCTTGAATTTATTATGATTTAATCCCTAAATATAGGCTGACATCTGTCCTAGCCGGTTGGGGGGGGGGGGGGAGAGGAGAGGTTTTTCTATATTTCCTAGTTATTTACGAGCATTTCTGTAATTGCAATATTGTACTTCTATGTGTGTGTGTGTAAATTAATATTTGCATTTTTTGAAGAGTGTAACTTTTCCCTTGCTGTAAGTTGACATAGTTTTTTTAAAAATAGTATAATTAAATTGAATCTAGTTAGTATCACCAGCTTAGCTATAGTTTTTCTGTGTATACGTATTTTCAGTACTTTGTTACAAATTGTTCACTCTATGAGCCAAAACATATTACATTTTCATAACCATATAGATATAACGGTACGCCACAGAGTGCAAAATAATTCTCGTTTTCTAAGGGTAGCCTACATCCTGAACTGTAACACCCAGGTATAGGTAGCCTAAATCCTGAACTGTAACACCCGGGTAGCGGTAGCATAAATACTGAATTGTAATGCTATACCCGGACCCGACTCGGGTCTACCGGGTATGGCCTCAAAACACCCGGTCCCAACTGAACCCTAATAGACGAGTCGGATCACTTGAACTATTATTACTTTTCTTATATTGTTTTGTAGCGGGATAGGCAAGAGGTCATTTAAATTGGAACCAAATTAAATAATATTGCAATAAAGCAAGAAAGGTGCTTACGGGATAGCCGCGCAATATATGAAGGCATGGCCCACAAAATATGAAAGCATGGCCGACAAAATATGAAGACATGGCCCACAAAATATGAAGACATGGCCCACAAAATATGAAGACATGGCCCACAAAATATGAAGGCATGACCCAATGTAATCAAGAAATATTTGTTTCTTGAAAAGCTAATTAACATTAAGGCCGACAAAGAAAAAAAGGGCACCAGGATAGTATATGAAGGGCACCAGCGGGCGCCGCTTTGAAGAGCGCTGGGAAAATACAACAGTCACTAACATTAAAATATAGTAAAAAAAAAAAAAAAAAAAAAGATTTCCGACTTCCTAACGACAGAATTGCAAAATCCGACCTCGCTCCGGTGTCAAACAACAACACAAAGGCGATGATTGGAACTGTAACAAAACATCACGTCACAAAGTTTTGATGTTTAAAGGGTTAAAACTCGTCGACGAAACTATCCCAGTTATTGATCTTATTTTGTTACATTTAGTAAGGCAGGGGTCCTCAAATTGTGGTCCGCGGGCCAGATGCGGCCCGCCAGGTTTAAATTTTTCTTTTTAAAAACTCGGCCCGCGTAGTAGTAGCAAATATGTAAACGGCTTTTGCCAAACGGATAAGCTAAATGCGGGTCTATACTTACTATTGAAATATTAATTACTTTATGTTGATTCGAATTGTTCTTCATTTTAAGTACCGGTACTGTATTTTCTCACTATTTTTTTGCACCACAAAATAAGATAATATGTTTTATAAGCAAAACTCGATCATCCGGATGTTTTATTTTATAGATCATAGACAACATCTGGTGACATTTAGCAGTACTAATTGAGATTCCATTTCAAAAACTTCAGTTTGTCTGATAGCACTTTGCAGTTGACCGAAAATGTCCCCCTACCCCCGTATCACCCACTTGCCATCCTTTCTCGCTACGGCTCCTGAAACGTTACATCGCTCATGAGGAAATCCAATGATTGACCCAGCAGATTAACTCATTTAGCAGATTAACACATTTAGCAGATTAACTCATTTAGCAGATTAACACATTTAGATCCTATCGGGGATGATTCGACTATTTTTATAAATTGGTAACTTTCCCATAACACTGCTGTTACTTACGTGATTACTCATCATTAGAACAGCATTGATACTCGTATTTGCAGGGCCGGTCCTAACAATTGCGGGGCTCTATGCGGCCGCATAGGTTGCAGTGGCCTAAGGCCGGCCCTGCGTATCTGTTATTACAAAAGAAAGAACTATTTAATCTTGTACAGGTTACGGTACCTAGTGTTATTTTGGAGATGAAAAAAAGGGATCCGTTTTCTCTAGGAACTAGTACATCTGAACCAACAGTCCACGTGTTAGTAGCTACCAAATGTGGCACAATATAGGAACTAGTACATCTGAACCAAAGGTCCACGTATTAGTAGCTACCAAATGTGGCACAATATAGGAACTAGTACATCTGAACCAAAGGTCCACGTATTAGTAGCTACCAAATGTGGCACAATATAGGAACTAGTACATCTGAACCAACAGTCCACGTATTAGTAGCTACCAAATGTGGCACAATATAGGAACTAGTACATCTGAACCAAAGGTCCACATATTTAGTAGCTACCAAATGTGGCACAATATAGGAACTAGTACATCTGAACCAAAGGTCCACGTATTAGTAGCTACCAAATGTGGCACAATATAGGAACAGTACATCTGAACCAAAGGTCCACGTGTTAGTAGCTACCAAATGTGGCACAATATAGGAACTAGTACCTCCGAACCAAAGTTTCACTTGTTAGTAGCTACCAAATGTGGCACAATATAGGAACTAGTACACTTGAACCAAAGTTTCACTTGTTAGTAGCTACCAAATGTGGCACAATATAGGAACTAGTACCTCCGAACCAAAGTTTCACTTGTTAGTAGCTACCAAATGTGGCACAATATAGGAACTAGTACCTCCGAACCAAAGTTTCACTTGTTAGTAGCTACCAAATGTGGCACAATATAGGAACTAGTACCTCCGAACCAAAGTTTCACTTGTTAGTAGCTACCAAATGTGGCACAATATAGGAACTAGTACACTTGAACCAAAGTTTCACTTGTTAGTAGCTACCAAATGTGGCACAATATAGGAACTAGTACCTCCGAACCAAAGTTTCACTTGTTAGTAGCTACCAAATGTGGCACAATATAGGAACTAGTACACTTGAACCAAAGTTTCACTTGTTAGTAGCTACCAAATGTGGCACAATATAGGAACTAGTACACTTGAACCAAAGTTTCACTTGTTAGTAGCTACCTATATGTGCACAAAACATACGTTTAAGCAAGCCATTACACTCAGTAGCGTCACTAAGTGAGAAACGCACGCGGGCGGGAGGTGGCACCAAATAGAAAATTCTGAGTTCGCTCGAGTGCGTTTCACAAATGGAGGGTGCCACCAGATCAGGGTGCCGGCAGAGCAGGGTGCCGCTAGGACAGGGTGTTACATGAGGAGGGCGGCACCAGAGCAGGGAGTCACGTAAGCAGGGTGCCGCCAGATCAGGGTTTCATATGAGCAGGGTGCCACCAGAGCAGGGTTTCACATGAGCAGGGTGCCGCCAGATCAGGGTTTCATATGAGCAGGATGCCGCCAGATCAGGGTTTCATATGAGCAGGGTGCCGCCAGATCAGGGTGTCATATGAGCAGGGTGCCGCCAGATCAGGGTTTCATATGAGCAGGGTGCCACCAGGGCAAGGTGTTACATGAGGAGGGTGCCACCAGAGCAGGGTGCCACCAGAGCAGGGTGTTACATGAGGAGGGTGCCACCAGAGCAGGGTGCCACCAGAGCAGGGTGCCACCAGGGCAAGGTGTTACATGAGGAGGGTGCCACCAGAGCAGGGTTTCACGTGAACAGGGTGTCACCACAGCAGGCATGCTTGGAGGAAGGACATGGGGGAAGTCTAGAAGGGCGTCACACAGTAGTTTACCGCACCGGGTGACACCAGCCTAGTGAGGCCGCTGATTACACTAATGTCAACACAAACACATTCAATCACGCCAACTCTGCACAACCGCTGTGACCGGCAAGTTGTTGGAATGATACTTTATTGTCATTGATCAAGTATCTGCAATAGAAATACCTAAACATCGAGAGTAGATGACTGACATATTTAAGTATTGAATGACTGAGAAAGAGATTGGATGTGAGGCACAGTAGTTTGATAAGACAGTGAGTTCTCTCATCTGGACATAGAAATCTTGTAGTCATACTTTGATAAGACAGTGAGTTCTCTCATCTGGACATAGAAATCTTGTAGTCATACTTTGATAAGACAGTGAGTTCTCTCATCTGGACATAGAAATCTTGTAGTCATACTTTGATAAGACAGTGAGTTCTCTCATCTGGACATAGAAATCTTGTAGTCATACTTTAATAAGACAGTGAGTTCTCTCATCTGGACATAGAAATCTTGTAGTCATACTTTGATAAGACAGTGAGTTCTCTCATCTGGACATAGAAATCTGGACATAACACTTGTAGTTTTGTAGTCAAGAGTTGGATGGTTCATTGAAAGACAAGTCATCAAACAAATGTGAAGGACCAATGGCGGAGAGGTGGAAACACAAGTACACAATATTATGCACACAAATATTTATAGTTTTTTTACATCAATTTTTAGAAATAAAAGAACATTGCGCTGGTCCCAGCTTAACTTTGTACATCAGATGGTATCTAACAAATCAGATGGTATCTAACAAATCAGATGGTATCTAACAAATCAGATGGTATCTAACAAATCAGATGGTATCTAACAAATCAGATGGTATCTAACAAATCAGATGGTATCTAACAAATCAGATGGTATCTAACAAATCAGATGGTATCTAACAAATCAGATGGTATCTAACAAATCAGATGGTATCTAACAAATCAGATGGTATCTAACAATTTGAATCATAACTATTTCTGTCTTTTGTAAAACCATTTTAAAAATCTAAGTGACAATTTAAAATATACAATTCTCCATAAAAACTTAATAGAGTTTAAAACAAAAATGAGAAAATTTTCAAGTGTATTTTTTCGTTGTATTTACAACTTTTTTTCAACCTGAATTGTTTCTCCCCCACCAAGGACTGACTATATTATGACTAGGTATTTTATTAATACTATAAACAAAACCTACTGTCAGGTCAGTGCATTTTCCTTCAGGCAATTTTTTTTTATGTCCATGTCATTTTCTTCTACAGTGAGTTCTCCCATCTGGACATAGAAATCTTGTAGTCATACTTTGATAAGACAGTGAGTTCTCTCATCTGGACATAGAAATCTTGTAGTCATACTTTGATAAGACAGCGAGTTCTCTCATCTGGACATAGAAATCTTGTAGTCACACTTTGATAAGACAGTGAATTCTCTCATCTGGACAAAGAAATCGTATGGTCACACTTTGATAAGACAGTGAGTTCTCTCATATAACAAGAGTGGGTAAAACGATACGATGGTCCCATAGAAAGCAAAAACCTCCATATAACAAGAGTTGGGTAAAACGATACGATGGTTCCATAGAAATCAAAAAACCTCCCTATAACAAGAGTGTTAAGATAAATAATTCTTCACTTTTCATGTTTAATTTATTAGAAGAATAATACAGACGCTTAACAGCTGGCCACAAATACACGAAAGTACTGGCATATTGTAACAGGTCATATAAAGTACTATTTTACTGGATTATTTCAGTATTGACAATGAAAGGTCTAAGCCAGGTTTCCCAACATTTTCTACACTCAGCAACGCCAACAAATTTTTCCCAGTCTCTTATAATCACATTTCCTTGTGCCCCTAAAATGGCACCTCTCACCCCAGGTTGGCAAGCTCGGGTCTAAGTCCCCAGTTTGGCAAGCTTGGGTCTAAGTCCCCAGGTTGGCAAGCTCGGATCTAATTGTTTATGTGTAATATCATATTCATACATGCCAACTTGTACGGTTTATATTTTCTGAGTTGCACGGCCGTATAGGATTCTCTATGATTTTTCACTGGATTTGGTAAATTATAACTGGCAGTGCAATAAATGCAACATAGCCTTGAAGCTCAAATCCTATTGGTCCGTTCAAAATGACCTTTGGCCCAAAGTCTGAGATTGGTAGGCTATTTAAGTTTAGAAACTGAGCATGGCTGTGTTGAGACCATTCTTTAATAGTATTACAGTACTGTATGGTTGTAACTGCTCTGAGTAGGAAACCATGATTACAAATCACTTTGTGTAACTATGTTTAAAACTTTTAATTAACACTTTATATCCAGGTAGAGGCTATGGTAAATAAAATAAAATAATATTCACAGGACTTTTGCCCCGGTACGGTGAAAAATAAGGCTGTAACCTTAATAATTTTGTCTTTCCCTTTATACATTTAAAAACAGGAACCTTCATTGTTACTAAAGCTGGCATAATGAACTGAAGAATTTGTTTAGTTACATCTAACTTCTCATTGTTACTAAAGCTGGCATAATGAACTGAAGAATTTGTTTAGTTACATCTAACTTCTCATTGTTACTAAAGCTGGCATAATGAACTGAAGAATTTGTTTAGTTTCATCTAACTTCTCATTGTTACTAAAGCTGGCATAATGAACTGAAGAATTTGTTTAGTTACATCTAACTTCTCATTGTTACCAAAGCTGGCATAATGAACTGAAGAATTTGTTTAGTTACATCTAACTTCTCATTGTTACTAAAGCTGGCATAATGAACTGAAGAATTTGTTTAGTTACATCTAACTTGCTAGCACATTTATGATCAAAGTAAATTTTTAAGACAATTCCTATAGACCTGTGTAAAAAAACTCAAAATCTGATGAAAATCTGACTTAAAACAAAGCTATCTTTATTTAAAAGAGGCAAACTAAACCGATGTAAATTTTTAAGACAATTGCTATAGACCTGTGTAAAAAAACTCAAAATCTGATGAAAATCTGACTTAAAACAAAGCTATCTTTATTTAAAAGATGCAAACTAAACCGATGTAAACATGCCATTTCTTTTTTTTTCCATTCATATTTGAGGGCCCACGATCAATGTATTGATCATTTTGGCTCCTGGTTTGAACTCAGAGTTTGCCTTCTCTTAGATGAGATGCCGTCCAAGGCTAACGAGTTCCATCCACCTGGGGTGCTTGGGATGTTGGCCTTGGTGGGGATTGAACTCTGGACCACCAGCTATTTGGATTGAGTCAGCTTAGACCGCTCGGCAACCCATCACTGCTGTACAGTTTTTGATGGATTATTTTGTACAGTTTTTGACCCCAACAGGTTGGCATGTACGCATTTCCCACTTCTTACAGAACATCAAAAACCAATAAATCAAGAAATAACCCACATGATACTGAGCAGCAAATCTGTGGGACGAATAAGAGAATCTGCATAGAAAAAGAACGAAGAACTTCCCTGGTAAACACCTGTTACCATGGCGATCAGTGAGGCATTATCTCTAAACAAATAACACCAATGCACATTATTGAAAACATTGAAACATTCAAAGGCTTTTTTTTAAATGAGTAAGTAAAGAGTGGTAAAATAATATTTCAGTGATTTTAACATCAACTGTCACTCAGTGCACCCATCATGCTCTTTTAACATCAACTGTCACTCAGTGCACTCATCATGCTCTTTTAACAGGCAACTGTCATTCAGTGCACTCATCATGCTCTTTTAACATCAACTGTCACTCGGTGCACTCATCATGCTCTTTTAACAGGCGACTGTCACTCAGTGCACTCATCATGCTCTTTTAACAGGCAACTGTCACTCAGTGCACTCATCATGCTCTTTTAACAGGCAACTGTCACTCAGTGCACTCATCATGCTCTTAACAGGCAACTGCCACTCAGTGCACTCATCATGCTCTTTTAACGGGCTACTGTCACTCAGTGCATTCATCATGCTCTTTTACAGGCTACTGTCACTCAGTGCACTCATCATGCTCTTTTAACATCAACTGTCACTCAGTGCACTCATCATGCTCTTTTAACAGGCAACTGTCACTCAGTGCACTCATCATGCTCTTAACGGGCAACTGCCACTCAGTGCACTCATCATGCTCTTTTAACGGGCTACTGTCACTCAGTGCATTCATCATGCTCTTTTACAGGCTACTGTCACTCAGTGCACTCATCATGCTCTTTTAACAGGCAACTGTCACTCAGAAAACTTATCATGCTCTTACCAAGAAATGCTTGCTGCAAATAAACACTATTTTTTTCTTAAAAATATAATGGAAAGTCGCACAACAATGTAATCCACAATTCTAGGCACTATGGACTGAAATTTTAACATTGAAACAAATAAACTCTACTTGATGGTGGTTTACACACAGTCAACTATGGTCATCAATACAAAAACTTCATTTTGTGCAGACTTGAAAAATGACTTGTTCTACTTTTACTAAAAATAATTTCTACATAAATTGTTCTAAAGTTTCTTCTCCTACTCCCACATCCCCACTCCACCTTTTTTTGTGTTTGGATATAGAGTTTATTTCAAAATAGACTAGAAGTAATTTACATGTAACTGGAAATTCTATTCAACTTTGGGACCATAATGCAATGGACTAGAATAAATCCAGTTGCAATTCTGATTTACAACTGAGTGCACCAGTTTGGACTAGAATCAAAGACAATATTATTTTATATGATAACATAGTATCAATGTGATGGACATGAGGAATTACGATAACCCATTTTTAGAAGATTAATATTTTTGACAGATGATAAGAAAAAAAAACAAATAATGAATACACGATGAGAAACCACCTAACCCCCCTCACCTCTGTCGGAGACATTTAAATACATTGTAATGCTGAACTCTTAGTTTGACAATGCTCTAATGGTAAACATTTAAATGATTATTTGCACTCAAATTCTTGGTAAAGAATAAATCTGTGGAATATTAAAATTCATAATTTGCTTAGCTTAAGTCTCTAAACAAAATATCATATTACTTGAGGACATAAATAATGATGATTGTGGCAATGATTTTATCTCCGATTAAGTAATGCTCTCCATTCATGATCACACTGACAAACATATGGTTAATCAAATAACATGCAGTGGCAAAAATTCACCCTTCTTTATGTTTGCTCAATTAAAAAGAATAAAAATGACCTATGGGGGCATTTTTTTATAAATATATTATGATTTCAAGTTTACAAATTAATTACTTGTAATTTTGATTCAACTGGATTCGAGCTAATTTTCAAAACATTTTGATTAATTCCAAGTGTAAAATTATTGTTCCAATAGGGGTTACATTAAAATCTATTAACTACAGATATAATTTTTTTAATTTCAAAAACAAATTCATAATGATCTTCTCAATCTCTATGGAATCTGCACTTCTCCATTATAACAATGTGTTGTTGTGGTAACAAACAAGGCCATTCAGCATCAATTTATCTTATCTAGAAGAAGCATCATCATAGTACAGAGATTCATCAAATCTTCAACAACTGGAAGATACAAAGAAGTTCAACATATTTATAAAACATCAGATGTTATATCAAAAACATCAGATGTTATATCAAAAACATCAGATGTTATATCAAAAACATCAGATGTTATATCAAAAACATCAGATGTTATATCAAAAACATCAGATGTTATATCAAAACATAAATGCCTTGGTGATGAGACAAGTATCAGTATCAACAAAAGTCATAGGATATGTGCGAATGATATGATCGTATTGACTCCTTATGGACAAAAGTAATGGAAACATAGGAATTTAGAAATGTAAACTGGTACAAAATACATGTTTAAATATAAATAGATTATTATAAATGCATAGTTGAGTACAAATAAAAATAATTAAACCATTTAAAAAAAAATCAGTCAAGGTTATTATTTTCAGATTTTTTTGTTCCAATATCACCAACATCCGAAGATAATTCAACATTTTTTACCGTCACCCTGCACTCACACATAACAGACTTTATCGGTGCTTACTCAGAAGAGAATTACAAGTTCCACCGTTATCAATTTCACTTGCTTTCATTTTACTAACAAAAGTATTGAAGTAACCAGCAAAGTTCACTGTGACTAGTCTCTTTACAATAACATAAAATATATTTATGCACTAAAATACTCAGCCAATAATTGAGTTATATCTGATCATCTTCAAATAAATAAAATAAAAAAGTTACTTTGGGAGCTTAAAATAATTTTGTATTTTCTTGATAATTTTCATTTAATTTTTTTTTAAAAATCAGTGGCATTAAGTGCTAAGAGGATCTATAAAGGCATAACTAACAGATTGTTAAAGATAATACTAACACATTATTAAAGGTTAACTGACACGTTATAGGTGTGAAAAACAACATCAAATGATTATTAATATCAACACAGCAGTAGAACTCAACCTGTGGCCTGATGGTCAGTGACTCACTACCCAGTGGTCCACCACAAGTAGGTTCAGAATTAAAAATCTTTTAGATACAAGTTTTTATTTATACAACAAGTTTAAAATTTTCAAAACTAAATTTTAAAAAATTGTGCTGTAAAATCCAACCATTTTCACTTGCAGCTCAGTAGAAATTTGATCAGTTTTTTTTCAGGGAATCAACATGTGGTTGGCCATCTCAGCACATGTTTTGAAACTGGTCTATGAGTGGAAAAATGAAGTGAACCACTTAAGAAAACAAAGGTCAAAATTTACATAAGAAGACCTATCAAAGTTGTTTCCTGACAGCTGGAGCATTACGGGAGTCCAGGAGAAGAAATTGTAACTTCATCCATTGACAGTTACTTCCTGGCTGAATCAATTTTCTATGTTGGACAAGGTATCGAGGTCAAACGTTTCCTCATCAATTGGTCTCCACATTGATACCTTCATCATCTGAAATAAACATTCAAATGTAAGATTTAATATGTGAGGAAAAAATGTTTAAAAATTTATGCAATTTAACTGTAATTATAATTTGAATCCATAATTAAATCTTTTCATATGAATCAGGTAAAAAAAGAAAGTTTGAATATTCAAATTGACTTACCGGTACTGAATAATTATTATTGTGCACACAAGAAAAATAACTTTACTTTTAAAATATAAATAATTTCTGTCTCAAAGAAAGTAAGTCTGCTAACCACTAACTGTAACCAATATTTTTCCTAAATCTTTGAGGGGTATTGAAAAGGATAAAAAATCATTTAAGAAACATTTAAAAACTTTTTTGTTTAAATAGTTTAAATAGATTTATGAAAACCAGAGCGCAGTGAGCATGCTAACATAGCATGGATACCAGCGCTATACAAATATCCAATCATCATCATCATCATGAAGCTCAAAAATTAATTATTCCCCTATGATTATACATAAAATAAAATTGCATCAACATTTTAAATTAAGAAATGTAAAAATAACTTTATAATTTTGATGTTCTTTCCTTTTAATAGAATTCAGGATGTTAAAGCCAAGTTGCTTCTGACTATAATGTTAATATCAGCAGTTTTTTAGTAGCAGTGCAGCAATATAAGAGAGGACAGTGCTGAGATAGGTTGCAACACTAAGTACAGTCTTGTGTTAGTATAGCGAAGCAATGCTTCACAAGGCAGTGATTTTGCTGGGAATTAGAGGCACATGTTGTCGTTGGGATGGTGTTTTACAGCATGAGCTGATCTTAACATAGCTTCGGGCTAGTTCTCATATCTTAACATAGCGTCGGGCTAGTTCTCATGACTCTCAGCACTGACCGATATTTATTCGTTCAAATGTCCATACACAAGACAACATTCGAAAGGTTTTGGGCAGTTCAATAAACTGAAAGTTAAATATGTAGGTAGAGACATCTACAATATCTATTGTAATATGTAGGTAGAGACATCTACAATATCTATTGTAATATGTAGGTAGAGACATCTACAATATCTATTGTAATATGTAGGTAGAGACATCTACAGTATTTATTGTAATATGTAGGTAGAGACATCTACAATATCTATTGTAATATGTAGGTAGAGACATCTACAGTATTTATTGGCAGTGAGAGATTAATTGACAGGTCTGTGAGAGATTGACAGGTCAGTGCAATGTTAAGTGATGGATTAACTTTGTTAGTGAGAGATTAATTGACAGATAAACTTATTAAGTGAAGTATTTATTAACAGGTTTAATTTCTGAATAAGTATATTGATTTATATTTGAAATTATTTAGTGAGTGATTAATGACAGGTGATATCAATCAGAGAGTGGGTGATTAATGACAGGTGATATCAATCAGAGAGTTGGTGATTAATGACAGGTGATATCAATCAGAGAGTGGGTGATTAATGACAGGTGATATCAATCAGAGAGTTGGTGATTAATGACAGGTGATATCAATCAGAGAGTGAGTGATTAATGACAGGTGATATCAATCAGAGAATGGGTGATTAATGACAGGTGATATCAATCAGAGAGTGGGTGATTAATGACAGGTGATATCAATCAGAGAGTGGGTGATTAATGACAGGTGATATCAATCAGAGAGTGAGTGATTAATGACAGGTGAAATCAATCAGAGAGTGGGTGATTAATGACAGGTGATATCAATCAGAGAGTGGGTGATTAATGACAGGTGATATCAATCAGAGAGTGGGTGATTAATGACAGGTGATATCAATCAGAGAGTGAGTGATTAATGACAGGTGATATCAATTAGAGAGTGAGTGATTAATGACAGGTGATATCAATTAGAGAGTGAGTGATTAATGACAGGTGATATCAATCAGAGAGTGAGTGATTAATGACAGGTGATATCAATTAGAGAGTGAGTGATTAATGACAGGTGATATCAATTAGAGAGTGGGTGATTAATGACAGGTGATATCAATCAGAGAGTGGGTGATTAATGACAGGTGATATCAATCAGAGAGTGGGTGATTAATGACAGGTGATATCAATCAGAGAGTGGGTGATTAATGACAGGTGATATCAATTAGAGAGTGAGTGATTAATGACAGGTGATTTCAATTAGAGAGTGAGTGATTAATGACAGGTGATATCAATCAGAGAGTGAGTGATTAATGACAGGTGATATCAATTAGAGAGTGAGTGATTAATGACAGGTGATATCAATCAGAGAGTGGGTGATTAATGACAGGTGATATCAATCAGAGAGTGGGTGATTAATGACAGGTGATATCAATCAGAGAGTGGGTGATTAATGACAGGTGATATCAATCAGAGAGTGAGTGATTAATGACAGGTGATATCAATCAGAGAGTGGGTGATTAATGACAGGTGATATCAATCAGAGAGTGAGTGATTAATGACAGGTGATATCAATCAGAGAGTGAGTGATTAATGACAGGTGATATCAATTAGAGAGTGGGTGATTAATGACAGGTGATATCAATTAGAGAGTGGGTGATTAATGACAGGTGATATCAATCAGAGAGTTGGTGATTAATGACAGGTGATATCAATCAGAGAGTTGGTGATTAATGACAGGTGATATCAATCAGAGAGTGGGTGATTAATGACAGGTGATATCAATCAGAGAGTGGGTGATTAATGACAGGTGATATCAATCAGAGAGTGAGTGATTAATGACAGGTGATATCAATTAGAGAGTGGGTGATTAATGACAGGTGATATCAATCAGAGAGTGGGTGATTAATGACAGGTGATATCAATCAGAGAGTTGGTGATTAATGACAGGTGATATCAATCAGAGAGTGGGTGATTAATGACAGGTGATATCAATTAGAGAGTGGGTGATTAATGACAGGTGATATCAATTAGAGAGTGGGTGATTAATGACAGGTGATATCAATCAGAGAGTGGGTGATTAATGACAGGTGATATCAATTAGAGAGTGGGTGATTAATGACAGGTGATATCAATCAGAGAGTGGGTGATTAATGACAGGTGATATCAATCAGAGAGTGGGTGATTAATGACAGGTGATATCAATCAGAGAGTGGGTGATTAATGACAGGTGATATCAATTAGAGAGTGGGTGATTAATGACAGGTGATATCAATCAGAGAGTGGGTGATTAATGACAGGTGATATCAATCAGAGAGTGGGTGATTAATGACAGGTGATATCAATTAGAGAGTGGGTGATTAATGACAGGTGATATCAATTAGAGAGTGAGTGATTAATGACAGATGATATCAATTAAAGAGTGGGTGATTAATGACAGATGATATCAATTAGAGAGTGGGTGATTAATGACAGGTGATATCAATTAGAGAGTGGGTGATTAATGACAGGTGATATCATTCAGAGAGTGAGAGATTAATTGAGAGGTGACGTTAGAACTGCTTTAATAATTGTGCTGTTACCAATTTCCATGTTTATGCCAAAATCTGTTTCTTCATCTGAATATTTTTAAAAATTTAAAAACTTTCATCTAATTTTAAGATGGAAGAGAGCAAAATCTACAATCTATGTTAACATATTTGTAACATCCAGCCTGGGAGTATTTCAGGCAGTAAGATGAAACTAGAATACACTCATGTTCTCACATACAACTTTGTAAATAAAAAAGATGAAACTAGAGTACACTCATGTTCTCACGTACAACTTTCTAAATAAAAAAAAAGAGAAACGTTACTATTAAATTAGGTTTTCAAAGCCAAAAGGCCAAACATTGAAGAAATTCAAATGATTTTAATATAAAGAAAAGTAAATGGTTGGTATCTTGATTCTTTTCCCTCAAAGCAAAACAGATTTAAATATTTTTAGGACTGGGTCAAGTCGGAACAAAGACCTGGCATGTAAACTAATATCGTTGGATAGTTCAGTCATAATTTAGAGTTATGACCTTTGTGGATAGTTCAGTTATAGAATTATGACCTTTGTGGATATTTCAGAATAAGCCCCAGCCCTCAAGAGCAGTGTTTCTTAAAGGGTGTGCAGCAGCGGAGTGCCACCAGATTAGCCTGTTGTGTGCCACCAGATTAGCCTGTTGTGTGCCACCGTAAAGGACATGTGCTGAAGCGGCACTGAGCACGAGGCTCTTGGCCGACCACTCACGAAGAGCGGCGTCCCCAGCCCCGATCCGGCGCTTCGTAACCGTTACAGCCGAGGCCGAAGGCCTCCCCGCTGCTAATCAGCGGTTGCGAGAAAGCTTGGCTCACGACCCCCCCACGTGAAATGGGGGCCGTTTGTTCAAATGGGCCCGGAAAAACCGACCAAGCAGGGCTGACTAACCACCGACATGCTCGAGCCCCCGCGGCACGAGCGTCCAGCACCAACAGTTTCTATCCAAAGCGCCGCAATCAAAATTGTCGGACAACGGGGCATGAGCCACCGACCAGCCTTTTCTTTCTGAGGGACTTCGACTCCCTCCGTTAGCGACCAGCACGTTAATGACCTGAACGCAGGCAGAAATCACCATCCTAATGGGCAAAGGAAAAACGGGAACACGGCCCCGACCCCACCCGCCGGCAACGGACGGTGCAACGACCACCAGGGGCGCCCGCGGGCACCCACACCCCGACGCCTCGGGTTAGTTCCGGACTCCCACCTGGTCCAAAGAACTCAAGTCTCATTCTTAGCCGAAGACGAAACCTCATTCCGCCTTGTCCCCCATCTCCCATCGTCTACATGGGGTACAGAGAGCTGTATCCTGCCCCACTCGGACGGCTTCGTCGCTCCTGACTGTGCCTTCCCGCCTTGTCACGACATTTATCTTTTGAACATGGCACAGCCGGAATCATCATACCATATGGCCAAAGAGAAAGCCTCCACACCGCCACTATTTGGAGTCGAGAGCTGACCCCCCGAGATCACCATTCTGGGTGGAGAGTGGTCGGGCTTTTGATCTCGCTTTCTTACGGAGCCCGGGCTCGCTTCCATCCCAGGCCCCGCCCCTTCGCTGTTCGCATGCGTGAATTTGGCCTTATTGAAACGCATAGCCCGCTCCGGTGACAACGGTCTCCGTGTGGCTTTATCAAAGCATCCACAACCTCTTAATGCGTGGAAGTCCCGGTGGGGCAACCGGTGGCGCATCTGATGGGAGTCTTCTCAGGTCCACGTGACCAAGGACACACACCAGGCCCGATGACCCGACACCGGTTACCAACGGCATCGGCCAGGTCACCAGACCACAGCGGTCACACATTCTAGTCCCCCGACCAAGTGTGCTAGGCTGCTGGCACCAGACTTTCCCTCCAGATTAGCCTGTTGTGTGCCACCAGATTAGCCTGTTGTGTGCCACCAAATTAGCCTGTTGTGTGCCACCAGATTAGCCTGTTGTGTGCCACCAGATTAGCCTGTTGTGTGCCACCAGATTAGCCTGTTGTGTGCCACCAGATTAGCCTGTTGTGTGCCACCAGATTAGCCTATTGTGTGCCACCAGATTAGCCTGTTGAGTGCCATCAGATTAGCCTATTGTGCCTCAAAAATTCGGACACCTTGTGATATTGACGGTCAAAGTAATTAAAACGATGTCACTAAATATTATTTTTGTTTTAAAAGAAAAGGAGAATAATCTTCAATAATAATAAAACTAAAACATTTTTTAAAATTAAGACAGCAAGCCTTCAAACAACTTGCTGTGCGTGTGCTAGACTGAGGCTCTCGCACTGTTGCCAACTTGTACATTAGTGTGCAGCTGGAACTCACTTCATAGGATGGTGTGCCATGAACCAAAAATAGTTTGAGAATCACTGCTCTAGTAAATGAATTTTCATAATCAAATATGAATCATTGGGCACTTTAATTAATGTGACACTTTTGTGCAAAAAAGGCAGGAGACCTCTGCGAGTAAAGTTTTACCTCCATAAATGTCCTTGTAATGACTACCCCTCCCTGGAGACCTACCTTCAAATCCGATATTGATTTGTCCAACATTGGCATAGGTCATGTCCTCCTCCCTGCCCTCAAGGACACACATCAGACACTCATGGATAAACTTGTATTGTTGCTGTCAGTGAGAAGAAACAGTTCTCTTTACTGTATTATCGTACCAACCACTATTGTAGATTATAAGACCTGACCGTTCATAAGCCGACCCCCTTTTTTAGACAGGAAAAGCCTGAAAAGCGTATAACCTGCACATAGGCTGACCCCACATACAAAAGGGCAGTGTAAGCCATATGGTACCAAAGAAAATCTAGGAAGAGATACGAAGGCCATCCAAATGTACATTGTAATAGACTTTTAATATACAATTATCATTATGGAACCATTTCCTTCCGGGATCTTTGTTTCATTAATATGTATTGCTACTGGTAATCTACTCCCAATCTTTTAGAGCGTAAGTTTAACTAGGTCGGCTTTAGAATGGCTATGGTCAATAAAGTAACAATGTAATTAAGATCACCAATTGACCACAAGCAATAACAATTTAAAATAGAGAAAGCAAGAAAAAAAAAACGAAGTGGCTATTCAGACCCGGGTACCAGAAGTGAGAGGTTGGATTAAAAAAATATTTTAAAAAATATTAAAAATACTATTGTTGGGTTTGTAAGACAAAATTTTGTATCCACTGAAAGATGATTGAATGGACTATACGTTTGTAAACTTACTTCTTCAGTTTAACTAAAATAAACTACAACAAATGACATTCGAATAGCATTTAGTCTAATGGGACCAGGGCACACATGGCCACTATTCGGACTCGGGTCACTTTAGACTAAATGCTATTCGGATGTCATTTGTGATTGTTTATTTTAGTTTAACTGAAGAATTAAGTTTACAAACGTATATTCCTTCAATTATCTTTCATGTGATACCAAAGTTTGTCTTACAAACCCAATAACATTTCTAATATTTGTTTTATAAACCCAACCTCTCACTTCTGATACTGGGTCCGAATAGCCGCAGCCAAAATAAAAAAAAAGCAAATATTGATTTTTAAGGACACTGTTAATTGAAGCTAAGAAAAAAAATTAAAATAAAAACAATTTCCCAGTATTGGGATCTAATCCACACATCTGCAATTATATCACAAAGCTCTAGTCTCTAGTCTAAGCAACTGAACTTATCAGCCGTTATATCCATTGTTTGAATTGATTGATTTTAACATATTGCCCTTATTATGGACCTGAGTTGTGACTAGTAGCAAATCTATTTATTTTCAAACTTTGCTGCTTGTTAACAATGTTATTTTATTATTTCAAAATAGAAAGAGGAAAACTCCTCATGAAATAAAGCGGCTAAATTTCAAGTTTTTAAAATTTACAAGCGACATTTTAAAAAGTAAAAATAATGTGGTTTATCTAAATATAAATTTTAACAATAATTTGGCTAATTCTTAACATTTGTGGATTTTTAAAAATTAAAACTGTGGTAAAAATCTATTTCCACATTTTCAAATAGTTTTCTATCTGTAGACAAAGTTCATCAAAGCAGCAGTTCAGATTTTATTGGGTGTAAGTGATTACATAAAACCAAAACCAACACAGATTAAAAAATAAATAAAAAAAATTTCCCCAACATAACAACATCATTGATCTATGACTTCCCAATTTTAATCTTGAGTCTTAAAGAGATCAGTCATATCATTACAGCTAACCATGTTACCACTATTAATTAAACTACAAAAACCTAAAGTTAGGCGACGGCATTGTCTCCACAACCATTAAATTATTGGATGATACACTTTTAAAAAAAAAAAACGAAACCCATAGATTTGCTAGTTTTAAAATTACTCTAATGAGGAACATTGTGAGGTTAGCAAGTCATGAAAGTTTTAGCTAAGCTCTCCACGCCATTGTTAGATAGTCAAAGTTTTAGTCTAAATTTTTAGCAGATTTGATATGTAACTATCTTTGAATTAGGTCGTGTAAAAGTTGCACTGTCCTGAACCTACTAGTGACAAATATTCCTGTAATTCTGATCTGGGTCTAAAACGCTGAAATTGAGAAATGGATAAGAAATGAAACAAAAGTGAGACATCTAGAGGATGCCACCAAAAAAAATTAAAAAATAGTTTTGAACTGTTACAACTGTTACCCAAGACTCAAGATTAAAATGATCAAGTAAATGTGTATCTAAACCATGCTGAAAAGTCTGACATAATTATTAGTTTAAACAATCTGAGGAACAATAAATGATCATTGACTAAATCTCACCACACCAGCACCTTTTTTTTGCATCCATCAATTCTCTACAGTTTCATTGTATTCCCAACCTTATTTTATGCTATTCATTGTTTTGTGAAATATTTAGATTGCCAACTTTTTAAAAATAATATTCATTCATAATGCACCCTATAAAGTATTATCTATTAATTACCTGCCTTATTTCATGGTAACTTTAAATTCCCCACTTTACCTAATGGAATGCATAGATTGCCCCCCTCCCCCTTTATTTCAAATTATTAATTGATTCTGAACCCTATAACCCTATAATTGTTGTATCCATTTCCCATTTCAAAGTATTCATTGATTCTGAACCCTATAATTGTTGCATCCATTTCCCATTTCAAAGTATTCATTGATCCTGAACCCTATAATTGTATCAATTTCCCATTTCAAAGTATTCATTGATTCTGGACCCTATAATTGTTGCATCCATTTCCCATTTCAAAGTATTCATTGATCCTGAACCCTATAATTGTATCAATTTCCCATTTCAAAGTATTCATTGATTCTGGACCCTATAATTGTTGCATCCATTTCCCATTTCAAAGTATTCATTGATCCTGAACCCTATAATTGTATCAATTTCCCATTTCAAAGTATTCATTGATTCTGAACCCTATAATTGTTGCATCCATTTCCCATTTCAAAGTATTCATTGATCCTGAACCCTATAATTGTATCAATTTCCCATTTCAAAGTATTCATTGATTCTGGACCCTATAATTGTTGCATCCATTTCCCATTTCAAAGTATTCATTGATTCTGAACCCTATAATTGTATCAATTTCCCATTTCAAAGTATTCATTGATTCTGAACCCTATAATTGTTGTATCAATTTCCCATTTCAAAGTATTCATTGATTCTGGACCCTATAATTGTTGCATCCATTTCCCATTTCAAAGTATTCATTGATTCTGAACCCTATAATTGTATCAATTTCCCATTTCAAAGTATTCATTGATTCTGAACCCTATAATTGTTGTATCAATTTCCCATTTCAAAGTATTCATTGATTCTGAACCCTATAATTGTTGCATCCATTTCCCATTTCAAAGTATTCATTGATCCTGAACCCTATAATTGTATCAATTTCCCATTTCAAAGTATTCATTGATTCTGAACCCTATAATTGTTGCATCCATTTCCCATTTCAAAGTATTCATTGATTCTGAACCCTATAATTGTATCAATTTCCCATTTCAAAGTATTCATTGATTCTGAACCCTATAATTGTTGCATCCATTTCCCATTTCAAAGTATTCATTGATCCTGAACCCTATAACCCTATAATTGTTGTATCCGTTTCCCATCAATATCTTACAGTATCTCCAAGACATAAAGGCAAACCAACTTTACCTCAGTTTGTACCATTAGGACTCTCTCCTTACGCAGCTTGTAGACCAGACTAAATATGTCCACCTCATCATGCTCACGTATCAGCTGTAATATGTGGTCTAACACAATACATGTTCCTGAGCGACCGACTCCAGCGCTGAAAGTAATAACCAAGTTAGTCACACACAAGCAACACAAAGTGCACATATGAACCAACATATGAACCGACATATGAACCAACATATGAACCAACATATGAACCAACATATGAACCAACATATGAACCAACATATGAACCAACATATGAACCAATGGAAGTCAGTGAACATTTGTGTAAAATCTGTATTTTTAAAAGAAATATGCAACAATAGGGACCATAACCCTTATAACCTTATCCTTAACAGTTCTCACCTACTATATGCAACAATTGGGACCATAACCCTTATAACCTTATCCCTAACAGTTCCACCTAAAATGTGTGACAATAGGACCACCTTCCCATTTAAGCTTATCTCTATCAGTTCTCACCTGCAATGTGTGACAACAGGACCACCTTCCCTTATAAGCTTACCTCTAACAGTTCTCACCTGCAATGTGTGACAATAGGACCACCTTCCCTTATAAGCTTATCTCTAACAGTCCGTACAAATCGTATTAGTGATGTTGGATTTTTTGGAACTCCAAAGTCTGGCCACACCAGGTAATGAAAGTGTCTCACATTCTTGGAATTCTCTCCCTAGATAAAGAGATAATAAACAGACAAAGAGATAATAAAGAGATAAAGAGATGGTGATTAAAAAAAAACCCAACAAACTTGATCGGTTCATAAAAGTTAAATTACGGTAATTTTAAAAATTTTTTTTTTTTGGATCACGTTTTGTGTGGAATCAGTTAAAAAAAAAATTAAATAGGAATAGCAATTGACTGCAGATTTCAAACTTAATTATTAAAAAATGTTGAAATGAGCAGCATTTTTCTAATAAATTTGTATAGGAAAAAATTTTGTTTACATTTCATGAATTAAAAAAAGCTTGTACATTTTTGTCAGCTGCATTTGTGTTTTTATGACTTTCCAGTTGTTTTGCTTATAGGTTAAAAGTTAACATAATATTAATTTAATGCTTATACTTTTAAATGTTAACATAATATTAATTTAATGTTTATACTTTTAAATGTTAATATAATATAAATTTAATGTTTATACTTTTAAATGTTAAAATAATTAAATGTAATGCCTATACTTTTAAATGTTAACATAATATTAATTTAATGCTTAAACGTTAAATGTTCGCATAATACTAAGTGATTAGTATTCTCTCACCCCCTTTACCCTTCCCCACGCATACTTTTTCTTTATACATTGCACACTTTTCAGAGATTTAAACAAAGACTCAGGAGTTTCAAACATAAAAAAATTATCACAAACATATTGTGATATCAAAAGTTACTATCTAAAGGGAAACTAAAGTCCGGATAAAAAAAAATAAACAAAAAAAATAAATTCCCTTATTTAAAAAATGAAAGCTAACTTACATGTGAGACCTTAAACTCTGTGATAGTCCAATCTGGCATATGTGTTTCATTTAGAATAAGTACCTGGAGGTCACCATAAAACTTGGGTTCTGAGTCAGCAGGCCAATAGTGGTCACTTTTTTCCTGGCAACAACAAAATATTACATTTTACATTTGGTGATTCTAATATTTTAAGTTATTGGTTTTCTGTTTTAAAGCACACATTTTATACACACTGCCATTACATTTCAGATTTATGAAGTTTATTTTAAACTATAGAAATACACTGTCAAAATTAAATTATTCAAATACAGATTTAAAAAAATCTAAATTGATTCAGTTGCTTGGTAAATATTGTTTCCCATAAACACATGGGATTTCATTTTTTAACCATGAGATTTGATGGATAATCCAACAAAGGAAAAGTGAGAATAAAAATAAGAATAAATTTATCTTGTCAAGCCATGGATTATGCAGAAATTAATTATGCCAAAAATTTTTTTTAGGAAATTAATTATTTTAAAAATTGAATGGGGGGGAGGAGGGGTTTAAAAAATTCTTATACCCCATGGGTTACAGGGATAGAGTCATAAATTTTATCAAGTTGTTAGTTATAAGATAATCTGCTTTGTCACATCCTAAAGCCGTGGTCAGTCTTACTCACCCTTCCTTTCTCATGGCACCTGGTCAACATTACAATGTTACGGCTGTTTTGTTCCCAGATCATTCGCCAGAAGTCGTCTCGTGTAGATGGCAGGGGACCTTGGGTAGCGATGTATTCCCTCTTAGAGTTATAGCCCTTGTAGTTAAGAATGTCGTCATTTAATAAAACATTGCAATAAAAAAAAATTTGCTATCAAACAAATAAAACATTGCTATCAAACAAATAAAACATTGCTATCAAACAAATAAAACATTGCTATCAATCAAATAAAACATTGGTATTAAAGAAATAAAACATTGCTATCAAACAAATAAAACATTGCTATCAAACAAATAAAACATTGCTATCAAACAAATAAAACATTGCTATCAAACAAATAAAACATTGCTATCAAACAAATAAAACATTGGTATCAATCAAATAAAACATTGCTATCAAACAAATAAAACATTGCTATCAAACAAATAAAACATTGCTATCAATCAAATAAAACATTGGTATTAAAGAAATAAAACATTGCTATCAAACAAATAAAACATTGCTATCAAACAAATAAAACATTGCTATCAAACAAATAAAACATCACTTTATAAAAAAACAACACCTTACCCAGGTTCTTAAATTTTAACTACTGCATTTCGATCAAATTGCGCATTGAAATATTTAAGGGATATGGTTAAAGACTAACACCCCCCCCCCCCCACCCCACGCGCGCGAGACAGAATGTGACTCTTATATATATATGTACTTATCAAAAATATCTCTCTCTTTTTGGTTTTTCAGTAAACAAGACAAAGAGTATTTATCTTACGGGCATGTAATTAGCATTGATGTAATCCGAGCCCTCCTCATCGTCTGTCGGCAGAAGTTTGACACGAGAGTGGTCATAGGGTAAGATGTTGGTGAAACGATTTTTGGGCCTGTTTGGAGGAAACTCTGCTGCAGAGCATGGCTGGTCCCGACCTACTTCTTTTAAATCCTGTGGAAACATAAACTCTGCTGTACAAACAGAACCCTCTGCTGGACATACAGAACCCTCTGCTGGACATACAGAACCCTCCGCTGGACATACAGAACCCTCTGCTGTACACACAGAATCCTCTGCTGTACAAACAGAACCCTCTGCTGTACATACAGAACCCTCTGCAGTACAAACAGAACCATTCTGCTGTACACATAGATTATGGTGAGAATTTAATAGAACTTTCAACAATCTGGTAAGAGTTGGCTAGAATCTAATTACAGTGTGTTAGAGTATTACTGAACATGTATTGATCTAATAAAATTATGATATAATCTGATAAAAACATGTTGGAATCTAAGCATTTGACAGAATCTGATAGAAATTGATGGAGAATAAGAATATTATTGAAACATAAGAATTGAATAGAATGTGGCTAAAACCTGGATATGTAACATACAGAAACTATGTTGTGAATGCGTACTACTTACTGCATACGACAAGCAGACAACTAAGTCTGACCATGGGGACAATACCAAATTGAATCCATTGAAATATTCCAATACCAAATTGAATCCATTGAGATATTCCAATACTAAATTGAATCCATTGAGATATTCCAATACCAAATTGAATCTATTGAAATATTCCAATAACATATTGAATCCATTGAAATATTCCAGCTCCCAAAATCACAATCATATAAATAAACATTTCATACTAATCATATAAATAAAAGCCTCATAATCATCATATAAATAAATAAATACCACATAATCATCCTACAAATACTACACACTTATCATACACTTACCTCATACTCCTCTGCGTACTTAAAGTCAGAATCTGCAGACATTTTCTTAACATGAGAAGGGAAGTCAGCAAGTTTGACCGGTCGACTGAGGAGACAGATTGATGTTTTCTTCTTTCAAATGTTGACAATCAAAAACTGTTCTTTCTACGACAACATCAAGCTTTAACTTATTTTACTCTACAACAGCTAAGACCAGAAAACCATTCTGTTGTAGAGAGTATTACTCACTCCCCCTACCTCCAAAGAACCCAGCAAGCACTCTCATGCAGTGTTTTGGGAATATTATTGGTAAACATCCCCGCCCTTTATGTAGGATACCAAGGGTTCCGTTGCCTGACAAGTGGAGGTTTGCTCAAGTAAATATTTTACAAATTGTAACCAGTATGTGGTAACCAGAATTTTGTAACTAATATGTTGTAACCAGCAAATTGTAATTGGTATGTTGTAACCAGAATGTTGCTCATCTTGTCTGATACCTGGTTAGTACTGTTAAATACCACAGTATCTTTCAAGGCTTCTGCTTAGGTTTACTAGGATCCACTGGACGATGAAGCCCCCAGCCCAACCCCCTCACAGAAAAGGGCTACCCAATGTAGAGCATAGTGTTGCCTCACACCCCCTCATTGAAGTAGCTACCCCATGTAGATTATAGTACTTGCTGCCCCTCCGACATCCTGCCCACCCCCTGACATCCTGCCCACCACACCAGACTTCCTCACACCCCCAGACATCCTGCCCCGTATCCGGAAATTTGATCGAAAGAAATTTCGTCGATGGAAAATTGATCGACGGAAATTTGATTGTACGGAAATTTGGCCAAATCCTTTTTTTAATATACACGTTAAAATTTTCTGTCAAATTTCTTTTTTAACGCATTATTTTGATTTACTGTATAGTATAGTGCGATAAAAAAAAATTGAAAAATTTTAACGTGTGAACTGAAAAAAAGATTCGACGAAATTTCTTTCGATCAAATTTCTCGTAACCATCTTGCCCACCTGGGTTAAAACACATATTAAAGTTAATGCAACAATATTTACCTAAACCGACTCATCGTAGACTGCTCCCAGTTGGACTTTGGTCCAGAGAGTTTGGTGGCCCGTTTGGGGCGCTTTTTGAACCGTGCCACCATGACGACGACAATAATACTGATAATGGCCACAATGACGATGGCCCCCATGATGCCGCCAATGGTTGCTGCCTGGTTCACTGCCGGGCCTTCGGCTGCAAGTCAAACATGTCAAACTCTTAAAAAGATTGAAATAATAATAATGGTTGACATCGAAGCAACCAATGGGTCGATCTACCAATTCAAGATGACATTTCATACTAATATTGCTCAGTATTTACACGTTTTAAATATACTTTCTACGACTAATGCAAAGTCTTGTAGAAGTCTTAAAAACAATTTGTCTAAGAACATACAGTAATGTAATGGACCTTACAGAATTATTTCAATAAAAGTAGATTTGTCAACAAAAAAAATTTTGTCAAAAAAAAATTAAAAAATTAATGCAAAGACAGGCAAGATTTAGAATAACAAAATGTATCTCTCTCAGATTTCCGTTAATGTAAATAAAAAAAAAATATTAAAAAAAAAGTGGACTGAACATTTGGTGTGTGGTTTAGTTGTTTAGCAAAATGTTTGTCTTGAGAGACTCAAATTGAGAAATTGTACATCAGGCGGGAAATTCCAAGTTCAGGCAAATTGGGATTTATTTGAGTTGGGTTTTAAAGAATGGGTGAGAACCACTGGGGAAACCTACAATAAAGATTAGTTTGTAAGCAAAGTATAAAAAAACTACATAAACAAACTACCAGGAGTATGACTCTTCATAATCTGGTAGTATGACTCTTCATAATCTGGTAGTATGACTCTTCATAATCTGGTACCACGAGTATGACTCTTCATAATCTGGTACCACGAGTATGACTCTTCATAATCTGGTACCACGAGTATGACTCTTCATAATCTGGTACCACGAGAATGACTCTTCATAATCTGTTACCACGAGTATGACTCTTCATTATCTGGTACCACGAGAATGACTCTTCATAATCTGGTACCACGAGTATGACTCTTCATAATCTGGTACCACGAGTATGACTCTTCATAATCTGGTACCACGAGTATGACTCTTCATAATCTGGCTAGATATAAATAAATGCTGCCGGTTATTTAATAAGCTGAAAAATGGGATTATGATAAGGGGTGAAAACAAATGTTCAAATAGAAAAGGTTCAATATTGGATGAGGAGAAATACTCTGAAACAGAAGCAAATTTGAAAAGATGTTCATCTGGAATAAATTTGGCACAGCTGATTAGAAATAGAAAATAAAAGCAATGAAACACGAGTGACATAGGAAAAACCTGGATTAGTTGTTTACCAGGAACGACATTTACAAAATGAACATTCCAGGCCTTATTACCGGGCGGCCGCACTGAACCGTGACAGACGATATACTAAGTATAGATACCATAAAAATGATGGATTAAGGAAAAGATGTATTCATTCATATTGCTCACATATAGGTGGCTTTCTCATCGCCTTAAATAATACATAAATAAACAACAAAGCTTGAAACAATAAAGTACTGCTAGTAACACAGACCTGTTTACCCTCAAACTCTTAAAATCGTACAATTTCATCACAAACTCATTCAATACATTATCTTAATAGAAAAAATAAAAATACAGTATGCATAATGTATACACATCAAAATCGTACATTGTACGCCAAAATGGTGAGAGTAAACAGGTCTGGTAACATACAGCAGTTACTTAATTGTTTAAGTGTTACATATGCTGGTCTTAAGTCTTGTGACATAAGGTGGTCTAAGGTCTTGTTACATATGTCGTCTAAGCTCTTGTTAAATAAGGTGGTCTAAGCTCTTGTAACATATTGTGGTCTAAGCTCTTGTTACATAAGGTGGTCTAATGTTTGTAATATAAGGTGATCTTACATCTTGTTACATATGGTGGTCTAAGCTCTTGTTACATATGTCATCTAAGCTCTAGTTACATAAGGTGGTCTAAGGTTTGTAATGTAATGTGGTCTAAGCTCTTGTTACATTTGGTCATTTAAGCTCTTGTTACATAAGGTGGTCTAAGGTCTTGCTACATAAGGTGGTCCGAGGTCTGTTTACATAAAGTGGTCTAAGATCTTGTTACAAAAAGGTGTTCTAAGGTCTTGCTACAATGTGGTCCACGGTCTTCTTACATAAGGTGGTCTTCCATCTTGTTAAATATGGTGGTGCATTATATACACTTTCAATTTTAATTGATTATGCTATTGGCAGCCACCAGAAGAAGCAATGTCTATTAAGATATCTGTGGAAGGAGGGGGTTACCTATAAACAAAACAACACATTATCAATAGACAACAACACATTATCAATAGACAACAACACATTATCAATAGACAACAACACATTATCAATAGACAACAACACATTATCAATAGACAACACGCCATAAATAGACAACAACACGCCATCAATTTTTCAATAGACAACAACATGCCCTCAACAGACAACAACACACCATCAATACACAACAACACACCATCAATAGACAACAACACACCATCAATAGACAACAACATGCCCTCAAAAGACAACAACACGCCATCAACAGATAACAACACACCATCAATAGACAACAACACGCCATCAAAAGACAACAACACACTATCAATAGACGAAACACACTATCAATAGACAACAACACGCTATTAATAGACAACAAGACGCTATCAATAGACAAAAATACACAATCAATAAACAATAACACATGATCAACAGACAAATTAGCAATTGGAGAACAGCAAGCCAATACAGTTTGCAAAGCGTGCTGAATAAAAATGCATCAAGAATGTGATGAATATAAGTTGCCAATAAGTTGTAATAGAGCTACAGCTCTAGCGCCTATCAGACTATCCTAACCAGCTCAGTTTGACTGGATCAGCTATAACTGAGCCTATCAGACCATCCTAACCAGCTCAGTTTGACTGGATCAGCTATAACTGAGCCTCTCAGACCATCCTAACCAGCTCAGTTTGACTGGATCAGCTATAACTGAGCCTTGAGCAAAGCATAATGGGCAAAGCTGAATTAATGTTTTACCAAGGTATTCAACTGAGATTCCACTGTAACAAAACACAAGTTTCCTGTTAGAAGATCATCACAACAGAAGATCACAAGACAGTGCCAGCATAAGGAAACACTGTGAGTTTTGTTGATAAATAGAGCACAATATTTTAAAGATCAATTTTAATCTAGTAATCTTGTTAATTAATTAAAATCAAAATTTTTCTTTAGACTCATGTAGAGCTGTGAAGTGCATAAATTAGTGTCTATATTGCCCTGGAGAAAAAGTAGAAAAATCCTCAGAAAATATGGTCAGTCACATCTCTGTTTTAGAATTTCTATACCCAGGGGAAAAGAAATGTTTAAAATGAAAATGATGGTTCTATTTGATTTAGATTGGTAAATAAATGATTACTCCATGTTTCAAGAAACCGTTTCCTATATAATGAAAACGATGGTTCTATTTGATTTAGATTGGTAAATAAATGATTACTCCATGTTTCAAGAAACCGTTTTCTATATAATTTTTGTTTAAAGGTCCAACTGAAATATTTTTATCAGGCTCCAATGTCTTGAACTTATTTATTTGATATTTTTATTTGAACCAGTCCATCTCTATTCTACGGGTTCTCTTACAAACCAGCTGCCCGTCATTAGCACCGACCACAAGGTTAGTAGCGTAATGTTAGTAGTGACCGTGAACCGTCTCATTCATGCAATCATTATATTCTCATGCCTGTTTTTATAGCCTCAGAATAAGCTGTTTCCTGATACTCCCCAGATGCAGTGTAACCTCGCAGTTTGACAAAGTAGGTCGTATCGGCGGTCAGTGGGCCGTTGCAGTACTTCTTTTCCAGGCAGTCATCCTCCGGGTCGGCCCCCAGCACAAACTGCCGAGACTCCAGCGCACTAGCCGCTCGCTTCCCTCTGGTGTCACTTATGATGGTCCCACAGGTTGACCCAGGGGTGAACAAGTCTGTACAGCTGCCAGAGATAAAGTTACATGATTCTAAACCTGCATCAGTGATAGCCTAGGACCAAGTGTACTAATCCTAACTTTCTCCATTATTTGAATATACATTAGTGTTATGGTCAGAGACAGTTTACTCCATATGAGAAAAGATATCAACAATACAAGAGTAATAACTAGTTTCTCAATAAATTTAGATTTACAATATTTAACAAACGTTAGCTCTGCAGTCCCCACTCTACAGCTAATAAGAAATACATTATTTTCACCTTTTTTTTTTTTTTTACTGCAACAAAAGTATCACAAAGATTCTTGGTTTTAACACAACACAATACAAAGAACAAACATTAAATACAAGTTGGAATATTTGTACAAAGAATGAATAAAGACTAACAAAGGATAAAATGGAAACCATATTTTGTCTACACCTGCAGCGGAAATAACTTACTTCTCAGCCTGATAAACCTTTATTGCCTTGTCTTTCTTAGCCTCTGACCAACTAGGCAAGGCGGATGATTGGTCTTTGCTGTCCTTATTCATGGTTACAATTACTGTATAGTACCTGAATAACAGAGTTGCCAGGTTAAATGTGACGTTTAGGGTTGGGGGGTCAATTTTAATGGTGAAAAAGGGAGCCTGATGGTGAGGGTGATGATTGCTAACAAAATTCTTAACCTCTCAGAGCCTTAAAAATGAACCCGTGCCTAGGATTGGTCAGGTCCTGTTAAGAATATTGTCAAAATGTTGAGCTCCTGCTGAGAAATGAATCTAAGCATCAGTTCACATGATCAATTTCGCGTTAAGATATTTTATGAACGCACTATTTTGTGCGTGGTTTCTTTTTTGGGGAATTAGATAAAATAGTAATTTTAAAGGCGTAACAAGGCTTCATACACGATTTGCATCAAATGTTTGAAGGAATATTTATCGTGTGAACCGACCCTAAGTGTTACAATAGAAAATATGATGTTCCTCATCACAACATCTCATAATGAATAGATTAGTTTGACTTTTACTATGTTACAAACAGCTGCTTGGGCATTAGGTACCTTTCACAGAAGAAAGGAAGTTGAGCCATTATTTTCTAAAATGACATAAAAACCAACATATTTTAAGCATTCAAAGCCAATCCTAAACGTCCAGCTCACATAAAAAATAATACTAATTTTTTAAAAATTTCATTCTTGAATAAGAAAATTTAAATGTTTAAATTTTTAATGAATTTATGTAAAAGATCAATAGTATTTAACACCATTTTAAATTGTAGAGTATTGATGCAAGTAAAATTACATGGCCACTAACTATAAAAAAGTTTAAATTTTTAATGAATTTATGTAAAAGATCAAGAGTATTTAACACCATTTTAAATTGTACAGCATTGATGCAAGTAAAATTACATGGCCACTAACTAAAAAGTTTAAATTTGAATGAAATTATTTCCAAGGGTTGCAGCAGACTGGGACTCTATTGTGAGCTTGTGATATTTTTATGGAGTTCAATTTTTCCACTTATCATAAGGACAAAGGACTCAAACACAGGAGACAAAAATCTGAGAAAAATAACCCAAAAAAAAAAACAACAACAACTTCTTGCCTAATGTAGCCATTGTCTGTACTGAAGGGGTTGACAATTTCCAGTTTTATCTGATTCTGTGATACAAGTGACTTATCCTTGTCAGTGACTGGCTGGGGTCTGCTGGACTCTGCGCTAAGGCTGGCTTTAAACACCGGCGCTGAGGTGATGGTGATGGTGTAACACAAGAGATTGAGGCAGGTTTTTTTTTTAAAACATCTATTTTATTTTCGAGTGCCTGCTCTTTTACGTGTCAAATATATTGTTTAAAAGTTTAATAGTAATAAAAAAATTATAATAAGAGCCCTTGATTATAAGGATTACCCGTGATGTGTCTAAAATCATAACAAAGCAAAATTTCTATAAAAGTAACTTTCCCCAAATTCAGCAGTTGAAAAATCTCCTTAAGGAAGTACAGAAAATATAAACTTCCTAAAAAAAATAATAAAAGAAGCAATTTGATTTTAAAAAAAAGAGCCAAATGGCTTGGATAAATGACAGGAACAATTATCTAACATTAACTGGTTGTATCAGAATGTAGAATTATTTTTTTAAACATTTAAATTTTCAGAAAACTGGTTTCCCCCATTTATTTAACATGGATTAGTTCAGATCATCTACCTGCAGTTTTCATGGTCAAATCTTGCTGTGTGTCCTCCCCTTTCTCAATAGTCACCGCTGCCACCTGAAATGTCAGTGTTACATGAGGGTTAAAGGAGGAATGTTAAAATATTCTAATGCATGAATTTAATTCCTGTTAGATCAAGTTCAGGTATTGGTCACCCAAACGTTTTGAGTAAGGAACCCTCTAAAGAAATATATCTGCTCAGAAAACATTTTGGCAGCCTCATGTCATCATAGATGGCAGCCTCATGTCATTATAGATGGCAGCCTCATGTCAATATAGATGGCAGCCTCATGTCATTATAGATGGCAGCCACATGTCATTATAGATGGCAGCCTCATGTCATTATAGATGGCAGCCGCATGTCATTATAGATGGCATCCGCATGTCAATATAGATGGCAGCCTCATGTCATTATAGATGGCAGCCACATGTCATTATAGATGGCAGCCTCATGTCATTATAGATGGCAGCCGCATGTCGTTTTAGATTAGTTTTTAAAAAAAAAAGGCCGCTTCTATTCCTTCAAAGAGCTGCATGTAGCCAAAAATTGAGCTAAAGAGACGCACGGCTCTCATTTCTATTCCTTCAAAGAGCTGCATGTAGCCAAAAATTGAGCTAAAGAGACGCACGGCTCTCATTTCTATTACTTCAAAGAGCTGCATGTTGCCAAAAATTGAGTTAAAGAGACGCACGGCTCTCATTTCTATTACTTCAAAGAGCTGCATGTTGCCAAAAATTGAGCTAAAGAGACGCACGGCTCTCATTTCTATTACTTCAACTTGAGGTCAAGTATCCCTTTAATTATTATGTATGCAGCCTATTTTCCAGGCCCACAATAAATCAATGTAATGACACACCTTAAATGTGTATTTGAATCCAGCCTTGAGGTCAGTCAGTGTGTGGGACAATGTTGGGACATTCACCACTTTCTCAGCATCTTTACTCTGAAAGTAATAACACTGACAATTAGGATTGAGTGGTATTGGGTGCAAATATCCCATTAGTTAACTAAAGATAATGAATTCTCTCAGTAGCCTACAAATAATGATATTGGATGCAAGCATTCTATAAGTGACCTACTAATAATAATATTGGATGCAAGCATTCTATAAGTGACCTACTAATAATGATATTGAATGCAAGCATTCTATAAGTGGCCTACTAATAATAATATTTGATGCAAGTGTTCTATTAGTGGCCTACTAATGTGGAATGAAAACCATCAAGCTGACAAAATGAAAAAAACATCAAAGAAACAGAAAACAAAAATTTGGCACATGTTAGGCAAATTAATCTCAATTTTTCTTATACATTTTCTAAAAGGGGAAAAATAAACCAATCAGGGATGTTTACCTCAGGGTCCGTGGGCTCCTGGCCATAGTAGGAAATGATGTAATTCTTGATCTCTCCATTAGCTACTTCAGGAGGTTGCCAGGTGAGTTCTACTGAGTGCAGGTCCTTATCATTAACTCTCAGCATCCTCACTGGCCCAGGGGCTGAATCAAAGAGAATACGAAATCTCTAACCACCTACACTCTTTGCAATGCCAACTTACTATCATTAACTGTTATTCCTTTCCCCAGACCTGTCTACCCTCAAACTCTCAAAATCGTACATTATCATCACAAAATCGTTCAATACATTATATTGATAGGAAAAAAAACATACATTGTATATAATGTACACACCTAAAAAATTGTACATTGTACGCCAAAATCGTAAGAGTAAACAGGTCTGCTATGGACAAGCTACAGTTTGCAATGGAGCATATAGGAGAAAGTAGGGGGGATCTGCCTACTAGAAGAAAATTAAAGAAAGGTTCACCACGGCTGCAACAATGTTTTCTAGAAAATTATGCCAATTTCTATTTATAAAATCTATACATACGTGCTTCAGCTGTCCTGTATTCATAGTGCATGGTAACATTCTTGCTCATTACATGGAGGATGCCTGTCATAGTGATGACCATGAACTTGTAAATATGGTAAGATTGCAGGTCAGAGAAGACAACAGGGGGCAGGTCTGTACCGGCTTGTACTATCTTCTCACCACACACTGTATTGACTAGTGTGAAGCAGTAGATGGCATAAGCTGAAGCGGTGCCCGTCTGGGGCCCAAGTTTCAAGCTGACTTCTTTGGCAGTTGATGTGAATTGTACAGGGACCGGCAGAGGATCTAACAATGGGAGGACAGAGAGACACAAAGGCATGAGTCAAGTAATAGAGGGATGTGAGCTGTAAGGGGGCCGGGAGTGGATCTAACAATGGGAGGACAGAGAGACACAAAGGCATGAGTCAAGTAATAGAGGGATGTGAGCTGTAAGGGGGCCGGGAGTGGATCTAAAAATGGGAGGACAGAGAGACCCAAAGACATGAGTCAAGTAATGAATGAAGTTATTTGACACTTCTGAAAAAGAAAAAGGTTATAAAAATATATATATAAATGAAATTTTGGGGCTTATTAATAGTCTATATTGTAGGGGGTTGTCATGGTTTACGTGTTCTTGCTACCTAATTAATGGGGCAGGCCAAGGAATTGATTTCAAATTGTTACACTAGACTTGCTGTTGTTGATAAAGCTGGTAAGATGGGACAGCACTGAAGCCCATCCAATGCACTCACATCACCTGATGTGCTCCTTTACTATTTGTTATTTATGCACACAGTTGCTGATTTAAATTATTTTTAAAATAAAAATTAAACCATTTGCTTGCAAGTCTAAAATAAAACTTTAAAAATTTACTTGTAACATGTTGGCCAAGCTGGAGCAGGCTGTAGCACTTACCCGTGAAGATATCTATCGTGACCGGACTGCTGGTCTCAGACTTACTGACCGTCACGGCCTGGACGGTGTACTTTGTCCCGGCCGCCAGACTCATGAATGTCACCTTCCTTGACCTATCGGTTTTTTCCTTCACCACGAAGTCCACAAACTGGTTGTTGAGCAGGGTGAAGTTTATTTTATCAAAGGTGTCTGCCTCCATGACGGTGTAGCTCAGGGTGATGGAACTGTTGGTGCTGGAATCTTCTTTCAACAGAGAGTTCATCAAAGGCTCTGGACAATAACAAAATCAGATGGTCATAAACGTCATAGACCAGATGGGTTATGGTAAAATGGTTGATAAAGAGAAATAGATTTAGTTTCAAGTAGGGTTTCTTATTTTCCAGCTTTTTTGCTTATCCAGGGATTACGGGATAAGTAAATAGTGCAGGGATTACAGGATAAGTAAATAGTGGAACAAGAGATGTTAAGGCTTGCAAAGATAGTACGATTAAAAAGACGCTTTCTCTTAATGTCATCCTCAGCGGAGAAGAAGCAACAATTAGAAATTAAAAATGTGTGTGTCGAAGATTTCAGTGTAATTCTCTCAGTCTCTGTTAAGAACGCAGTCCCTTAAATATTATCCTTGATTCTGGGATAAAAGTGACTTTCTTCTCATTATAAATTATAAACATAATCTCACCGTATATAAGAGTGGGTACACTTAATGCTAATTTTAAACAGTCTTTAAAAGAGTTCTGTAATCTCCATGATTGGAAACATGAAATATTTTTTTAGCATATTTTGCACTCTTCAGAAAATTTGCACAAAATCTAAAAATGGCTAAGTTTCTTGAGAACTGTAATGAATACAATGAAAAAAAATTGTCTTTGAATTACTAAGAAAATCATTTTAAAAAATTCTTTTAAATAAAGTAGCTTAATTGGAGATTTCTTAGGATCGCAGCAAAAATTCTACTGGGATCTACAGGGAGGGAAACCCCAGTTTCCATTGTATTAAAAATAATCATTTTACTATACAAATACCAAACTCACTTGTCAGCCGTTGTGACTAGGAAGCTGACCAATAAAAATAAGAACTTACTTGTTGTGACCATGATGCTGACCTCTCGAGAAACTTGACTGATCACTTGACTCTTGACACTCACATTATAGGTCTGACCTGCCGCCAGTTGGTCAAGGTCAATGCTGTAGAACGTGTCACTTCCCCTTTCTAGGAGTAGACTGAGTCCCTCTCTTACTTGGACAATCCATTTCTCCACATACGTTTCCTCATAGTTGTAGTTCCACTGCAGTCTGATGTTATTAGTTGTTGTTCTGGATGAATCAAATGTTAAGTCCTTTGGAGGAAGTGGATCTGAAAAAACAAGAAAATTATTCTTGCATCTGCAGTAAAGATTTAGACAAAAATTTTTGCAAATACTTTCAACAACTGAAGACCTCTGTGCTAAAAGAACTTAAGTTACAAAATCCCCATTTTGAGATAATACAGTTTAAATGTTATTTATGTCATTCAAATTTTATAATTATTTTGTCTTGTTTAAATAAGGGACTTGGGGGACATTTTAATGCGTTCAAATAAAGGACCTGGAGACAAAATTATGTGTTTAAATAAGGGAATTGGGTAATTTTTAATGTATTCAAATTTATGCTGTACACTTGGCTAAATAGGATAAAAAAAGCTCACAGGTTATATTGATTTTGACAAAAATGTGAATTAAGTACTTTTAGCACCAGGGTCTCCAATTGCCAAATACTCAACGTGAATATTAAATGCCTTTTTGAGAAAACAGAGATGAGAAATACAACTTGTATCTAGTACTCTGTTTTAAGTATAGCATGGTATTGAATAGTTTCTTCTATTAGAGAAAGGAAACATTACCAAATATCATAATTTTAGTAAAAAAAACTTAAGAATGATCAAATCTTAAAAAATAGGATGTTATTTAATTCTTTCTACTGTGGGGCAATGGAAACATCACCAAACATTAGAATTTTAGTCAAAAAACTTTAGAATGATCAAATCTTAAAAAATTGGATGTTATTTAATTATTTCTACTGTGGGGCAATGGAAACATCACCAAACATTAGAATTTTAGTCAAAAAACTTTAGAATGATCAAATCTTAAAAAATTGGATGTTATTTAATTATTTCTACGGTTGCGCAATGGTGCTTTTAGCTACACATTTTAAAAACATTTGAATCAACTCAACTTCAAAGGCTATGAAATCCTAAATAATATATATGTATAGCAACTAAATGTTTAAAAAAACCAACTTAATAACAATTCAATGTTCAAAGACAGAGTTAAGGCAAACTCACCAATCACAAGCTCCCCTGCTACCTCTGAACTGTTGAGACCGTGACTGAGCGATGTAACGACCACCTGGTACTTCTCTCCATGAAACAGGCTAGTTATCGTGGCAGACCGTACTGTGGCTAAGCTGTACTCTCTGTACATGAAGTTAGACTGCGGCTCCCGCAGAACAGTTCTGTAGAACAGCTGGAATCCACTGAACGCACCGCCGGGCTGATCCCAGGTCACCAGGAGGCTGTCATGAGTGTAGGTCAAGGTCAGATTCCTCACAGGTAAGGGATCTGAAAATTGTAAGAGTCTAATATTTACAGAGCACACGCTGAGAAAACGCTGCAGTCATTAAGTATTTGAGCTAAACAAGAAATAATACAGCCAACCAAATTTACGAAGTAATTAGGTAACAGATGATCAAATCCTATGACACATTGTGCGGCATTCCCACTAGTCATTACATGTGAATCCTTGTCTGGTCATCTCAAGGCTTCTCTCCTCATCAGATTCGTTGGCCCGTATTGAAACCACAGTGATTCTGTAGGCTTCCCCTGGCACCAGGTTGGTCAGTTCCATGCTGAACTCTGATTGGTTGGACACAACAATTTGCCTGGTGATGTTCCCGTATGTCACCTTGATAAGAAAGGTCGATGCGAGATGAGGTTATGTCATTAATGTCCTAATGGTGATGATGGAGGGAGGTTTAGGGGGGAGAAGGTGAGGGGGGCAGGTATGAAGGTAGACAGATATGAGCGAAGAATAGCTAAAATATATGTTTAAAATATCTCTACACAGTATTTTTTAATCAATCTGAAATACTGGAGGGTTTGGATGGGGGTGAGGGTGCATGGCTTGGAGCATTTAGAATGGGGTGGTGGCGAAAGTTGGGTATGGAATGAGGATGATGGTGGATGAGGGTTGAGGATGATGGTGGATGAGGGTTGAGGAAGATGTTGGATGAGGGTTGAGGAAGATGTTGGATGAGGGTTGAGGATGATGGTGGATGAGGGTTGAGGAAGATGTTGGATGAGGGTTGAGGATGATGGTGGATGAGGGTTGAGGATGATGGTGGATGAGGGTTGAGGATGATGTTGGATGAAGGTTGAGGATGATGTTGGATGAAGGTTGAGGATGATGGTGGATGAGGGTTGAAGATGATGGTGGAAGAGGAAGATGTTGGATGAGGGTTGATGATGATGGTGGATGAGGGTTGAAGATGATGGTGGATGAGGGTTGAGGATGATGTTGGATGAAGGTTGAGGATGATGTTGGATGAAGGTTGAGGATGATGGTGGATGAGGGTTGAGGATGATGGTGGATGAGGTTGAGGATGATGGTGGATGAGGGTTGAGGATGGAAAGAGATGTAATCAAAATGTTTAGATGCTGTTTCTCCAGGTTCACTACAAAGTAACTGTCGCTAGTCCCGTCCTTACTGTAAATCAAGTTATTAAAAAATGTCTGACCTGCGTAATGTTCTGTTTGCTGCCCTTGTTTAAAGACCATTTCACCCTCAGTGCCGTTGTGTTGATGGCCAATGTCTCAAGGTTTTCAACCGAGAGTGGTTCTATGGGGAATAAGAGGGAGTTAACCAGTGATGACAACAGAGTGGTTCTATGGGGAATAAGAGGGAGTTAACAGGTGACAACAACTGAGAGTGGTTCTAAGGGGAATAAGAGGGAGTTAACAGGGGACAACTGAGAGTGGTTCTATGGGGAATAAGAGGGAGTTAACCGATGACAACAACTGAGAGTGGTTCTATGGGGAATAAGAGGGAGTTAACAGGTGACAACAACTGAGAGTGGTTCTAAGGGGAATAAGAGGGAGTTAACAGTTGACAACAACTGAGAGTGGTTCTAAGGGGAACAAGAGGGAGTTAACAGGAGACAACAACTGAGAGTGGGTCTATGGGGAATAAGAGGGAGTTAACTGGTGACATAATTTAAAGATTGGACCAAGTAATAAGCTATTTAAACATTGGACTAAATTACCTCTCACCAACTCATAGTAATTTTAATACCTAACTGTAAAATGGACACGTTTCAAAGAATTTGTCTTTATTTCTTAAACTGAGAAGTCTTCCCTTAAAGTCAGTCAACTCACTTGTCACTGCTCTGAACCTGACCACTGGTCCAAACTGTCCCTGCGCTGTTACAGTGCGAATACTTATGGTGTAGGCAAAGCCAGGTTCAAGGTTGCTGAAGGTGGTGGTGGTGATGTTTCTGGTGAGCAAGGGAAGAATCGATTTCATCAAGCAATTGTCTTAATTCAGCAGTTAAGTTTAAAAAATATATATATATATTTGTATCTTTTACATACAGTTGCAGTTACCTCTCTATCTGAAATAGAGTGTTCAATATATTTGCATACTAAGTAGGAATGTTTTTTTTAGAGAAAAATCTGCCAATACTAGAGTGTTAAGAGCCATCCTTTTTTTTTAAGGGGGTCCAACCTTTGACCGGATAGAATTAATATTAATAAAGTATACATATAACATACAAATATTGCAATAAGTAAGAACTTAAAGGGGCCGTATGCATAGAAAGTGGGGGGAGGGGCTGGTGGTCAGGAGAAAACTGGTAGATGGAATGGGTGAGTGGGCGAGGATTGAGGGAAGGACAGGCGGTTTGAGGGAGGAGTGGGAATTGAATGGGAGGAGTAGTGTGGGTGAGAATGAAGGGGAAATCACCACAATGGTAAATATAGATTGTTTAAGTTCAACAATTAAAGGCCATGGTGGGGGAAATTCTTTAACAAAAGAATGACCAACTGACTTTGGTAATGTTCTAGGCTGTTCCATGGGGCGTGTGGTAAAGTCCACAGATTCAATTCTGATCTGGTAAGAGTCCACACTGATGCTGACCGGTGCCGTCCAGTTGACTGTGATGTTGTCACTTGAGGCAGAGACTTTCTGAATGGCTGCCACAGTATCCGGATCTGTGCGTTGCATTGTGGGAAGGGAAACAGATGACTGAATGAATTAATTGCGATCAAGCAGATTCATGTCTGAAGAATGTAACTGAACAAGGAATGAATGAATGCTGAAGGATATTAACAATATAGGACCAAACAGTTTTATAAAAAAAAAAATGAATTAAAATTTTATCTGTTCTAGAATCTTGTCTTGTTTCAATAATAGTAACAATTTGGACAAGTCTTGTTTCCATTTGTGATTAAAAAAAAAACAACCAACCTATGAAATGCTTAAATGTAATGCAACATTAAACTAATTTTTATCTCACAGCTGTTAGGAGTTTACTAATTTAAAAAAAATAGAATAGATCCATGAAATGAAAATATTACCATATCCTTTTAATATATTTCAGAAAATAAAATAAGTATAAAAGCCAAGCCAACATACAGCAACTTCTTGTTGCAAGAGTGGATTGCATACTCTCATAAAATATAAAAAACAACTAAAACTTCTTTTGATTGAGGATCAAAGTAAAGTTCAAAATGAACAATTCATCAAGTGGACAGAATAATTTACATAATTAAAAAAAAAACTTAAAGATTGTCTAACTTTTTAAAAACTACAACCATTTTTTTTAAAGACAATGAAATAGTTCAAATAAAAGGTTAGTCGTTAATTATTATTTTAAAAAAAACACCATCATCTGACAGTCTAAACACCATCTGACAGACTAAACAACACAGGTTAGGAAGAACACAAAACATTATAAATAATAACTGGACACCATTATGCCACCTTTCTACAATGTCTCAACATACATGAATTTGAAGATAGATCGTTTTGAATGTGTTTCCTTCTTGTCCATACATTAACTATCAGTGCTGCTTTTATTCCTATAAAACAGTTTATCCACAATTCTTAATCAAGTAAATCTTGATTTGGGTTGCAGTATTTGCTCAATGTCAATGAGCTTTAATCTCACATATGATGAAATTTAAAAAAAAATATATCTTCTATTATGAGGTGTTATTTAATTTTTTTGAAATATTTTGTATGTGTTTTTACTTAATGAGTAAAACTGCCACTTTGCTGAGCCGTCCACTTGATGAATTGTTATAGAACACACAAAAAAAAAAATTATAGTATTAAAAGCTCTTGTGCTTTCAAAAGTGTGTCAAAATGTCGACTCCATTGTTATGACAGAAGGTTGAGCATGCCAAAGAGAGATGATACATCAGCAGACAACGCCTAGCAGTACTGACTTAAAGTTTGATTTTACTTGCTTCATGCTACACAATTGTATAAATCAGCACATTGCAAGCATATGAACAGAATACTATATAATTGCAGTTTACTTTGCATCTAATCAACTGTTTGAAATTAGCTCAAACCAGCATGCAAATCCTTGACGTTGATGAGTAATGTAGTGTTTTTTTGTTTTCCTACTTCTTTTTTGGTCTGTTGAAATGTTCAAGGATGATTTGTTATATTTTTAAAAACAGTAATGAATGATTTGTTTCAGTCTGATAATTTTAATGATTGGGTTCAGTCAAATATGAAATAAAATAAAATTAATGAATGACCAGTTACCAAGATTATTCTGAAATGAAAAAAAATTGACATAATAACTGAAAGTATTGACAAAAAAGAATTAATTTAAAAAAAAAACCTTCACTTCCAACAAATGAGATAGAAAGGTGCAAAAACCCTTTTTTTCCTACACATAGAAGTTCAAAATCATATCAAATAAACATATCAAAAAATGTTAATAGTATTACAATGTCACTACACAAGGAGACTATTGGTTGTTAGTTGTTCAGTAGCTCAAATTTCCACTCCCAGGTGTTAAGTAAAATCTAATTCCTGGAATTGAAAAATTAAAAAAATAAAATATGTTAGTGACGAATTGACAAAAAACAAATGCTGTGTTCCTATTTATGCTGATTACAGCCTGTTGTATGGACATACAAGTGACAAAGTTGAACTGAGCAGCTGAACTGTACAGCAGGGCGTTGTCAGTGGGACGTCTGGCGTATGTGTACAACAACAGGCTGTAGTTGCCCCCGGCTTTCAGGCCCTCCAGCTTATACTGGGTCATCTCCTTCGGCAAGATCAGCAGGGTCAAGTTGGAGGGTTCAAAGGTTAGGGCGTACCCTGATAATCCAGAGCCAGCGGGGGCATCCCAGGAGACAGTGACGGCCTCGTAGCCCCTAGAGGACACTCTGATACGAGTGGCGGCAAGAGGAACTGAGAAATGGGCGAGTGGGGGTTGCACAGTCAAAAATCTGAGATTAATGTTAGGGTTATTTGGAAGGCATTAGTAAGTTGGGGTGGGGAAAGCAGGGCCTTTGATTATAGTTGGGAAGGGTTTTGATTGATTGTAAGCAGATTCCAAATTTATTGGTGTCTAAAACACAAATTAGTGGTTTAAACATAGATGAAGATTTGTATGTGAAATGTATTATTAGAGCAGTGGTTCTCAACCTTCCTAATGCCGAGACCCTTTAATACAGTTCCTCATGTTGTGGTGACCCGCAGCCATAAAATTATTTTCGTTGCTACTTCATAAATATGTCTTAGGCGACCCCTGTGTAAGGGTCGTTCAACCCCCCAAAGGGGTCACAACCAACAGGTTGAGAAACACTGTATTAGAGCATCAGGAGGTTATGAACACTTTGACAGCAACAGAAGGAAAAAAATTATTGATTTGGGAAGGAGGAAGCCATACGCAAGAGGGGAGGTTAAGGCTGCAAGAGGTGGGAGTAATCCACCCTCTCAACTCAGGAGCTGTAAGAGGTGGGGATGAAAACTATTAAACAGAAATTCATAGTGGTAGGAAATGTCTCCCCGCCTACTGCCACGTCTCCCCACCTACTGCCATGTCTCCACAACCTCTGCCATGTCTCACCAGCCCTACAATATCTCCTCACCCACTGCCTTGTCTTCCCAAGCTCTGCCATGTCTCCTCACATTCCACCATGTACAGGGACAAAATGCATATGTAGGTAATAGCCCTGCCATGGATCACCAAAAGTCCAGGATCTAACTTTGGTGTAGACAAATACCTCCGTTACCCCCCCCCCCCCCAATCCTATCTCCCCCAAAAAAGTACATGATCAAAGACGTGCAACTCACCTGTTGTATTGACACCAATCACCTCATCACTGGACTGGTCTCCCTTTTTAGTTCTAACTGAGACAGTGTAGGCGCTGCCAGGTAGTAGCCCTTCAAAGTCCGCCTTTAGATGGGGGGTGGTCTGGAAATACTGTGAAATACATACTGTGCTGGAATGGATACTTGAAATGGCTTTGTTAACATGGCATGTTAGACATGGCAACGTTGGTCCTGCATACACCAAGCCACCCTAACATAACAGTCAGGTAGCCACACATTTAAGCCATCCTAGCATAACAGTCAGGTAGCCACATATTTAAGCCACCCTAGCATAACAGGTAGCCACATATTTAAGCCACCTTAACATAAAAATCAGGTAGCCACATATTTCAGAGTATGAAAGTGTTTTTTTTATATTTCTCTCCTTTAAAAAAAATTAACAGAATCTTCAGATATCAGCATACAAAAAAATAAAAATGAATCCTTGCACTGAAAGACCATGGCTAATTAAGGATGAACCTTGGCCCAACTTTGAACGGACACAGACAAAAAACTCACCTGATCTTGAGAGACATTATCAGAATTGTACAGTTGAACGGTAAAGTTGTCAAATCCACCGATGCCAGGCGCCTCCCATGTCACACTAATTTTATCCTTTCCATCTGTCACCACCTTCAAATTGGTAGGAGGGTGTGGCTCTGTGGATGAATATCCATTAGTATCATGAAATAAGACCAGTAGCCCTGCCTTGCACACACTAGTGACTGTAGTAACATTAACATGAACTCTAAACATGATCAATGTTTTCAACTTTGGATACACACACAATTAACACCCGGTTCAATTGTAGCCCCAAAGTTACAAGACAAACCTGTAACAAGGGTTCTCATTTGATTGGTTTTCATCTTAAATTAAACTCCCTTGAAGACCAGCAACACATCACTTTGAGAAGCATTGCTTTATTGTTTTCAATATAAATTTTCTCGCATAATTTCCATTTAAAACAATATATTTAGCCAATTAAAAAATAGAGCTTGTCACAAAAAAAAACAAAACAACAACTGGTTAACAATGAAGTTCTGAATGAAATTATTAAGGTTACTTAAGGTCACACTAGTATATGCCCTGATGGCATAACTTGATGTCATGCTAATATATGCCCTGATGACATTACTTGATGCCATGCTAATATATGTCCTGATGACATTACTTGATGCCATGCTAATATATGCCCTGATGACATTACTTGATGCCATGCTAATATATGCCCTGAGGACATTACTTGATGCCACACTAATATATGCCCTGATGACATTACTTGATGCCACGCTAATATATGCCCCGATGACATTACTTGATGCCACGCTAATATATGCCCTGATGACATTACTTGATGCAATGCTAATATATGTCCTGATGACATTACTTGATGCCATGCTAATATATGTCCTGATGACATTACTTGATGTCATGTTAATATATGCCCTGATGACATTACTTGATGCCACGCTAATATATGCCCTGATGACATTACGTGATGCCATGCTAATATATGTCCTGATGACATTACTTGATGCCACAACCAGTTATACAAACTGAATTTTTTTCAGGGTTGTCACTAAATTGTAAATACAATTTTTATTCATTTAAAAATGAGCCGAAGATCAATTTTACAAAATATTTAAAGGAAGACAAAAAGTCAATTTTACTTCACTTTCAAAAAATCATAAAAAATCAACCAATTAAGCTATTCTAAATATCCAGGAGTTAAATAAAAGTTAATTTAAAGCATATCAATGTGAAATCATCAGGCAAAGGTGAAAACAACCATTTTACAGAAATTATTTCAGCAAGACATGTTCACAAAAACTAAGAAATTCATAGATTTCTAAAATTTCGTAATAAATTAACAAAGTAAGAAATCTTAACAAATTTTACACAGCATTGTAGAACATGCTAATCTTTTTAATAATAAAGCAACATACTAAGGTTTAGGAAACAAAATTCTGCTCAATAAATATTATAAAAATGGGCATTTTCGCTCCGAAAATTTAAAATTTCCAGCATCTTAAGAACATTTATATAAGTATTAAATCTGCAGGAATCATCAAGTATGCATTAGTAATAATGAAAATCAATTTACAAGAACAAAAGGATTATCTCAGCAAGTCATGTTCATAATAACGAAGGAATTTCATATTCTTTTTCTTTTTAATCATAAAAAATTAAGAAGCAAGGTATCTACATAAAATTTATAGCATGTCTTTTAGATATAGCCATAAATTGTTTTAAGAATCTGTCAGTTAATTATGATTCTTTTACTGACAGTACATATGATAATACTTATAAATTCTGTTAATAAAAATGACTAGTACTATGTCTGATAGGGCAGCTACTATGAAGTCATTTGACAAAAAATTTGAAGAATTTCTTACATCTTAACTTGGTGAGAAAACAATTATAAATTGTGTATATTGCAATGTCCATTTGTTGTTGGGACTCACACTGTTAAGGGTGAGAAGAAAACAAACTTTTTAAATCTTATGCTGCTTTAGCTGAAAGCGCTACTACTAATAGAATTATGAAAACAAGTTGTGATTGTTTTGGTACCATGGGGTGATAAAAAAATGGGTGTATGGTAGAATGGATTACATTTTGTGAGAAGTAAAAAATTCCTAGCTTTAAAGGCAATAGACTTTAACTGATTTTTTTTTAAAAACTGGTTCATCAAATATTTTCCACTTTATTAAGATAATGACATTTTTCACATGTGGCATTCTAAGTGCATCCAATTTAAAATTACAGAGTGTCATTTTAGATTTAACAATTTAAAGGTTAATGTTTTAATGACATTGTTTTGTTGTATTGCTCTTATTTTTTTGAAGCTTACTGGCCTACATTGGGATATTGTCACTAATTTTAATCTAAAATACTTTAAATTTTATAAATATGTAAAATGTATGATTGAAGTCTGTTTCAAAGTATATTTAACTCATCATACCATGAGTCAGATGTATATAAATGTGACGATTTTTTTTTCTCGTTTAAATGTGTTGACTAAACTTTGTCAAGAAGCTTTAAATGTATCAAGAAGACAACTTGGTGAAAAATTTGTACAAACAATACCCACAGAAGCAAAACTTTCAGAAATGAAATGAAGCCTTTATCCATGTTGAGGAAGTCCTCCAGGATGCAGGGTGTCAATGCCTTATCCATACGGGACTGTGTCGATCGTGTACCGAAAGTGAGTGTTAGTGTTGGACTCATTGATCTCCATGGTGTCAGGAAAAATGTCTGCAATCCATTTGCCGAAAACCTGTTAATAAGAGCATTTTTTTTTTATTAGTCGGGAATTAGTATGGCTAGAAAACATTCATATTATTATTATAATATTCATTTCAATCAACTTAGCATGCATGTGTGATTTTGTAAGCTACCCCTAAACAAAATACTGCTACAAAAATATACTAACGGTTGATTATGGATGATTGCCTTCTCGGAATTAAGATAAGTGCACTAGAATCCTGTTGTTTCTGATGATCTGTTTATGCTTAGGCTATGCTTCTCCCCTTTCCTTTATGTTGAAAGCAGTCTCTAAGTTGTATGTCTCATCCACTGAAATTTAATATAATGAAAAATAGGCCTGTGAATATGTCAAAAGATAGTAGTGCTAAGTAAGAATATTTATTTTGGACTAATGAGAATTGATTAATAACTGGTATTTCAAATATACTACCACAGAGCCTTATCATATTTATTTCTAACCAACTTGCCAACTTACATAGGATGAAGCATGTGGTGTAATTGTTATCAATTGCTAATGCTGAAATTACTTGCCTGTGGCCATGGATGATTTCCTTCTTCTCTGATGTATGATAACTGCACTAGGATCCTGTTGTTGCTGGCAATTTCTTTTGGCAGTCCTTTTGGTCTGCCTTTTCCCTTGTGCTGATATTTATCTCGAAGGATGATGTATGTCTCATCCACTGAAATAAGTAACATAAATACATAAAGCTCTCAAATGTCCCCTATTTAAAAAATATACTGGTATATTATTAAATTAAATTATCCAATAAAAGCTAACTACTAACTGATTAGAGACAAAATTTAATCAGGACTGTACCATTTAAGAAGGGTAGGTGGGAAACCTCTTTATTTTAAATTCATACAACAAGTTTAATCCTATTACTATTTCTTGATCTTAAAACTGTATACTGTTTTATTCAAATAGATCATTTCACCAAATTATAAGAAAATATAGTTAAAAATTATAAAAACTAAACTACAGATAGCTTATTATTTTTTTCAACACTGTGATAAATAACCTCGTCCCATAACACTAAAATAGGAATGGCGGACAATTGGCTTTGACAAGTCGATATTATACTGATAGTTTAACGAGTCACTAACATTTCTAAACTAAATGAACCCATATAAATTAAATATCGTTATATGTTTAAATATTTAATTGTATTCTTCGTGCATTTCTTTTTTATTTTGGTAATAGTAAATTAAATACAGAGGACTTTTCAAATAGACTTGAACACATTTTTTGGCGAAAATTTAACAAACTTAAAATAATTATCGATAAGCTAACACTGATCTCAAATATATTAAATAAACAGTTTATTTTAAATTGTAAAAAAGTAATTATATTAAAATAAAAGCATTTAACTTACCTATAGTTGCTTTTAAATCCATGAAAGTGAATGAAATGTACACAAAAAAGTTAATTCAGTAAGAGTGCGTGCTGAACTTTAGTACAACGATACGTCGGGTGACAGCGTACCCAGCCATCAATGGACTTTTTTTCAGCAGAAATCTATGCCATCAATTCGCGCCTTGCGGAATGATACCGTATACGGGGTGTTCATGGAATTATAACAATTTTATAGTAAATTGGATGGCCTTTCTGAATAGATATTTTTTATAGCTGTAAAATGATTTTTTCACATAAAAAACGCAATTTTTATTTTAAAATCAACGTTATTTAGCATTTATTGACAGCTTACAGCTTCCAAAAATACATTGTATTAAAGAACTACATTTCTACTTTATAGATCAGTTGTTACTGAACGCACATGTATAACGTTACGTTTCCGCAATGAGCTGGCGCGACCCAACCCAAAATACGCTCTGATGACAAAATAAGTGGGCTGAATGCTTTCCTAAAAAAGAACCTACTTGTGGTCAAATTAACCTGGACATGGTCACTGGTCTCCTGTCCACTCACACTGTAAACCTCCACCTGGTACTGAGTGCCAGCTGTCAGGTTACTGATGGTCATCCTGCCCTGTGTGTCAGCCCTGGACACAAACAAATGGATTTATTGCAAAGTTGGGTATTGTTATTGGTAAGGTTTTAAATTAGTTATTATAACTGAGGGTCATGAAAAGTAAAAATGGATAATTACACAAATCAAACTCATTCTGTGGTGGATCTAATAATTGTTTGAAAAAGCTGCAACAAGATGATCCTGTATGGCCAACTGGGGAATCAGACCGTGAGAAAATCCAAAATAGAATCAAATCTATTGGCCACTTAGTCTACTGGTATTACATCTCCTTCAAGATAAGCTTATTTCATTTAGCTTCGATCCATTGAGTCACAGGCTGATATTTTAAAGGAAGTTACACACAAACAAATATTTAAAAACCGCAACTAAAAAACTAATGTTTAACAAATATTTCCATCCCCTTTCAGGAAATGGTTAAAGGGCATTTGTCATGTATTGCAAAAAACTCATGATTGCTAATACTTTCAGGTTGATATCATTCACAATACTTAAGAATTGTCTGACATTAGAGCTAAATTCAAACGTGTCCATTACTTGTACTTACATTATTGTCCCCGCTTGTTCCTGCAGGGAACCTCGTATGGATTCAAAGAAGCCCACATCTTGGCTGACATTGAAATATATTGTGATATAATTTTCCTTTGATGATTTGGACATCATGCGAGGTTTATCTGGCTCTAGGGATAAAGGAATGACATTTATAGAATCGCTTGTAAAGGGAAAAACTTGTCCTATATAAAATTGGCTTGTTCTATAATCTATATAATACTTACTTGTGCCATATCTAATTACTTGAACTCTATAATACTTACTTGTGCCATATCTAATAACTTGAACTCTATAATACTTACTTGTGCCATATCTAATTACTTGAACTCTATAATACTTACCTGTCCATTGAAAGACTTACTTGTTCTAAATAAGCCACCAGCTTCAGGACTTGGGGTGGGAGTATTGTCACTATGGACACTCACTTTAACTGTGTACTGGACACCAGGGGACAAATCTGGTACTATTCGAGATCTGACATCCTTTCCCACCTCATTGATAGACACAACAGTGACATCTGCAACAGGAGACCAAAACAGCAGAGCTAAGAGAGCATTAGGGGACTAGAATGTAACACACAATCATAGACTAGAATGTAACACACAATCATAGACTAGAATGTAACACACAATCATAGACTAGAATGTAACACACAATCATAGACTAGAATGTAACACACAATCATAGACTAGAATGTAACACACAATCATAGACTAGAATGTAACACACAATCATAGACTAGAATGTAACACACAATCATAGACTAGAATGTAACACACAATCATAGACTAGAATGTAACACACAATCATAGACTAGAATGTAACACACAATCATAGACTAGAATGTAACACACAATCATAGACTAGAATGTAACACACAATCATAGACTAGAATGTAACACACAATCATAGACTAGAATGTAACACACAATCATAGACTAGAATGTAACACACAATCATAGACTAGAATGTAACACACAATCATAGACTAGAATGTAACACACAATCATAGACTAGAATGTAACACACAATCATGTGAGATGATACAAGCACAAGTTGACAAGTGACTAGAATGTAACACACAATCATGTGAGATGATACAAGCACAAGTTGACAAGTGACTAGAATGTAACACACAATCATGTGAGATGATACAAGCACAAGTTGACAAGTGACTAGAATGTAACACACAATCATGTGAGATGATACAAGCACAAGTTGACAAGAGGCTAGAATGTAACACACAATCATGTGAGATGATACAAGCACAAGTTGACAAGTGACTAGAATGTAACACACAATCATGTGAGATGATACAAGCACAAGTTGACAAGTGACTAGAATGTAACACACAATCATGTGAGATGATACAAGCACAAGTTGACAAGTGACTAGAATGTAACACACAATCATGTGAGATGATACAAGCACAAGTTGACAAGTGACTAGAATGTAACACACAATCATGTGAGATGATACAAGCACAAGTTGACAAGGGACTAGAATGTAACACACAATCATGTGAGATGATACAAGCACAAGTTGACAAGGGACTAGAATGTAACACACAATCATGTGAGATGATACAAGCACAAGTTGATAAGGGACTAGAATGTAACACACAATCATGTGAGATGATACAAGCACAAGTTGACAAGTGACTAGAATGTAACACACAATCATAGACTAGAATGTAACACACAATCATAGACTAGAAAGTAACACACAATCATGTGAGATGATACAAGCACATGTTGACAAGGGACTAGAATGTAACACACAATCATGTGAGATGATACAAGCACAAGTTGACAAGGGACTAGAATGTAACACACAATCATGTGAGATGATACAAGCACAAGTTGACAAGTGACTAGAATGTAACACACAATCATGTGAGATGATACAAGCACAAGTTGACAAGAGACTAGAATGTAACACACAATCATGTGAGATGATACAAGCACAAGTTGACAAGAGGCTAGAATGTAACACACAATCATAGACTAGAATGTAACACACAATCATAGACTAGAAAGTAACACACAATCATGTGAGATGATACAAGCACATGTTGACAAGGGACTAGAATGTAACACACAATCATGTGAGATGATACAAGCACAAGTTGACAAGGGACTAGAATGTAACACACAATCATGTGAGATGATACAAGCACAAGTTGACAAGTGACTAGAATGTAACACACAATCATGTGAGATGATACAAGCACAAGTTGACAAGTGACTAGAATGTAACACACAATCATGTGAGATGATACAAGCACAAGTTGACAAGTGACTAGAATGTAACACACAATCATGTGAGATGATACAAGCACAAGTTGACAAGTGACTAGAATGTAACACACAATCATGTGAGATGATACAAGCACAAGTTGACAAGTGACTAGAATGTAACACACAATCATGTGAGATGATACAAGCACAAGTTGACAAGTGACTAGAATGTAACACACAATCATGTGAGATGATACAAGCACAAGTTGACAAGTGACTAGAATGTAACACACAATCATGTGAGATGATACAAGCACAAGTTGACAAGTGACTAGAATGTAACACACAATCATGTGAGATGATACAAGCACAAGTTGACAAGTGACTAGAATGTAACACACAATCATGTGAGATGATACAAGCACAAGTTGACAAGAGACTAGAATGTAACACACAATCATGTGAGATGATACAAGCACAAGTTGACAAGAGACTAGAATGTAACATACAATCATGTGAGATGATACAAGCACAAGTTGACAAGAGACTAAAATGTAACACACAATCATGTGAGATGATGCAAGCACAAGTTGACAAGAGGCTAGAATGTAACATACAATCATGTGAGATGATACAAGCACACGTTGACAAGAGGCTAGAATGTAACATACAATCATGTGAGATGATACAAGCACACGTTGACAAGAGGCTAGAATGTAACATACAATCATGTGACTCCCATCTTTCTCACTTCTCAGAAATATTTCTGTGTCTTTATTCTACATATACTGCTAAATTTGATTCCAGAGGCAGGTATTTTTTGGTTTTAAATTCAGCTTTATTTCCTACCCAAAAATAGTTGCCCATTTTATTTACCCACACATGGGGGACAGCATGGATGAAATTATAACTCACAACATCTTGGAGAAGCAGGAAAAGTTACCATTGTGTCCAGACTCAGGGTTCTTAACCTGGGTCGACTATTCAGAATTGTATATACCATCATCATCATCATCATCCCCACCCAGCAGGCATTTGGGCACGTGCCTTTCTACCAGAGTTCATAAATTATACAAAAAATAGACCTGTTTATGTAGCAACGGTAAGTACCTTTTTGAAGGATGGTTATATTCAGGTAACCAATTTGAGAATCAACAGGTAAGACCCAGGAGATGTTGATTGCTGTAGTATTAATGGCCACACTGGACAGGCCGGTCACTGGTTCAGGGACTGTAAAGAAGAAAATTACACCAAGGATACAATTTAAAAAAAATATATTTTTTTATAAATCTCTAACTGTATATACCTGGGAACTGGTAAATCAAAGGTCTGCCAAACTTGACAAGATTATGATATAACATGACGCCCTGCCATGAACCTTACATTTTTTTTACTCAGAACTGTCAATGTTCTGATCAACCCTCAGAACAGCCAATGCTCTGATTAACCCTCAGAACAGCCAATGCTCTGATCAACCCTCAGAACAGCCAATGCTCTGATCAACCCTCAGAACAGCCAATGCTCTGATCAACCTTCATGAAATGTTCCATTAAAGAATTCTTTTACCCCAAAAGTTAAACTAGACTTTGTCATGTTATCATTTATGGAAATAATATTAGATGTTGTCATATTTACATTTATGAAGATAAGATTAGACGTCGTCATGTAATCATTGATGGAAATAAGATTAAACGTTGTCATGTCTTTCACAAATAGATTGTCATTATTTTTAAGACGCATGGTCAACCTTAATATCATGAAAAAAAAATATGTGTCAATTGTGTCAAGGTCATTCATAGTATCATGACCAAATACATGTAACTTGTGTTAAGCTCATTCATAGTATCATGAACAAAGAATACAAGTCATTGGTGTCAAGGCCATTCATAGTATCATGAACAAAGAATACAAGTCATTGGTGTCAAGGCCATTCATAGTATCATGAACAAAGAATACAAGTCATTGGTGTCAAGGCCATTCATAGTATCATGAACAAAGACAAGTCACTTGTGTCTAGGTCATTCATGGCATTATGAATAAATACATTTAACTTGTGTCAAGGTCATTCATAGTATTATGAACAAATATATGTCACTTGTGTCAAGGCCATTCATAGCATCATGCCCAAATAGATGTAACGTGTGTCAAGGTCATTCATAGTATCATGAACAAATACAAGTCACTTGTGTCAAGGACATTTAAAGTATCATGAACAAAAAAAATGTAACTTGTGTCAAGGTCATTCATGGTATTTGTTGAGACCCGCTGGTCCTCACTTGTGTGAGACCCGCTGGCTCACACAACCTACCGGTCACTTGTCAGTCGCTTGTCACGTGATCGACTCAATTAGGCCAGTACTGATGATAATAATGACTCATAGTCAGAAACAATGGAAGTTCCCGGTCAACCAGAAAAATGGTCAGCGTGTGACCAAGCTTGTGACCTAGGGTCAGCTGGTGAACCATTTGTTGACCAGGCGAAAAATTAGCATATAATATATTAATCATATGTATGACCCAGAGGTCACCGTTAACTGGACTTAGGTCAGCGTTAGTTCGATCCGAGTATATATAGAGTTGTAAGTCAGTTAGTCGCTCTCTCTCGTCCCTGTAATTACGGTAGTGTAATTGACAGACAAGTCTGAGCCTGGCTTATGACTATTTGCTTTTTGGAGTGTGTCCAATCAAGTGTCGTAGGGTTGGTAACATTATTATCGTTGTTAGTTTCACATGTTGTAATGTTAGCATCTTGTTAGAGGATATGTTAGGATTATAGTTAGTTATCAAGTCATTGTTAGAGTACCACGTTATATGTATGATTAGTAATATTGTGATAAGACTGTAATTCTTAGTTGTAGCTTATGTTGTATCTATTATTCTCTTTACAGCCAGTTAGCAGTTAGTTAGTAGTTAGTAGCCAGTTAGTTAGTACAGTTGAAGTAGTTAGTTTAGTAAGTTAATACAGTTAGTACGTTAGCTCAGTTCAGTCAGTTGAATGAGATTAGGCTCAGGGCTATAGAAGCATATGCCATAGCAGAGCTCAGTAGACTAGAACTCAGTACTGTATAAGACGTCAGCGGTTAACAGTTTAACCCTGACGCAGTAATTGCACAAGGAAGATAATAACGAGCGAGTAACGCACTAGAGAGATAAGGTCAGCAGACGACCCAAACAGAAGTGTTGTAGAGGTAGCAGAGCGTGGCGAGCAGTTCCTCCCCACCCCCTGCACAGCTGAGTGACCAGTGGCTTTGTTGTGTGCTGTACGAGTCTGGCAGTGTGTATAGCAGACGAGAAGCAGGCAAGAGAGGGCAAGCCGAGACGACCGTTCCACCGAACGTCCAGCATCATAACATCGAGTTATTAGTAAAGCATTGTATTTGTATCGACATTAAGTATTACCATTTGTATGTTTCTATATGTATTTAGTATTTTACTAATTAAAATAATTATTTGTGGCTGAACCACTGGTGTTTTTTAGTAATAGTAACATTATTGTTGTAACTGTTGGTTGTAGTAATCATTCCCTAGACATAGTCATAGTAATACTAATCAACGTATCGCTAGGGACCTTTATCTATATATATATCCCCTGTTCTGAAAGTAATTATTCATGGTTCGACATTTTGGGGACCAGAAATATATAGATAAGAATAGAATTTTCGACAGTATTATGAACAAAATACATGTCACTTGTGTCAAGGTCATTCATGTTATCACGAAGTAACACATTTAACTTGTGTCAAGGTCATTCATGGTATTATGAACAAAAACATGTCACTTGTGTCAAGGTCATTCATAGTATCATGAACAAATACTTATCACATCTGTCAAGGCCATTCATAGTAGCATGGCCAAATACATGTATCTTGTGTAAAGGTCATTCATAGTATCATGAACAAAAACAAGTCTCTTGTCTCAAGGTCATTCATAGCATCATGAACAAATGCATTTAACTTGTGTCAAGGTCATTCATAGTAACATGAACAAATAGATGTAACTTGGTCAAGGTCATTCATGGTATCATGAACAAATGCATGTCACTTGTGTCAAGGTCATTCATGGTATCATGAACAAATACATGTCACTTGTGTCAAGGTCATTCATAGTATCATGAATAAATACATGTCACTTGTATCAAGGTCATTCATAGTATCATTAATAAATACATGTCACTCAATGACACAGCTTAAGCACTTACCTGGCACAAAAACTTTAGTTTCAGGATCCCCTTCAGCGTACTTTGTCACAGCCCTCACAGCAACAGAGTACATGTACCCTCCTTTGAGTGAGTCCACTCTTTTAGATAACTGGCTACTTGGAACAGTAAATTTTTGTGTGTCGTCACGATAACGGAGAGTAATGATGTAATTCTCTTGAACTGAGTCTATAGGTGCAGCCCAAGACACATTCAAACTGGCGACTCCTTCAATAGCGTCAACATTTGTAACCCTTCCCGGAGCTGCAAAAAACATGTTATTACAGAATGAGTTGATTTTATGCCCTTATTAACATGTTATTACAGAATGAGTTGATTTTATGCCCTTATTAACATGTTATTACAGAATGAGTTGATTTTATGCCCTTATTAACATGTTATTACAGAATGAGTTGATTTTATGCCATTATTAACATGTTATTACAGAATGAGTTGATTTTATGCCCTTATTAACATGTTATTACAGAATGAGTTGATTTTATGCCATTATTAACATGTTATTACAGAATGAGTTGATTTTATGCCCTTATTAACATTTTATTACAGAATGAGTTGATTTTATGCCATTATTAACATGTTATTACAGAATGAGTTGATTTTATGACATCAGAAACATGATATTACTGAATGAGTTGATTCAATGCCACAACATATTCAATATCACAGCAAGACAATTTGTCCATACCAGAAGCAAGAAGTTTTTTTTTATTATCTCATATGTACTTACAAAAACTTGTTTTTGTTCCTGCTATTTTAACAGTGCTTCTCAAATATTTTGTTATGAATGCTATTCATTTAAAAAAAATAAATAAATCAAGACTCGACTGGAAACAATGGATTACTAAAATAAAGTACCACAAATGACATCCGAATAGCCATTTGGTCTAAAGGGACCCGGGATCCGAATAGGCACTTTGTGGCTTGAATGCAGTCTGCTTAATGTTATCCTTGGTTAATGAAAGCAGCCCACAAAAAGGTCTACATAAAAACTGCTTTATGTTTAACATTTATAGTTTCGTTTAGTTGTTTATTTTCTTTGTTCTCAGGCTTTTTAGAAATCTATTTACACCAATGAAGTGACTGAACACTAGCTTGTTGCAGCATCGTCACTACTTCTGTTGTGTAACTCAGGTGTTAATTTGTTCAAAGCATAAATCAATGACTATTTGTGGTCCAGCACCCCAGTTTTCACAAGTCCCACTACAAAACATCCACATGATAAGTGGATTTTCACAACTCTCACTACAAAATATCCGCTTGAGTGGGTTTTCACACATCTAACCATCAAATACAAACATGTTGTTCACAAGTCTAACCATCAAACACCCACCTGTTGAGTGTTCCAGTTTCACCCAGGCACTGTAGTAGCCGTGACTTAATGAGGACACGAAAATCGTGACGACTTGACCAGCAGGTGGACCAGGGCTAAAAGAGCAAGGCGAATTGGTGCAGTTGGTGGTCTCATATAGCGAGCCACTTTTAGAATACTGAATCTGAAACTGTTCCTGAAATATGAGACAAAAATTTCAGACATCAATGACTTTAGATTGAATATCTTTTTAAAAGATCTCAAGAGATGAATTTACTTTTTACATTTTAAATGTAGACATGAGGACTTCAACTTTATTCCTACGTCACTTACGAATCAAATATTACTTTCAAAGAAAATATGGCAGCAAATTCCCATTGCCCCCCAAAAAGAGCATCAAATTGAAAATGATGTTTTATGAAAATTTTTACATCTCAAGAATTAATTTCAGCTAGTTGTTATTTTAATAATTTGCTAAAAAAGTTTGAGTCTCAACAAAAATTGGAAAAGTCAAATATTTCACCAAATGACTTTGATTCTTTTAGACCAGGGGTGGGCAAACTTTTTGTGCGGAGGGCCACATTGAAAAAGGTAAAGCTATTGGGGGGCAGCATGTATATTATGTCCAATTTTTAAATATCGATAAACATTTCGCTATATTAAAATCGGTAGTTTCGCATTTTAGCAATACAAGGACTGTTTAAAAAAAATTTAAAATTAGAAAGAAATTTGATCAAAAATGTTTTAAAAATCATAACGGTGCATGAAATTCTGTAAAATTCAACAAAATAACTTAAAAACATAGTAATTTTTTAAAATTTCTAAATGCCTTCGAGGGCCACATAATATCAGTTGCCGGGCCGCGCCGGGCCGCTTGCGGCCTGCGGGCCGTAGTTTGCCCACCCCTGTTTTAGACTATACATGGTGAGTTATTTAAATGTGATTTATCGGTGTAGCCACATGTTTGGTGGATTGCAACTCATCTAAGAGAAGGCAGACAAGATGACATTCCCAAGAGTGGCATGATTTTGATACAATAAAAATGTCCACAACTCCTGCGACATGGACCGCATAAAGAGCACAGTGAGACACAAGACACACTGCTGGTCATCTAGTGCACAGTGAGACACAAGACACACTGCTGGTCATCTAGTGCACAGTGAGACACAAGACACACTGCTGGTCTGGTCATCTAGTGCACAGTGAGGCACAAGACACACTGCTGGTCATCTAGTGCATCCTGTTCTATTTTCCAGTCATCTTGAACTAGTCGTACCATTGAAGCAAACAGGCAAGGAAGAGAGAGTGAGGCTGATGAATTGAGCAGCTCTCCCTCACTTTAAAAAAAGAACAACAAAAGTGAAGGCTACTACTCAATTCAAAAATTGCCTTGGTCCTCTTCATGTGCCAACAAGGTACAAAATAAATTCAGTGCAAAAAGGGCAAGGCCCACAATTTAAAATGACAGTAGTTAAATATCTACTAAATGAGAAGAGTGAAATATCTACTAAATGAGAATAACGAAACATCAACAAATGAGAAGAGTGAAATATCTACTAAATGAGAATAGTGAAATATCAACTAAATGAGAATAGTGAAACATCAACTAAATGAGAAGAGTGAAATATCTACTAAATGAGAATAACGAAACATCAACTAAATGAGAAGAGTGAAATATCTACTAAATGAGAATAGTGAAATATCAACTAAATGAGAATAGTGAAACATCAACTAAATGAGAAGAGTGAAATATCTACTAAATGAGAATAGTGAAATATCAACTAAATGAGAAGAGTGAAATATCTACTAAATGAGAAGAGTGAAATATCTACTAAATGAGAATAGTGAAATATCAACTAAATGAGAATAGTGAAACATCAACTAAATGAGAAGAGTGAAATATCTACTAAATGAGAAGAGTGAAATATCTACTAAATGAGAATAACGAAACATCAACAAATGAGAATAGTGAAATATCAACTAAATGAGAATAACGAAACATCAACAAATGAGAATAGTGAAATATCAACTAAATGAGAAGAGTGAAATATCTACTAAATGAGAATAGTGAAACATCAACTAAATGAGAATAGTGAAACATCAACTAAATGAGAAGAGTGAAATATCTACTAAATGAGAATAACGAAACATCAACAAATGAGAATAGTGAAATATCAACTAAATGAGAATAGTGAAACATCAACTAAATGAGAATAGTGAAACATCAACTAAATGAGAAGAGTGAAATATCAACTAAATGAGAATAACGAAACATCAACAAATGAGAATAGTGAAATATCAACTAAATGAGAAGAGTGAAATATCAACTAAATGAGAATAGTGAAACATCAACTAAATGAGAAGAGTGAAATATCAACTAAATGAGAATAACGAAACATCAACAAATGAGAATAGTGAAATATCAACTAAATGAGAAGAGTGAAATATCTACTAAATGAGAATAGTGAAATATCAACTAAATGAGAATAGTGAAACATCAACTAAATGAGAATAGTGAAACATCAACTAAATGAGAAGAGTGAAATATCTACTAAATGAGAAGAGTGAAATATCTACTAAATGAGAATAGTGAAATATCAACTAAATGAGAAGAGTGAAATATCAACTAAATGAGAATAGTGAAATATCAACTAAATGAGAAGAGTGAAATATCAACTAAATGAGAATAGTGAAACATCAACTAAATGAGAAGAGTGAAATATCAACTAAATGAGAATAGTGAAATATCAACTAAATGAGAATAGTGAAATATCAACTAAATGAGAATAGTGAAATATCAACTAAATGAGAATAGTGAAATATCAACTAAATGAGAATAGTGAAATATCAACTAAATGAGAAGAGTGAAATATCAACTAAATGAGAAGAGTGAAATATCTACTAAATGAGAATAACGAAACATCAACTAAATGAGAAGAGTGAAATATCTACTAAATGAGAAGAGTGAAATATCTACTAAATGAGAATAGTGAAACATCAACTAAATGAGAATAGTGAAACATCAACTAAATGAGAATGGATAACAAACTAAAACCCACCTGGAATGATGAACTGTTAGTTGTCCAGTTCACCTGGATCGTTGCGCTGTTCAAAGCTCTGGCACTAACGTTGGTTGGCGACAGTGGCACTGCACAGAGGATAATTGTAATATATGGATAAAAGACTGGACGCCCCGTAAGTTTTAAAGAAAGACAAAACATTACAAAAAATTGGTAGGTTGAGTAATGATATCAAAATAAATAGTTTCAAAACTCTTTACTCCCACGTCATTTGGAATTTTTTCTAAGTGTCCAGCCCAGCGTAGCTTGCCCTTTTTTATTTCGACTACTTGTGTGGGATCCTGATATAGACTGTACAATTACTGGTTGGTTTGTATTCTCCAACCATATGCGTCCTTTACTGGTCTGCATACTTTTCGGAGAACTTTTCTCTCCCATGTGTTTAATAGGTTTCCTGCCGTTGTAGTTAGGGTCCAAGTTTCACCTGCATATGTTACAACCGGTCTGATTACAGTTTTATATATGGTTTTATTTGTTTCTCTTGTAATGTGCTAACTTTTAAATATTTTCTGACTACTGATGCCCTGTTTCGGGCCTATTTTCTCTTCTTCATGCCGAATTTTAGTTATAAGTTTAGGTGTCTGAGTGTGTAGTTTTCTTCCTCCACATTTAATAAGTTCTGCTGTGATGAGGTCTTCTCCAGGGGCTTTGTGGTTTTTTCATACAACTGATTACTTCTTTAGTTTCTTCCAAAGTTGGGGTGTTTATTAAAGGGTCAGGTCCTCCATGTGGTGGTTGATAATCTTCATCTTGTCCATTGTCTGTATTTAATATGCCCTCAAAATTTTCAGCCCACCTCTCCAGTACTTTACCATTCTCCATAATTAATTCTCCATCATTGCTTTCACACTTTTGAGGTCTGGCTTGGTATCCATTCTTTTCATCTTTTATCTTCATGTACATTCCTCTGATGTTTCCCTCCCTTGATAAGTCATATTTCTTTAAGTTTAGCCATTTCCCATTCCTTCTTTTACTTCCTACACATTTTCACTACTTTCCTTCTGGCTTCATTGTTTATTAGTGTTGTCTTTCTTGTTCTCTTTGTAACATAATCATTTGTGCCTTGCTCCCTTCTTTGACAGCCTCGCTGCATTCATTTTCAAACCAGCTTACTCTACTGTTAGTTTGCTGAAATCCTAATACTATTTCTGCTGATCTTTTCATAGAATTTTTTTTATCCTATCCTACTGTTTGTTTATGTACGTTTTTGGTAATCATTTTATTTGTCTCTTTGATTTCGGCCATAGTGTTTTATTTTCATGCTCTGATTAATTAAATTTAACCCTTGCAAGTAAATGGTCAGACTCTGTATTTGCTCCTCAATAGCTTCTTACATCTATTATGTCTGGTAAATGCCTGCGAGGTCATGTGGTTGATAACGGACTTCCAAACATAAATGGCCAATAAAATATCAATATGATGTCCCAATAAGTGCCAACATGATGCCCCAGGAAGTGCCAATTTGATGCCAAAATAAGTGTCAACACGATGCCTAGTAAATGACAACATGATGCCCCAGTAAGTACAAACTTGATGCCCCAGTAAGTGCCGACATGATGCCCCAGTAAGTGCCAACATGATGCCCCAGTAAGTGCCAACACGATGCCCCAGTAAGTGCCAACACGATGCCCCAGTAAGTACCAACTTGATGCCCCAGTAATTGCCAACATGATGCCCCAGAAAGTGCCAACATGATGCCCCAGTAAGTGCCAACACGATGCGCCAGTAAGTGCCAACACGATGCGCCAGTAAGTGCCAACATGATGCCCCAGTAATTGCCAAATTGATGCCCCAGTAAGTGCCAACATGATGCCCCAGTAAGCACCGACACGATGCCCCAGTAAGTACCAACTTGATGCCCCAGTAAGTACCAACTTGATGCCCCAGTAAGTGCCAACATGATGCCCTAGTAAGTGCCAACATGATGCCCCATTAAGCACCAACACGATGCCCCAGTAAGTATTAAATGGATGCCCCAGTAAGTGCCAAAATGATGCCCCAGTAAGTACCAACGTGATGCCCAGTAAGTGCCAACATGATGCCCCAGTAAGTACCAACTTGATGTCCCAGTAAGTGCCAACATGATGCCCTAGTAAGTGCCAACATGATGCCCCAGTAAGTGCCAACATGATGCCCCTGTAAGTGCCAACATGATGCCCCAGTAAGTGCCAACATGATGACCCAGTAAGTGCTAACATGACTTTCTTATTGCCCATAGATTTATTCAACCGTATCAGAACTTACATGTCGAAGCACTGATAGTATCTGACTGCCGACTTTCCTTATCCTTGGTAAAAGCCACCAGGTAAATTTGATACATGTAGCCAGGTTCAAGTCCATTGAGAGAATAGTTCAAGAAGCCCAGGATTGTGGTATTCTGCCATGTTCCATTTTCTCTTTTATAATGGAGCTGCATTACACAAAATAAAAACACAGGTTTACCAGTTCAATCACAAATCTTAATAACTGATTAACAAATTCAACCAAAATCACAAATTTTAACAATGGAATCACAAATTTTAACAATGGAATCACAAATTTTAACAATGAAATCACAAATTTTAACAATGGAATCACAAATTTTATTGTAATAATTGCCTTACACATTTTATTACCAAAATCACACATTTTAACAATGGAATCACAAATTTTATTTATTGAATCAGAAACTTAAATGACTGGATCCCACATAATAACAACTAAATGACATATTTTAATAACTAAAACAAAAATGTTAATAGCTAAATCACAACAATTTAATTAAATCAAAACTGAGAGCTAACTAATAACTGGCAACTTTACCTTGTGGCCCTCACTAAGGCCATCATCGGTTATCTTCCATTGCAGCTGCAAAAAATTACTTCCCCTGTCTTGAACTGTGATGTTAGTCGGCTGCAGCGGAACTGGAAAATTATGAAGAAAAAAAAAACCCTTTACATCACTGAAATCAATTTGATTTTAAGTTATGCAACTCTAAATGAAATCTAGCAACCAAATTTAACAAATGTGTTTAATTGGAACTTAAGTAATGCTACAGACCTGTGTGGAACTCTTCATCAAAGACCTCTGTAACTGTAATAACCAAAGTTACCAACAAAATTTAAAGCGGAACTTGTGTAACCAAACAGACCTGTGGCCACCTCTCGTTCAAAGACTTCTGTATCTCTAATAACCAAAGTTACCAACAAAATTTAAAGTGGACCTTGTGTAACTCTACAGACCTGTGGCCACCTCTTGATCAAAGACTTTACTGCTTCCACTGCCAAGATCCTCCAGCAGCTGCACTGAGTACTTTATCCCAGGCAAGGTATTCAAATATGTGAAGTTCAGGGTGGGGCCATTGTAAGGTGGAATAGCGTTCTTCTTCTCGCTGGTGTAACCTGAAGACATCCGTAAATCTGCAGTGTAGTTGATAGCTAGACTGTCTGGCTTGCATGTCAGTTCAATGGAGTATTCTGTGGTCGTGACTTGAATATTACTTGCCCCTTGCACATGTTCAAAGGGTATCTAAACAAAATATTGGTGATTCAAGTATATATTTAGCCATTAAAACAGTTAAATGCTGCGCTACTCTCAACTCAGCCTTGCTCGGCATTCTGCATTACTCTGAATGCTACACTACTCTGAATGAATGCTACAGTACCTTGAATAAAAGCTATACTACTCTGAATGAATGCTACGCTACTCTGAATGAATGCTACAGTACCTTGAATAAAAGCTATACTACTCTGAATGAATGCTACGCTACTCTGAATGAATGCTGCGCTACTCTGAACTCTGCCTTACTCTGAATGCTACACTACTCTGAATGAATGCTGTGCTACTCTTAACTCTGCCTTACTCTGATTGCTACACTACTCTGAATGAATGCTGTGCTACTCTTAATGAATGCTGCGCTACTCTGAATGAATGCTGCGCTACTCTGAATGAATGATGCACTACTCTGAATGCAGTGGTTGCCATTCAATATCTCATTTTAATGGAACAAATACCCATTGATACTTAATTCTGTTTTTACCAGGTATAACACCTGTGGTAGCAATTGATGAATTATGGTGAATGTATGGCACCAAAGGAGCTATGGACGAAAAAGAGTTTGAGGACCACTGATCTAGTGGGACCAGCACGTGGGAGGACCAGAAACCAATGGTATGGGGGTTTGGCATCATGAATAAATATTTCAGAACATGTTAAAGTTTCCTTTGATCAATCTATTCCATTACCCTGAATTGACACACGCTTCAACTGTGGCTTTTATCCACACGGTTTTGTTATAGATTAGTTCATTTGCTGGGTCACCTTCGGTTCGTGGGTTGAAGTCCCACTTTATCCACACAGTTTTGTATGAGATTAGTTCATTAGCTTGGTCACCTTCTGTTTGTGGGTTCAAGTCCCACTTTATCCACACAGTTTTGTATGAGATTAGTTCATTAGCTTGGTCACCATCGGTTCGTGGGTTCAAGTCCCACTTTATCCACACAGTTTTGTATGAGACTAGTTCATTAGCTTGGTCACCTTCGGTTCGTGGGTTCAAGTCCCACTTTATCCACACAGTTTTGTATGAGATTAGTTCATTAGCTTGGTCACCATCGGCTCGTGGGTTCAAGTCCCACTTTATCCACACAGTTTTGTATGAGATTAGTTCAGTAGCTTGGTCACCATCGGCTCGTGGGTTCAAGCCCCCACAACACCAGTAACCGATACAACTCCAAGCCATTATAGAACACACCTGCTTTACTTCTACGCCAAATTATGTGATTGTTTTAGCATTTCAAAACAAAACACAAAAACACTAACGGTCAATGGATCCATCATGTCATACAAAATGTCACATGTCAGTGCTCTATAATCATCGGTGCTGAAGCAATGGCTTGTCTCTTACTCTATGTTACCCGCCCCCCCACACCTGAACAGGGAGAGGGGGCGGTTGTCTGCTAATTGACCGTGTCAACACTGGACATGGCAAAGCTTTCCTAACAATCCATTGGACACATTTACCAGACAAATATCCCACTACCCTGGCCCGAGTCACGTTTTCATTGAAATACGGTACAGATCATGACATGGGGTTGGGGGAGGGCGCCTTACGGACATGAAGAAAAAAAAGTTTGTTGATGTAATTATGTTGCTAGGCTTGTCAAAATCAGTCACCATGGTTACCGGTGCGATTGCGGCATTGGTTTTGACGTTGGTTTGAAATGATGTCTGGCTTTATTGGACCGAGTTTGTGTAATGTCAAGCCTATACTTCTCTATGAGTTAAGTGAGTGGGAAACATTGGTGAAACAACTAATTTCATTTCTATTCTTCTACTCATTACCAAGTGAATAGGTCGGCAATGATTCCAAATGAAATGACACGAGAATCAACAGGCAGAGATCACAAGGAGCAGGATATTCAGAGACGCAAACATTGCTATAGTGGCCGTATGTCATGTAATAACTCGTCAGTCTCCAGCATCACCTCCACGGGAAATAAGAAGGAAAGGAAGACTGCCACCACGGGGATGACGGAGAAGGGACCATTGACAGGGGGAGAGAGAGAGAGAGAGGGGGAGGGGGGAGAGAAGTAAGAGAGAGGAGAGAGAAAGAAAGGCAGATAGAGGGAGAGAGACGGAAAGGCAGAGTGAGAGAGATAGAAAGGCACACAGAGAGAGAGAGAGAGACATAAATGAAGAGAAAATCTGGAAATATCATAACAGAGATATATGGAAAGAACAGCTGAGAACTCAGATAAATGGAAGGAATTATCTGGAAAGAACAGACCATAACAGTGATAAAATGAAAGAATAATCTGGAAAGTACAGCATCAACAGCTCCGAATAGAGATAATAATAAAGAAATTTGTTATTTCTCCTTGTAACACTTGGTTACGAGCTCCCAATCCCACCTGGTTGTAACGTCACCTTGTTGTAACGTCACCTGGTTAGTCGTGATGTATACACGCCCCAGAGCGGAACTTCCTTACTGCCCTTACGCCCCCCAGGCAACTGCTTGGACATGTTTCGTGAAGGGAGTGGGAGTGGTCTGTGGAGGGGTGGTGTGTTTTGTGGGGAGGGGGATAGGGGAGGGTCTTTCGGTTGGGGGGGGGGGGGTAAAGGGGGCGTTATGAATCGCAGACTAACGGGTGTGAGCCAGAAAGTACTGTAGTTTTAAATTTTCTAATTTGCAACAATGTTAAGTTTTACTGCTGATCACGGAAGATACCTAAGAAAAACGCGTTTGCACTGGCCAATATGTAATCAGCACTGGCCAATATGTAATCAGCTAATGTTAGGGTCTGGAGAAACGCTACATGTCTATGATAGTAGCGTTATATGATACCCAAGATTTTAGGTTGTCACAGAACTCGCATTCAGAAAAAAAAGAGAAGAAAAAAAATGTTTGCAAAAATTTTTCTTGAAGATATCTTTTCTACGGTATATGAAGGCCTTTACGTACCCAACCAACTTACATGTAGGCCTATATCTACATACCCAACCAACTTACATGTAGGCCTATATCTACATACCCAACCAACTTACATATAGGCCTATATCTACATACCCAACCAACTTACATATAGGCCTATATCTACATACCCAACCAACTTACATATAGGCCTATATCTACATACCCAACCAACTTACATGTAGGCATATATCTATGCCCCACGGGACATGCAAGCAAAGACGGGTTAAGAAAGTACGTGGCTTTTCCTAGTGGACCAAATGAATATTCCGGAATCGCAGGATTGCAGAGTACATTCGTGACTACAGCACTAATATTATTAAACCGTGTGGGTTTTACACAGTTGTGAAGTAGTGCCTGCGCAAAAGACGAGTGTGGATGGGTTTTACACAGTTATGAAGTAGTGCCTGCGTAAAGACGAGTGTGGATGGGTTTTACACAGTTGTGAAGTAGTGCCTGCGCAAAGACGAGTGTGGGTGGGTTTTACACAGTTGTGAAGTAGTGCCTGCGCAAAGACGAGTGTGGATGGGTTTTACACAGTTGTGAAGTAGTGCATGCGCAAAGACGTCTGTGGAGTGCGGGACGGGAGCTAGAGAATTCGTATGGACAGACATGGCCGCCGATAACGCCAGGCGTGACCAATCAATCCTTCCTTGTTGATGTGGTCGACACAAGTTTTGACGACCGAGCTGAGCACCAACACGGTCACTTCGCTGGACACCAACACCCTTCCCCCCCCCCCCCCCGCCCCACAGTCCCTGTCTCACGCCGAGGTGACGTGGTGGATAGCAAACATTCAATCTAGCAATGAACCCCTGGCATAAAAAACATTTAACGAACCCCTGGTACCCCTGGTATACTTTGCTTCCACACCAGCGAGGTGAAACTGTCTTGACTCCAACCCTTCCACTCCAACCCATCCACTCCAAATCAAGTGTTCAACTCTAGGTCTACTTTTCGACTCCAGTCATTGAAAATTTCTAATACGGTAGATATTTTGCTTCTGGTTCGTCCTGCTTCCTCTCCACAACCGGCCCTCCCCTAACTCCGCGTGTTTTATATTTAATAGTACTGAGTGGAAGAAAGCGAACTGTCACGCAGCGAGCTTTCGTGCATAACGTCTGAACTCCGTTCATGTTGATTTTTTTTGTTCTTTAGTGAGAGGCGACCTTTATCCTAATCAATAAAGAACCACGGGTATGGTCTAGGACAGTCTTTAGGCCTATTGTTTAAAGGCCGACAGGTAGGGTGTAGGACTGTCCGTAGGCCTGTTGTCTGAAGGCTGGCATATATTATAGAAAATGAAAATTTTTTTTTTTTTTTTTTTTTAATTAAAACTAAAAAAAAACAACTTTGTTGTTGTTTTTTTAACTGTTCATTAAATTTTTTTTTTTTTTTTTTTTTTTTTTTAAAAAAAGGCAAACTCATTAGTCAAAAGAGCCAAAAAATCAGAAGCAGTTCAAGCAGGACAATTAAGAGAGCAAAATTTCCTGTCAAGAACCATTTTTTTTCGTAGTCAAAATCTATTTGTGGCCGACAGGCCGAGCCGCACTCAGGTCGTTAAAGAGCCGCATGCGGCTCGCGAGACGCGATTTGCCGACCACTGCCGTAAGGCGTCGTTCGCAAATCACGTCACGCTCAGAAGGGGGGGTCGAGAATTTGTGACAAGGTGAGGGGGGTCAAAAATTTAAGACGCCGCACTTTTTAAAAAAAATATCTAAAATTGCCTAATTTTGAAAAATCTTTATTCAATTAATTTTATTAACATTAATTTGAGGTCGAAATTGCCTCAAGTATTATAAGTACCGTGAAACTCAGTCGCTCATACCTTCTGGACATATCGCAAAATTACGCAAAAACTGTTGTGGCCATTTTACATTCGGCTTGGGGAGGACTTGGTTGTTTCGCGTCACAGTTTTCTAATCACACTAAATCTTAATCCTTATGGGAAAATGTTAAAGAATAAAATAAAATCTTAGTTTAGTTATGAATATTTTATGAATGTTTTGATTTTTTTTTACGTGTGACGTGACACCAAAGGGGTGGGTAAAGAATTTGCGACGCTGTGTGTAGGGGGAGGGGCAGAAAATGTCATTTTTGGCGTGACGTAATTTGCGAACGACCCCATAACCACTTCATTCAATGAAAGACATATTCATGGACTTTCTCATATATCATATACCACTAATGCGCCAACAAGTTTTTTCTCATATATCATATACCACTATAGCACCAACAAGTTTTTTCTCATATATCATATACCACTATAGCACCAACAAGTTTTTTCTCATATATCATATACCACTATAGCACCAACAAGTTTTTTCTCATATATCATATACCACTATAGCACCAACAAGTTTTTTCTCATATATCATATACCACTATTGCGCAACAAGTTTTTTCCAGATTATTTACCCCCCCCCCCCCCAACCCACTACTCAACTTTTTTCATAATATTTTTGCTAGCACACATGTTGGTGAGTTAATGCTAGCGAGAACATATTGGCCAACCAATTTTTGAAGAAAGAAAAAAGAAAAAGGGGAGGGGGGTGTGGGGGGGGGGAATGATTTACTTGTGTTTTAGAAGTTTTACTTCAAATTAATTTTTTTCCTTTTCTTTTTGGAAAGCCTGTAAAGCTCGTTCGGTTGACTTTCCACAAATGATTGGCTTGTAACGTTACCGTGGGGCCTCACCCGGGGACTTGATATCAGAGTTTACATTAACATACGGTTGTTGGCCTCCCTTCTGTAGAGTTATCATCACTCGAATCAAAAGCAGAAGCTGAATGTATGGTGAGACACTGCTAGAGTTATCATCACTCTAATCATAAGCTAAATGCCTGGTGAGACACTGCTAGAGTTATCATCACTCTAATCAAAAGCAGAAGCTTAATGTCTGGTGAGACACTGCCGTAAAGACTATGGGCTCCACCCAACACGGTATTCACACACACACACTAATACTAAATTATTATATACTATTTACATCGTCAATGGTTGCCAGGCTTCAACAAAACAAGAAGACAAATGGCGATACAGTTGTATTTTTCACAGTGATTCTAAGCAATTTCTTTAAGAAACATCATAGGAGTCGAGTAATGGAGAAAGGGGGTGGGGTGGAGTAAAAGAGAAATACTGGAAGAGAAGGCCAACGCAGATTTTTATTTTAAAGATAGAAAGAAGAGAAAAAAAGGTGTGGGGGGGGGGGGAGTGAACAGAGGTAGGTGGAAAAATAATACACTGCAGTAATGAGAAGTAATATAGTAATAAAACAAGTGAAATGCAGACAATAAAAGAGCTGACTGTTGCCGTTACGCATGTCAACACTGCCACCACCACTAGACTCGCGGTGAACAAGCACGACTAAAGCCGGACCTTGAGATGATCAAGATGATTGTAGGCGTCATGGAGGCAAACGAAGACACAATTTGAAATAAATAATGGCACTTTTTAAAAATTGAACATAGAAAAGATGCATGCTACTAATAGGTCCGTGGGGTCACGGGTTGTGGGGGTGAAGTCAGAGCCGTGAAAAGAGGGGGAGGGGTAGAAGGGGGCGTGCGCCCCGCAGTCCAACATAGGGGGGGAAGGGCGACTAAATCGTCTTTAATGTGAATTAAATGGTAAAATTACAAGACAAGGGGCGCCAAAATAAACTTTTTATTGGTACACACCGTGGTGTTTTTTTCCCTTCATTTTTAGAGGCGACAATATCAGTTTTCACCCCGGGCGCCGATTTTCTCGGCACTGCTTTGGGTGGAGTAGACACCGTTGTCTTTCGTTTTTTAAAGGAAAGGTTAAAGTTAAACGAAACAAGAACGTGGATTACGCGTGTCCTGAACAACGTATGTGTCCGTGTGTAACAGAGTGGGGACGCCTGCTGGTGGACACGGACAGGGGATTAAACCTTGAGTACATCAGCCAAGAGACAAGTACTTAGCTTACACTTACACTACATTACATTACTTGAAGGAAGTCACTCCTCATTAGTTGCTCTAGGCTCTGTTTAACCAAGACTTAAGGTCACTTGACTGTCTGCCGTGGAAACAACAAATTGCTACAGTTTCCCAACAAAGATTGACCAACAAATTGCTACAGTTGCCCAACAAATTGCTACAGTTGCCCAACAAAGATTGACCAACAAATTGCTACAGTTGCCCAAACAAAGATTGATCAACAAATTGCTACAGTTGCCCAACAAAGATTGATCAACAAATTGCTACAGTTGCCCAACAAAGATTGATCAACAAATTGCTACAGTTGCCCAACACAGATTGACCAACAAATTGCTACAGTTGCCCAACAAAGATTGACCAACAAATTGCTACAGTTGCCCAACACAGATTGGGGAAACTTAAGAGTTTTCAAATTTGAAAATTGTTTAAAGTTTTCATCCAGTCTTTCTTTCTAGATGTATTTCAGTTAGCATTTAGCGTTGAGGGGTATCATGAGTTCATGGCACACTGAATGTAAAGATCATTTGACACTCTAAGAGTAAAGTGTATCTGACACACTGATAGAAAAGATTATATGACACACCCAGAGTTAAAAAGTATATACATACTTAGAGTTAAGGGTTTAGGACACAGCAAGAGTAAAGGGTATCTGACAATGTTTACACCAAGAGTAAAGGGTATCTGACAATGTTTACACCAAGAGTAAAGGGTATCTGACAATGTTTACACCAAGAGTAAAGGGTATCTGACAACTCCAAACATGAATAAAAGGTCAAGCTCATACCCTACTATTCACACATTTATCTAAATAAGCCATGGATAGTTGGGGTGGCAGACGTGACACCCTCAATTAGCAGGGGTGGCAGACGTGACACCCTCATTTAGCAGGGGTCGTAAATGTGACACCCACATTTAGCAGGGGTGGCAGATGGGACACCCTCATTTAGCAGGGGTGGCAGACGTGACACCCTCATTTAGCAGGGGTCGTAAATGTGACACCCACATTTAGCAGGGGTGGCAGATGGGACACCCTCATTTAGTTGGGGTGGCAGACGCGACACCCTCATTTAGCAGGGCTTGCAGATCAGTTAGAAGGGGTGGCAGATGGGACACCCTCATTTACCAGGGCTGAAAGATGCGCCAAGAATCAGAACAAATTTTAAGAATCAAATGTTTTTGACAACATGGGTCATTTTCAATTTTTGGTGAACACCAGAGTAATACAAACTGTTTAACCATTCACTAAGTCAATCAAGACCAATCATAGCACAAAATACATAATAAAATAACATCAACTGAAATTTACCTGCAGAAATAGAATTCCACGCAGTATAATTCCTACTGTAACTGTGTGAGTTAAGATGGCCATGTCCATGAAGAAGAAACACCAAGTCAGTCAGTTTTTAAAAAAAACAAAACTACTTTTTCCTAAAAAAAATAATTTTGAAAGGTGGTTTATTTTTAATTCACAAACCCTCCTGACTAATATTTGACATTGCAACAGAACTTAATTTAAAAAAAAAAAATAGGATTCCATTGAGTTGGGTTTTGTGAAAAATAAATTCTTTGTATAGCCAACAAAGCAAGCATGTTATCCAGCAGAGATGAAGTGGTGAACAGTTGTCATGTGCTCAATGGGATGACTAAAAAAAAAATGAAGAGCTCCACTTGTCAAGCACTTGTAAAAATTCTTGAAAACTGTTGAATGAAGAAGTTCACAGAATGAGTTCAATTGGTATGACACAAGACCACTCATAATTTAACTCAATTTAGAGAAATCTTTTATTTTAATTAAATTTTTTAATTAATTGGCCTTGGTACCGTATCTAAACCGAAAACATAATTTTTATTAAATTAATTTTTTTTCTTCATTTAACACGCTTAAAGGCTGTCAATAGAAATAAAAAAAAAAAGATTACATTTGATTTTACTTCTGAACTATTGACTATTGGATGCATGTAAATAATAAGCAACAAAGGCCAGTAAACGTTTAACATAACAATAATTATATCATCATATTTGAAGCATGTCAATAGAGCTCATAATATAAAGGTTACCGTAAAATTTACATACAAAATAAAAAATTCTTGTCATTGTTATAAATATTTTTTCCAACTATTAATATGCAGATTAAAGAAAAAATAAAAAACAGCATAATCTCTGTTTCACAGACAATGAAAAATGGCAATTCAGATTTAAACACAGATGTCACGACAGTGTGTTGGGCTTTAAGCAAACAGCTTCCGCTAAAGATAATAATTGAAAACACACAAAGTAGCCCCTCTCTATTCTTCTTCATCAGAGATGGCCATAGCAAACAATGGACAGCTCTCAGTAAGTGGGCCATGTACCTTGAAAAGGTCACAGTGTGAAAACAGCTCTTATTTGTCACCTTAAACATTAATTCTTCTCGAGCATCTACGACAATAGTTTCCTAAGACAATAGATCTATGTTTTCAATCTTTTTACTGTTGTAACCAAACATGAAACATTGAGAGGTTCAATAATATTAATGAATCAAAGAAATGTAAAAAAATAATTTTTTCACCATTTACCACAATGAAGCTACCCGTTTGAGTTGTAAAGTTGAATTGATGAATTTAATTAATTTTAAATAAAGTAAGGACAAAGTTTTATATGGATTTGGGCATCATTAAAATTAGAAAATAAACTAAATTTATTACACTACATGAAGGTGATAATTTTCTCAAATCTAAAACTAGGACATTTAAAATCATTGGGTGTCATAAGCCATAGTGTCCAAAATATTTTTTTTGTGGCAACAGAGATAAATATTCTGTCTTTAAAAATAGTACAAATGCTCACTTTCCCCTACATTAGGTCTATTTTATATGTTAAATTAAATAATCTATAAATAGATTTTGTAATTTAATTTTAGGGTTATTAGTATAATTTGTTATTTTGACACAAATGTTAAATCAGTCATACCGTATGGAGCAGAAACTTGGAAAACAATGGCTTAGTTTACCAGACAATCCTTAACATGGAATCCACAGGGAAAAAGAAAGAGTGGAAGGCCAAAGAATACATGGAGACGCCAGCTAGAGGCAGACACACACAATATGGTATACACCTGGAAACAACTGGAAAGGAAAGCACAGGGCGTGATGAATGGAGAAGTCTTGTGGACGGCCTATGCCCCAGACAGGGTAAAAAGGCATAAGAAGAAGAAGAAGAGTATAATTTGTTATACAGTAGCTATTGCCACTGCAAGAACTATGATGACTTAGCTGTCCTAACAGTTTGAAAAAAAAAAGTTGACTTACCTAACTGACTAGAAATTTTTGGAAGTCTTATTAAAATATTTCAAGTATTTATCAGGATTTAGGCTAATCACTATTGGTTTAACGCAGGCCTCCACAAAATTACATCCTGCAGGCCCCATGCGACCCGCCAGCACTCAATGGGGGGGCCAGCGAAGTAACAAAATATTCTTTATCATTATTATTTTCTTAATAGCTTTCCCCCCTGTCCTATTATCTTTCGCCCCCACAAGTGTTTTATAAAATATTACGGCCCGCACAAGTTTTACATAAAGTATTATGGCCCGCCTTACATTTTGAGTAGTCCAGGCCTGGTTTAATGCATTAGTCTTAGTGGCAATACATTCCTATGATCTACAGCTAACTGTGCTGACAAAAGTAATAACACTAAGTAAGTGAAGTCTAAAACTACTAAAATAATCTAAATCTAAGCATGTATAAATTACATTGAAATAAATGATTTAAAATGATACTACAGACTAATTACATATGATTACATATTAATAAAATTTGATATGACAATGACTATAGTTATAATAAGTAAAGGACATATTAAATTTTATTATTATTAATTCAAGTCACAGTCAACTCAACGAGGCTGTGCTAAATGAGGGGCACCTAAATCAGACTAATCACATTCACAGGGTGCCAAAAAGTAATTATTCATGAACTATGTTTGCAGTGTAATTTATATGTAAAGTTATATAGTTGCAATAGTCCATAGGGAAAATACTCACATAGCAATTGTCAGTTGACGGCTTGAGGTATCCCGATAGAGGATAGACGAAGAATAATTAATTGTAACTTATTAAGTCTTAAGTTATTTATTTCAGAGCAGTCAAGAGCGGCTAGGGCTAGAGCGACTTTTTAAAAAAAATACCATTTCCAAATAGAATTTATAAACTTAACTCTTTCTAATTTAATTGACTCAATTTATTACTTAAATAATCATTTAAAAAATTGGCGTTTCAAAAAAGTCTTAAATGGCCATCTATTACTATTACTATTAGTATTAGTATTACTAAGTATTATAGGTATATTTCAATCAACACATCACATTTTAAACTGCTTCAAACTGCCAAGTCGCTGTTAAGTTAAAAATATGTTTGAACATGGTTTATGGAATTTTAGTCCAAATTCATACCGGTACATAAAACTTGTCGGCTTATAACTGTGTTGTAGCTGAAAGTTTAAGAATTATTAAGACACCTATCTGATAAAGCCCACCACCGCTTTCATAAAACAAAAACAAAAACAGCACATTTAATCAAATAATGAATTGTGCATACATTTTAATCATTGTTTTTTAAAAATAATCAGATATATTATTTGTTAATCCTTAGAAAGTTAGTCCTTAGCCATAGCCGCCCAGAGCCCCATATTAGTATAAGGAATAGATACTTATGTTATTCTTAAACTTAGAAAATCCTCCCCTCACCCCCCCCCCAAAAAAAAAGTCATAAATTTGTTATACAAATAAGACAAATTATTTATCACATATTGTCACATATTCGTTACTGAATTTATTATTTAAATACTGAATGAATGTTGATGTATGACGCCCATTGGATTGTAAAAAAAAATAATTAATTTCATCATTATTGTTGAACAGATACTGATTGTAATGGAGTGCTAGGCTAAATACTCATTGTTTTATCTAAATATGCAAAATAAATAACTTAGTCTTTTAATACATGTATTTGCAGAAGAGATCGCAACGTGAAAGAAAGTGACAGGGAAGAGTTGGGAGAGAAGTGTGTGTGTGTGAGAGAGAGAGAGAGAGAGATAAAGATATATGGATGGATGGGTGGATAGATAACAGACAGACAGGCAGGCAGCCAGCCATCCAGACAGACAGACAGACAGACATACTCAGTCAGATAGATAGATCGATGGATGGATGGAAGGATGGATGGATGGATGGCTATATAGATAGATATATATAGATACTAAGATAAATTGATAGATAAAGTGATGGAGCTTTTGTGGCGATCGATAGATACAGAACTAGAGAAAGCTATTCCAAAATTAAACGGTAGGGTAGGCTAAACACTCAAGAAATAATTGTTAAAAAATCTTACCTGTGTTAATGTAGTTGAAAAAAAAAATTAAGATAACCTAATCGATAATAAATCGCACACTTTTAAAATAATTTTATAATTTGTAATATAGGTTCTCTAATAAAATATCGTCCGCTTTGTTCATCGATAGTTTACAGCGGTTTAAAAGTTTTTCAAAAATAAGCCTAATTACTGGCTAATGTGTGACCGAACTCAATTTTTTTTTTTCAAGGCGTTCGTTTAATTTGATCTTGGTTTAGCCGGAGGGCTTCCCTTGTTTTCACTGGGGATGGTAGGTGTTGTTGATTGATTGGCGGGTTGCGGAACTTTGACAAATGACGTGCCTCGCTGTGTGGGTCATCTCGCTTTTTTCTCGCTTTCTTTTCCAGTTGTAACATACTTCACCAGACATCAATTAGTGGCTGTTGATGAGGGAGTGAAAAAGGAAGTAAAATGTATGTGTACTTAGTCTTGTTCCCATTACACATCCGCAGGAGTGTTTTAAGAAACAGATATAACAATGATAAAAAGCAGAACGGGATGATGGGATGGCTTTAATCGTAAACATTGATCTCAACATTATTTGTAAAAAAAAAAAAACATAAAATAACAACACACATAGACTTACAAAAAAATACCAAAAAAAACAACAAAAACAAAAACAACCCCCCCCCCCAAAAAAAAAGCATCAAACAATAACACACACACGCTTACAAAAAATAAATTTAAAAAATAAAAAAAAAAAAACAATAACAAAAAAATAATAAACTGATTTATAATCATTCCCAGGGTGCACTCGCACAGGGCACCGTGGCTATAGGGGCGCCTTGGGCACCCAGTAAATATTTAAATTCCCTTAGTTTATTATAGTGAAGTGTGAACCTCGGGTCCGGGGTCGAGAAACGGTATTCTAACTTTTCGTACAATCGCTTTTCAAGCAATGAGTTTTCATACAATGAAAGTTGCATTCTTAATTTGGATACTAACACTGGGGTTGAACTAACACTGGGGGTGGAACTAACACTGGGGGGTGGAACTAACACTGGGGATGGAACTAACACTGGGGGTGGAACTAACACTGGGGGTGGAACTAACACAGGGGTGGTGGAACTAACACTGGGGGTGGAACTAACACAGGGGTGGTGGAACTAACTCTGGGGGGTGGAACTAACTCTGGGGGGTGGAACTAACACAGGGGTGGTGGAACTAACTCTGGGGGTGGAACTAACACTGGGGGTGGAACTAACACTGGGGGTGGAACTAACACTGGGGGTGGAACTAACACTGGGTTTGGGAACAACCGAAAGGGCGGGAAAAATAATTTATTTATACCGCATTTCCTTGTCCCTCTTACAATTATTTCAGCAGAATGAATATTGGGAACAAAATGTTTCTGTGGCGCTAAACCGCAAGCGCAAAGCAGAAAAAGTACGTCGTAATTGGAAAAAGAGCGGAACCATACACGGACAGGGAAGGGGGTGCCGAACGGGTGATTCGCACAGGGCGTAAGTTTACCTAAGGTATAATAATAATAAAAGTATGATAATTAAAGAGCAAAACTATGTTATGCGGTATTACCTATGTTTTATTTTAAACAAACAATGACAAGTTCATTGATACGTTACACATGAACGGTTGATTGATACGCTACACATGAACGGTTCATTGAAACACTACACATGAACAGTTCATTGACACACTACACATGAACAGTTCATTGACACACTACACATGAACAGTTCTATTGAAACACTACACATGAACGGTTGATTGATACGCTACACATGAACAGTTCATTGAAACACTACACATGAACAGTTCATTGAAACACTACACATGAACAGTTCATTGACACACTACACATGAACAGTTCATTGAAACACTACACATGAACAGTTCATTGACACACTACACATGAACAGTTCATTGAAAAACTACACATGAACAGTTCATTGAAACACTACACATGAACAGTTCATTGAAACACTACACATGAACAGTTCACTGAAACACTACACATGAACAGTTCATTGACACACTACACATGAACAGTTCATTGACACACTACACAAGAACAGTTCATTGACACACTACACATGAACAGTTCATTGACACACTACACATGAACAGTTCATTGAAACACTACACATGAACAGTTCATTGAAACACTACACATGAACAGTTCATTGAAACACTACACATGAACAGTTCACTGATTGTTTAAGAAAACAACAAGAACATAGGCTATAAACTCATTACCGAATAATTAGTTTTTTGCTTTAATAATTATACTTATAAAGTTAAGCTTGCACAGGGCACCACCAACCGTCGGGCCGGCCCTTGCAGGTAGACTATCTTATAACGAGATGAACTCGTGCTCATATTTTAGGGATGAATTTTAAATGGGCTTTTACTATATGGATCATTGAATACGAGTGGGCTCTAATAGAAATGGTCTGCAATAATTACTTTTAACGAACTATATGACACAATAAAAAAATGATAGCTATAAGTCATACCAATCGATGTATCCGGATAGTTTTACTCAAATAATTAACACACGCTATGTGACAAGAACAATTTTTGTTTTAAGTAGGTGCACACAGTTGTACATGGCAGTTCAATCTTTTACATTTTTAGCAGACCCAAAAAACGCGTCACTAAGAGTGGGGTGAAGGCCGGATCAGGGGAAATTTTTATTTAACAATTTAACAGAGGTTGCCCGAGTCTATTTAATTGAAGGACACACCACATCACACCATAACACACCACACCATACCAAGCCATACCACACCAAACCACGCTACACCACATCATACCACACCAAAACACGCTACACCACACCATACCACACCAAAACACGCTACACCACACCATACCATGCTACACCATACCACGCTCTACCACACCATACCACACCACACCATACCATGCTACACCATACCACGCTACACCACACCACACCATATCACACCACACCATATCACACCACACAATACCACACCACACCATACCACGCTACACCATACCACGCTACACCATACCATACCCCACCATATTACACCACACCATACCATACCACGCTACACCATACCACACCACACCATACCACACCACACCATACCACGTTACACCATACCACGCTACACCACACCATACCACACCACACCATACCCCACCACACCATACCATACCACACTACACCATACCACGCTACACCACACAATACCACGCTACACCATACAACGCTACACCACACCATACCACGCTACACCACACCATACCACGCAACACCACACCATACCACAACACACCATACCAATACACACCATACCACAACACACCATACCACACATAACCATACCACGCTACACCACACCACACCATACCACAACACACCATACCACAACACACCATACCACAACACACCATACCACAGCACACCATAATACTAATCACCATACCACACCACACCATACCACTCAACACCATACCACACTACACCATACCACGCTACACCATACCACGCTACACCACACCACACCAAAGCACACCACACCATACCACAACACACCATACCACAACACACCATACCACACCACATCATACCACAACACACCATACCACACCACACCATACCATACCACACCATACCACACTACACCATACCACGCTACACCATACCACGCTACACCACACCACACCATACCACACCAGAGCACACCACACCATACCACACCACTCCATACCACGCTACATTATACCACACCATACCACGCTACACCATACAACGCTACACCACACAATATCACACCACACCATACCACACCACACCATACCCCACAACACCATACATGGCTACACCACACCATACCCCACCACACCATACCACGCTACACTATACTACGCTACACCACACCACACCATACCACGCTACACCACACCATACCACAACACACTATACCACAACACACCATACCAATACACACCATACCACAACACAAAATACCCCGCTACACCATACCACGCTACACCATACCACACCATACCACGCTACACAACACCATACCACAACACACCATACCACAACACTCCATACCACAACACACCATACCACACCACACCATACCATACCACGCCAGAAAACACCACACTATACCACGCTACACCACACCATACCATACCACATCAGAGCACACCACACCATACCACGCTACACCACACCATATTACAACACACCATACTACAACACACCACACCATACCATAACACACCATACCACACCATACCATACCACACCATACCACACCATACCACAACACACCATACCACACCACACCATACCATACCACACCACACCACACCATACCACACCACACCATATCACGCTACACCATACCACGCTACACCATACCACGCTACATCACACCACACCCTACCACACCAGAGCACACCACACCATACAACGCTACACCACACCATACCACAACACACCAGAGCACACCACACCATACAACGCTACACCACACCATACCACAACCCACCATACCACACCACACCATACCATGCTACACCACACCACGCTACACCATACCACGCTACACCAAACCATACCACGCTACACCAAACCATACCACGCTACACCATACAACGCTACATTACACCACACCATACCACGCTACACCACACCACACCATACCACAACACCCCATACCACAACACACCATACCAATACACACCATACCACAACACACCATACCCCGCTACACCATACCACGCTACACCATACCACGCTACACCAAACCATACCACGCTACACCAAACCACACCATACCACACCCCACCATACCACACCGCACCATACCATACCACACCAGAACACACCACACTATACCACGCTACACCACACCATATTACAACACACCATACCATACCACACCAGAGCACACCACACTATACCACGCTACACCACACCATATTACAACACACCATACCACAACACACCATACCACAACACACCATACCACAACACACCATACCACAACACACCATACCACAACACACCATACCACACCACACCATACCACAACACACCATACCACACCACACCATACCATACCACACCACACAACACCATACCACACCTCACCACACCATACCACAACACACCATACCACAACACCATACCACACCATACCACACCACACCATATCACGCTACACCATACCACGCTACACCATACCAGGCTACACCACACCACACCCTACCACACTAGAGCACACCACACCATACAACGCTACACCACACCATACCACAACACACCATACACAACACACCATACCACAACACAACACACCATACCACACCACACCATACCACGCTACACCACACCATACCACAACACACCATACCACACAACACCATACCACGCTACACAACACCACGCTACACCATACCACGCTACACCACACCATACCACGCCACACCAGAGCACACTGAAAATGAAAACGATAATGGCAAGTGACGTAGTAATGGACCAGACCTGAAAATACTCGAATCAAACGTGAAGTGAATCATGGAAATCGACCAACCTCAATACCAAGAGATTACATGTTTTTATAATCATGTGTTTGAGCACGATCCTACAAATAAAATGTATTGAAAATATTCACAAAGGTAGGAAAAGATGATAAAGTGATCTCGTGGAAGGAAAATATAAAAAAAACAAAACAAAAACGGAAATTGAAATTGATAATTGAAATGGATAATTGAAATGGATTGGTCATTATATAATGAGGGAAACCAATATCCAATTTTACTCGACGATCAAAAGCCATCAGTTGTGGAATCTAAGAGTTTAGTGCAAAGAGTGGTGGACCGTGGAACACATGGAGAAGGGACCTCGACAGTGATCGTGTTGGAAACGGCAATACGTGAAATTTGCACACAAAAAAAAAAAATTTGAATGAATAAAAGCAAATAAGATAAACAGAAATGACTTGAAAACCACCCCCCCCCCCCCCCCCCCCCACTAAAATAAATAAAAGAACAAATAGGACAACCAGAGGGAGAGAGAGAGAGAGAGAGAAAGAGAGAGAGAGAGAAAGAGAGAGAGAGAAAGAGGGAGATAGAGAGAAAGAAGCTATTCAAATTGTTCCTGTACTTTGACCAATAGGAGCCCCCCAACCCCCACCCCCCAACAAGGCTAAGGCTATTTTAATTAAAAGCTTATACAGGGGAAAGAACTGTAATTCACTTAACAAATTTAAAAACACTAGTTGTCTCTACTGTCACAGTTTTTAGAAAAAATAATTTATGGAGATGCCGGCAGGGGCGGATCAGAAGAAGGAATGTGCCCACGACACCGTCATGAATTCAGTGGCGTAACAACGGCTTGGCATTGGGGCAGCTGCCAAGGACGCCGGCCTGCGCCAGTTCAAAAGGGCGCCGCTAAATCTCTAATTTTTATTTTTTTTATTTAAATATCAAGGGCGCCAAAAATAAATTAGCATAGGGTGTCAAAAACCCAGTTACGCCTCTGCATGAGTTGATTACTCCTATTACTTAAATATTAGGAAAAACATTACGAAAAGCAAATTTTATAAATAAACTATTTAGGGAACGTCTTGGGGGGGGGGGGGGGTGGAAATGTTTGACAGTTTTTTTGACAAGAAGGAGGCGGGTTATATTAGTTGACGTAAACAATCATGTTTTCTCTATTAACATTTTAATCTTTAAAAATGGCTGGTTATTACATTATTTAAAAAAAAATTATAAGTGTAAATAGTCATATTATTTTTATGCTTTTAACAATACATGATTATTTAATGCAATTTAGTGCAAGAGAAGTCAAAAGTGGGCCTCTCTTCACCTGTAGATTATGTTTGTCGCAAATAACTAGGGCGGTATGTTAGCTATCATGTTGCAGGTATGAAACAAGGACAAGGTTCAAGCCATGTGTCATGTGCTGTCATGATAAATGATATGGATAGAGTAGGAATACGCTATTTTAAGAATTAGGGAAAGTAAATGAATAATAATGCTTGAACGGATTTGCAAAACCTGTAAAATCTATTTTGCATCACAAGTCACGTTGAAAAAGCATGTTCAACAGCACCGACATTGCCCTCTTGGGCATAAGAAATTACCACCTGCTACTCAACAAAAAAGGATTCGACCATTGCAAGAAGCTGCCAGGAGACAGAGAGAGAGAGCTCATGGCAATTATTGTCCACACCGATAATTTTGGTTGATTGATTGATTGATTGGATACTTTTATAGCTACTTTAGCATGCTCACTGCGCTCTGGTTTACTCAAATCTATTAAACAAAACAGTCTTTAAATGTTTTCTAAATGATTTTCTGTCCTTTTCAATACTCCTCAAAGATGGAGGTAAACTATGCTTCTATTGTAAGTGCTGAATAGTTAGATGAGGATGATGTTGAATTGTCTGGTATGTCAGTTCCACAAGATGAAAATGATAAATCAGCTTCTAATAATTCGCCTACTTAGGTAGCCTAGTTATTTACGGATAGGCCGACATATTTATGAATACTCCTTTGAATTTATTTATAATTTGTTAAAAACAAAACCCTCGCCTTAAAATACGAGAGAATAATGTAAGCTCACGTTGCAGCAAGACTATAACCCTTAAGCTGCCTATCTTTTAGTTTGAGGAATTACCCATACATTTGATGTTATTTATTAATTTTTTAAATTTTAAAACTCGTTTCTTTGTAGAAGGCTCTTCATAAAACAAAGTACGTTGGTTTGTTAAACGAGGCGGAGCTTTTTTAAAATATGGTTAATATTGAATACTCTGGTATTCATTTAACACCTAAGTCGTAAAATTAAATTTGATGAAAGTTATATTGCTACAGACTTTGGTAGGTTAACATATTAGAAGTGTTCCCATGTGTGTTATCTTACGACCAAATTCTTCATTATTTCCTTTAGACGGTTTAAAAACAAGAATCCATATTCAAACAAGCACCAGGAAATGACAGACTCCTTAATACAATTATAGTCTTATTATTTAAATAATCTGACGCATGCAATCCAGTGGCGTAGCGATGTTAACTCGCGCCCGGGGCACAATACCTTTTTAGAGCCTCCCCTATTCGAAAACCATACAATATTATATGTAAAATATACCATGTGGCGCCCCTTTGTGAGTAGCGCCCGGGGCATGATGCCCCCTTTGCCCCCCCTCGCTACGCCAATGATGCAATCTTTACAGCTAAGATGAAAATCGGCAGTGCTTTTTTGTATTTTTTTAAATAATTTGAAACTCTTAATTTGATGTGCATTTGGTCTAAAGAAGTTAGATTCTTTGTGTGTGTGTCTTTAAGAGGAATTCTTCTTGTTTATACTTTCAATACAGGGCCGGATTAAGCCATTTTAGTGCCCAAGGCACAAACCCACATGGGTGCCCCCTTCTGCCCGGGGCTCCTGATCTTTCACTGACCGTGACCGCTGGTATGTTCAATATTATTCAAAGAAAACAGCTGTTAACAAATATGTTTGCAGTTTGTACTACTATCACTTATATAAAACCTACAATAAAGTATTTCTGTATTAAAATTAATAGTTAATAAATTTTGAAATAATAATAGACAAAAATACTTTATTTTTTATTAGATGAAAAAATAAAAAAGATATTGTCATTTACATTTTTAAGTTTTTTTTCCTACATTTACATCTAGTGAAGTTTTTGAGTATATAGTCAAAGTTAATTTTGCGCAACATATCTGCCTCGATCATAAGCAGAGATAAGGAATCGAGCCTTTCTTGTTTCATTGTTGATCTATTTGGATTATTTTGTACGTTTCAACTGAGAAAAAGAACGCTCAGTTGAACAGTTGGTAACCATTAATTTTAAAAATGTGCGTAAGGCGATTTCAACATTTGGAAAGGCACACTCGATGTTGTCTCTAACTATTACTTTGTATAATTCTCCATGATTGAACGTGTTGTTTTCCGATTTTGATGCAGGAAACTTGTGGCGAATATTTGAATGAAACTGTTGTAGTTCAGTACATAAATTATTGTTCAGATCTTTAGGATAAGCATTTATTAGTTCTTCACAGCACTGAGATGTTTGTGATAGTGATACATCGACCACACAAGAAAATCGAACTGCTACATCATTATATACTTGTCCTCGTCTACTCATTTCTGTCTCAATTTTGTCACCAATGGCGTAGAATGCAGATATACGAAATTTGTCTATGGCATTCAGAGATACCTCAGTGGCATCACCATCAATGACCACTGTCGTTCGTTTATTATTACGGGTCAAAGTTGACTTATAATCTACATCTGATGTTATTATTTTTGCAGTTTCTTCAAATCTTTCAAATTCATTCCTAGATTTATGCAAGTGATCTGCTAGTGAAGAATACAAATCAGCACACGTTTTCATGTTCACATGCTCATTTTGTGTCTATTACTAAAGGGTTTCCGGTCGAATTAATTAATTAATGTAATTTTTTATAAAACTCCCCAAACATTTTTAAAATTCGAATACGACTGCATTATTTATTTACGAGCCGAGTAAGTCCGCATGGTCCGCATTTTGCTCATTACCATTTACCAGGATTTTATTTTTATTTTTTATGCGCTTAATTTTTAAGCATTCAAGATATTACCAAACTTGAATGTGATTTTTTATTATAATGTATTTCTTCATTTACATAGCACTTGTTCAATTTTCAGTTGTTTCTGGGCTTAAATTTGTTCCAAAAAAAATTTATTGAGGACTTGTGGTGCCCCAAAACGCTTGGTGCCCAAGGCACGTGCCTTGTTTGCCTAGATGTTAATCCGGCCCTGGGTGCATAAGCCATTAATAATTTCTTGGCTGCGGCTATTCGGACCCGGTATCAGGAGTGAGAGGTTGGGTTTATTAAAATAATATTTTAAATATTATTGTTGGGTTTGTAAGACAAAATTTGGTATCAAATGAAAGATAATTGAATGGACTATACTTTTGTAGACTTAGTCTTCATTTAAACTAAAATAAACTACCACAAATGACATCCGAATAGCATTTAGTCTAAAAGGACCCGGGTCCGAATAGCGGCCATGCGTGCCCTGGTCCCATATTGTGTAGTGTTGAATAATTTATTTTATTTTACTGGAGGGCGCTACTTTGTTGAATGAACAAGGGCGCCTATTTTTTATCGTCTTTTCTTTCTATTCAAGCTTCCACATACCTTGTTCTGCTATTCGCTGTTATTCACCATGTTCCCACTGGTTAATCGGGTGTTATACAAATATGTGCTGGGCGGAACTTTTGCAAAGTAAAGTCTCATCAAACTGAAAATATAAACCTTTGTCAGTGGTAAAAAGAGAGGCAAGGGGTGTAGTAAGGGTTAATGCCAACCGGGGTGGGTCATGATTTTTTTTTGTCGCCCGCCCCACCCACGAAAAACAAGGCAGTTGGCTGAAAATGCCGACCGTCACTATATAGAATAAAACAATATAAAAATAATTTTAAAAACATGCTTTTCCCAAAATATGGACTAAATAGTGGAAAAATAATTTTCCACCAATACTTCATAGTTGTTACAGTCATAAGAATTAATAAAAGGGTGGGGCGCACATGAAGTACAGTGATGTCGTATGACTTGATAAATACAATGTTGTACACATGTATACGTTTGCATTGCTTCTAGTAAGTGTTATGTGACACAACTGTTATCATAAAGATTTTTTAATCATGAAAATTATGTGCTCTCCCAACAGCCTTGCATTACTGTTGTATAGTCCTTTGATCGCGATCTTGACGAGTGGTATGAAATTAGCGATACCGTTGCGTGCGTGTCTTTTTACGGTTTTACAAAGAATAAGGAGTTCATGGGCGGCCACACGCTTTTATAGTCATTTGAGTGTAACAGCTCTGGAGTGTTGGTGGAATATTAATTTTTCTTTATAGGAAATTTTTGAAAAAGCATGTTTTTACAATTTTTTTTTTTAAAAGCATATTTTAAATATTGTTTTACATTGTACGTTTTATTCTTGGAAGATGTCCGCGGTGATCGTTATAAAAACTGTGTGCAATTGTTGATCGTTATAAAAACTGTGTCCAATTTTTGTTCGTTATAAAAACTGTGTGCAATTGTTGATCGTTATAAAAACTGTGTGCAATTGTTGATCGTTATAAAATCTGTGTGCAATTGTTGATCGTTATAAAAACTGTGTGCAATTGTTGATCGTTATAAAAACTGTGTGCAATTGTTGATCGTTATAAAAACTGTGTGCAATTGTTGATTGTTATAACAACTGTGTGCAATTGTTGATCGTTATAAAAACTGTGTGCAATTGTTGATTGTTATCGGGAACAACTTAGCAGTTCATAAGGAAATACTGAAGTAAAACCCCGATGTCCCGATCACTTTCCGTTCCTGAGATATCCTCAGAGGTGGCTCAAGTAACAGTGGAGGTCATTGGCGACCTACTGATCCTAAAGGGCTGTATTGTCATCTGGGGATGGGTAAGTGTACATATTTTCAGCTCATATGTAGATCAGGAAATGGGTCAAATTTGAGATACAAGTTTGGCCACACAAGGACAGAGCAACCTAAGAAAAAAGCGTATTAAAAAAAGTGCTTCCCGTGGTGAAAAAGGGGGGGGGGCGGTCGTTAAATCTTTTGCATCTCTCCAGACGCCCCTGACAAGTAGTATACTCAAAGATCTTTTCATAACCGCAGAGGCGTAGCTAGTGTGTTTGGCGCCCGGGGACAAGATTCGCGCCCGGGGACAAGATTCATTTTAAAGCGCCCTCTTTTCCTTTTTACAACCCTCAAATCCATTATTTTCATCAATAAAATAATACCAAAGCACATTTTGGCGCCCCTAACTAGCTGGCGCCCGGGTACATCTGTACCCCTTGCCCCCCCCCCCTTACGCTACGCCTCTGCATAGCCGTGGTGTTTCAAAACAAATAAAAAATAGTGAGAATGTTTTTTCTGACATTGTAGCATGCGAGCGTCCTGAGAGGACAACACCAAGACCACCATATGTCTGAACATAAGTATATGTTAACATACGATTGCTTATTGATACGAAAGAATGGAAACTGTTTTTTTATTACATTGCACATATTCATTATCAGCACATAAATACATTCATATTTAAACCAAGAATTCATTTGACATTTATCACAATTTAAGCACCAGACATCTAAAGTATGTATCCTGCAGCGTAGAAATCAGCCTCAAGTGAGCTCCTTTAGGGACAGTAATGACTTAATTAGTGATCATTTAGGGGTGGTAACCGCTGGAGAGCTCGCTGGTTAGCTGGTACAGACTGTGTGACAAAAGATGCGCTTATATTTAATCAGCAGACAATACACCAGACACAAAGGTGAGATGATATTCTAGTACCAGGCCAAAATATGAGGTTGCCAATCTCGAAACAATGGTTTAATCATATATATAAGTGAATATTTGTTTACGGGTCGGTTTGTTCCACATACGTTTCTACACGGATTGACCAAACTTGGCACATATATTCATCATTATCCGAAAAGAACTCTTAAAAGCTTTCAAAATTTTTATAACATTCCGTTTGGGCCCGGGGGCCCCGAATTCGTTTTTTTCTAATATGAGCTATATAAATAATATTAACAACGAATACTCCTACGTGAATAGATGGATCTTGACCAAACTTAGCACACATACACTTTATTATCCATATTATCAAATACCGAAGAGTACTTAACTCCTAATATACGTTCCCAAGGGGCCGGGGGCCCCATTTCATTTTTCCTTATATAAGCTACATAAACCTCGATAGGCTTAGACAACACTATAGGTTCTATATGGTAGCAATACACTTCATAGTTTATTATTGAAATATAAGTAGATTTAAAACTAAGTATATCCAATCTAAACTTTTCAAGAAAGCTCGATAACTTTAAAAAGCTTCATCTATGGCATTATTAAATGGGACAAATTTTAAATTTCAACTCCATAATTTATCTGAATGAATTATATGGGGGCCCCCCATCTCAGGCAAAACTGTTTCGTTGTAATTATGGAATGGGCCCCGGCTGGGGCCCCTTTCAACTTAAGTGTATATAGTTAGAGTATTGCATTTAATTTTATAATTTTTCGTATTCGAAGAATAATTATTTAGAAAAGAAATTTTTTACACGTTCCGAGGAGGATATTAAATTTAATCTAAAATGTTCCAGAAAGTTGTATATTGTTCTATGGGGATATATAATGGTGTCTAAAGGCTTATTGAAATGTCAGTTTAGTTCTATTCATTTCTATACATTCCTGGGTATTTTCTCTAAACATGTCTTTCATAATCCTACAGGGGAGGAACGAGGAACAGGATCCTAAAGGGGAACGAGTACACTGGAACCCACCGGTAACGCGATCCGATCGAGTTGCGGGATCAAGGGATCCCACCAAGAAACGGGAGCCAACCGGGATAGGGAAGCCACCAGGATCGGGAAACCCACCGGGATCGGGATCACACTGGAATACGGGATCCCACCAGTATCGGGATTCTACCGGGATTTGGATTAACCTGTAATTGGATCCCACCGGGAAACGGGATCACACCATGATTATGATACAACCGGTATCAGGATAACACTGGGAAACGGGATACCGACGGGATCGAGAACCCACCGGGATTGAAATACTGACGTGATCGGAAACCGACCGTTATCATGATCCCATCGATATCGGGATCCCACCGGTATCGGGATCCCACAGAGAAACGGAATCACACTTAGATAATGAAACAACCGGGATCGGGATCACAACGGGAAACATGATCCCGACAGAATCGGGAACCCACAAAGATTTGTATCCCATAGGGATCGTAATCCTACCGGGATCGTGATTCAACCGTGATTAGGATCTCACCAGGTTGGAGATCCCAACGGGATAAGGATCCAACCGAGGTCGGGATCCCTCTGGATAACGGGATACCATCGGAGAACAAATTGTTTACTAAAGTTATTTTAAATGTGTTTTTATAGGAGACAAATTAATAAGTTAATTTTGACTAAAGTGTTGGTTTTTTTCGTTTACTTGGCGCTTGATTTCAATGTTAATTAAAAGGCTGTAGAAGTAGTTGTTGTTCCGAATGCAATGCCGGATAATGCCGGGTATACTGGCTAGTAGATAAATAAAATATAAAAAATAAATTAAACAGATGTCATTACTTACGGTCGCTTTCAAATAGGAAGAAAAGAAGAAACGAAACAAAACAAGACATATCTATTGAGATAATTTTAATTTCATAAAATATTTGATATTTCAATACGTTTCGGTTAGTTTTTAAAAGTAAGGCAAATTAACGATGTAATTTAAGATAATGTATTAACATTAAATTGTCTTCAGTAGACAATCAAAATAATCAATAGACAAATTCAAGACTCGTCTAGTTCCTGTAATATATATTTCTCATTGTAAACCCCACCACGCCGAGGTAGACAGATAGACGCGATCGATATTTAATCAGCAGATCGAAGGGGAAACAAAAACCATCCGACACAAAGGCACGATGATATTCTAGTACCAGGCCAAAATAAGGTTTGCCAATCTCGAAATAATGTCTCCAACCATTTAGCCAGATTGCATCAACCAAGGCGCCCAGCAATGGCATTCTGCTTGACTGGCGGTAGCCTCCAGCACTGCTGCTGTAGCAATGGCATTCTGCTTGACTGGCAGAAGCCTTCAGCACTGCTGCTGTAGCAATGGCATTCTGTTTGACTGGCAGAAGCCTTCAGCACTGCTGCCGTACGGGACAGTTATTATTTTCCATTCAATTTTCAAATCAACGCGTCCGCAGTTATTACATCTATTACCATAACACAGGTTGTGTAATCACGGCATATGAATCGTGGCATAATATGTTATCATTTAAGATGAATCACATAAATCTTAATGACTGATTGAAAGACGTGGATGTTTAAGATTTGCTAATTTTTTCTAGTACAAAGGTATCAACAACGTATATCATATCTCAGCAACGTATCTCATGTCTCAGCAAAATATCGTATGTCCCAACAACATATCTCATGTCTCAGCAACATATCTCACGCCCCAGCAACATACGTCACGTCGATCAGAACAACGGCAATAAATTACTTCCATTTGTTCCTAAATTAATGTATGACCCTTGTGCTTATCCCTTAATACTGGGATGGGCAACATTTTTGTGCAGAGAGCCCCATATACCTTTTCTTTAGGTCGGGCCGCACGATAACTTTTGATTGATCTGTAGTGCAAGATAACAAATAGAACCAACTGTAGCACAATTGAAAATAAATAGTAATTATAATGTAACGATAACTTTGATATAATACCAGACAATAAATTGAAAAAGGTTTTTAAAAAAATAGATTGAAAATAATCATAATGAGATGGTAACTAACAGATAAGTTCAGCCAACTACTAGCAAAGGGGCCACCCATGTAGTACGTACGCACTGAGGGGGAAGGGGAAACTTAGCCGATGCAGATATTTAGCTGACAGGAAATTTTGTCTGTATATTTATTTTTGGTGTCGAAGGCTTATTGGCCGATATGTCCACCTTATTGTATTGCACTTCTTCAGATATTTCTCTACTCTATGTATATTTCTTAGTGACACATTAGCCCGGCGGGCCGACGGTTCAAACCACTGACTTAATACAGAAATTATAAATACATGAGATAACAGGCCACCGCCCCCACCCGAGTCACGCCCGAACCTCATCTTTAAGACTGAGGGGCGTAGGAAGGGGCTATGTAGGGGCGGTCCGGCGAGGGCGGCACATCTTTATATCAACGGTTGGGCGGCATATTTGGCCAACAATAGAGTTGTTTTTTATCATTTTTAAAGTTTTTTTTTGTGTGGAAAAGGGGCGGAAAAATTCTTGGTGGCGCTAACCCTACCTATGCCACTGATAAGAAAAAAATAAATGTAGAAAACCTTTTTTCGGATGTACTGAAGCAACACTTCGGTGTGTGTGGGTGTGTGGTAGTGTAGTGGATGGGATTAAGCCAATGATCAAACTAATCACGTCATTCCATTTGACAAACACCAGTAACCATTTTTTGTCTAGTTCCCCCAACGCAACACTTGTGAGTTTTTTACTAAGGGGCTACACCAAAACAAAGAGATAAACGCAACGCCCCCCCCCCCCCCCCGCACGTCTCGAAGACTGAACTGTCTAACGGTGGTGGAGATTGTACTTACGTTATTGCAGTGGTGTGGTAGTGTAGAGGGAGGATTGAGACAATGATCCACTAATCACGCGTCATTCCATTTACAAGTAACGATTTTTTTTCTAGCCCCCCCCCCAACCCCCCCCAAAATACACAGCATTGACCTTTTGTCTAAGAACCATGGCCTAGGTGTCCTATTTATTCAAAGGGCCTGGCCCTTTTGTTTCTTTTTTCTTCTTCTCGATCAGGTTTATCTGTCAGTTAGGATCAACAATGGCGTCGTCACGAGTCGGCATGCGCATTGATGCGACATGATTTGGTTCTTCTGTTTGGCAACACACGTGGAAACAATGTGTGTACACTGTCATGGCTGCACGGTTTCATTGGTTACACAGAAGTGCGGGACGACGCAGGAAACGTTGTAACACTATGGGCAGTTCATTATCCACACTGATGATGATAAGTTCACGCCTGTCCCGTCCAGTGTTTGATCTCAGTCGATTTCAACCTTTCAGACAGTTGATTGTTGTTTTTGGATAGCATCCGTGAACACATTTCCAAAAAACAACAAGAGATGTTTTTATATATGATATGAATTGACTACATGTCAAAATACCGGCTCACCAAAAGACCGGTTCACCAAAAGACCGGTTCACCAAAAGACCCGTTCATCAAAAGACCGGTTCATCAAAAGACCGGCTCACCAAAAGACCGGCCCACCAAAAGACCCGTTCATCAAAAGATCGGCTCATCAAAAGACCGGTTCACCAAAAGACCGGCTCATCAAAATACCGGTTCACCAAAAGACCCGTTCATCAAAAGACCGGCTCACCAAAAGACAGGTTCACCAAAAGACCCGTTCACCAAAAGACCGGCTCACCAAAAGACCGGTTCACCAAAAGACCGGCTCACCAAAAGACGGGTTCACCAAAAGACCGGTTCATCGAAAGACCTCTACGACATGCTGCATAGTTTGTCTTTGCGGCATCTGTCATAAGATGAGAAGGGCGTCTGGAATATAACTGTTGTGCCTTTATGTAAGTTAACGTTGTGCCCATTGAATCATTTCATTGATTTATTTTGGAAAGAAATAACAATCTTCATGATGATTTCAAACATACATTTAGAAAAAAAAAAACCCACCGTCGATGAAGTTACGGGAAGTTTAAACCTAAAATTACAATGACGTGTCCGTAAATGTCAAGATTTCCGTTTAAAAAAAATGTTAAAATAAAAATTGAAGCGAAACAGCACAGGTTGTTTGACTACAAAAAAATATTCTTACTCCATTAAAACTTGTATGATTATATTGATGAGAATTTTAAACACTAATGAGAATGTTAGGTCCATAAAAATAAAAAGAATCAAAATAAGCTGAAGCGTCTTGGTTATTTAAATAGAGCCAAGTACATGAATTTAATATTGTTTTAGCTTCTTAGGTTTTTGAAGTTCGGAAATTTGGTCGAATCTTTTTTTTTTAGTTTAAACGTTAAAATGTTGACACAAATTTCTTGTTGAACGCATTATTTAGTTTTACAGTATAGTATAGTGCGTTCAAAAAGAAATTTTATGAAAATTTTAACGTGTGAACTGAAAAAAAGATTCGACCAAATTTCCGTTCGATCACATTTCCGTCGATCAATTTTCCGTCGACAAAATTTCTTTCGATCAAATTTCCGGTAACCCCCTAAAATGATTGTTTGGCCCTAAAAATGTTATTTGTCCGTTAAAATGTGCAAATTTAGATATTTTTTGTCAGTCATTCTAAAATGTTTTTTTTTGCTAACCTTATATGCCTCAAGCTCAAAATTCAATCCATACTTTAGTTTCTTGCTGATCAAAAAAAATGAATAGTTTCGAGGTTGTAGAGATAGTAACAACACAGTAGTTTCGAGGTTGTAGGTCTATTTGTCTCGAGAGACCTCCCTCGTTGGTCGAAGTGTTCTTGTGGAAATAGGCCCGACGAGCTGACAGTGAACCAAAATTAACTAGTGGAGACGGCTTTTATGAAGGGAATCTATCATAAAGATTGAAAAAAAAAGTTTTTTGTGAACTAGCATTTCCATTGTCCTTTCTATAAAAAAAATTTGTTGGCACGAGTTTAAGAAAAATTCGTATTCCTAGTTTGTTCAATAAAAAAAAAATTCTGTTCATTTGATAAAAAAAAGTGTTTTAAAGTATATCAAAGAGGCAATTTGTAACATACATGAAAAAAGTTATAGTGTTTTGAAATTACGAATAAACATTTCAATCAACTGTATATTGAGAAATATATACTTTATTTGCATACGATTTCCCTTAGAAAAAATCACACATGAATAAATATACAATGTCTTTTGCAAACAACTCTTGTTTCTTAAAATAGTTAATCGCTTATATACGATTTATAAAAATGACCAGTTTTATAAACCAGGGATGAGGCAAACTACAGCCCTCGGGCCGCATGCGACCCGGCTACTGATATTATGCGGCCCTCGAAGGCATTTAGAAATATTAAAAAATACTTTGTTTTGAATTTATTTTGTTGAATTTTACAGAATTTCACGTACCTTTATGATTGTTTAACATTTTTGATCAAATTTCTTACTAATTTTCTATTTTTGTAAACAGTCCTTGACTTTTGTCATGTAGTGCTAAAATACGAATTTACCAATTTAAAAAAAAATGTTTATCGACATGTAAAAATTGGACATAATATACATGCGGCCCCCAAATAGCTTTGCATTTATCAATGGGGCCCTCGGCACAAAAAGTTTGCCCACCCCTGCTCTAAATCCATAAAAATGTATAGACCTTTCTAATTAAGATTTTTTTTTTCGTTTTGAATCTTGTAAAATTTGGAAATATTTAGAAGAGGTAGTCTAATTATTATAAGTAAGTTTTCTTTTTCCCGTTTGCGTTCAGCATTTAAGATCATGTTTGCGATGCTTTTTTATGATGGAACCCTTTTTAATTTTTTTGTGTTGAAAATTTCTTGTATTAATTAAGTAGCTACAAAATAATGTAAAAATAAAAGCCACATTACTATTTTTAGTAACATACATTTTTTTTTTCCATAACACAAGCAGGTCAAGCACTTTTACGTTTTGTCTCCGCCCCCCTTTTCCTTTTTTTTTACCCTGCATTGAAAGATTATTTTTATAATTGAAAGATGATAATTAATAAAATATCCTCATCACATATTTACACACCTAAAATATCCGAAGCACCCAGCATCGTAAGGGTTGCTGGCGCACACGACGGTTCTAAGGTTAAGTGACTACTACATTTTTAAATTAGGATCTCTTCCGGTGCTCTCCAATTAGGTGTATAATATTGCAAAACTAAATTCAAATATGTCATATTCAGAAAATTTGACGCTAATTTTAAGCACAAATTGACGAAAATTTGATCATGCGAACTGGGCATAAGTAGGTTGGGTGTATCTTATTTTAACTATATGCTACTATAAATATCAATTGGGACTACCTTAAATATGAATAGGTTAAATATTAAACTCGGCATAAGTATTGCTTTGGAAAAGCAAATATACTGTCAAAATGTTGGCTAATTATTTAGATAGCATGTGATTATATAAGTCGTGCACGCAATTCAATGAATTGCTAAACAGCATAAAACACGCCAATGTTCCCTCTAGAGTAGATTCACGGGGAACAGGATTACATTACGGATAGGATAAGATCATTAATTTACCCCATTCACACAACACTGACTCGGCCTGCATACATGTCACAACAGGTTAAGTGCACTTTCGTCCCCACATCAATAATCACATACGTAATATAACCTGTCTGTATAGGTCAATTCAGTCCAATGATATATGTATTTGTTTATTCGAGATAGTCGACACACTTGATTGGTTTATTATATCAGATGTTTTGTAATATTTAAACACGATTTACTAGTTAAAATATAAATATGATAACATTAGTATGATACAATTACTATAATAACATTACTGTGACAACATTACTGCTACAACATTACTATGATAACATTCTTATTATAACTTACTATGATAAAAATACTGTTACAATGTTACTATGATAACATTTTTATGATAACATTACTATGAGAACATTACTATGATAACATTACTATGATAACATTCTTATTATAACTTACTATGATAAAAATACTGTTACAATGTTACTATGATAACATTCTTATGATAACATTACTATGAGAACATTACTATGATAACATTACTATGATAACAATACTGTTACAATATTACTATGATAACATTACTATGATAACATTAGTATGATAACATTACTATGATATCATTACTATGATAACATTTCTGTTACAATATTACTATGATAACATTACCATGATAACATTACTGTTACAACAGTACTGTGATAAATTTAATATGATAACTTAACTATAATAAGATTACAATTAGCTGTGAGATTGTCATTCCAGGATTGGCCTAGTGAGCCACTCGTCGAAGTGTAGGACTACAATATAGCTACTCCATCGTCTCGTGAAGACAGAAGGATGCCATACAAAAAGATTACTATTTTTTTTTCAAATTTGCAGGACTAATATAAAAAAAAGCCACCCATATATTATACTCTAGTACAAATAGTTTTGTTGATATGATACAAAATGAATGTGTTGTGAAGACCAGTGGCAAACAAGGACACAAACTTGAATGCCTTGCACTATGGCAAAAAATACATTAAACAAATAACGAACACGAAAATAGAAATTTACCTGAACGCAGGTCATGGTCTATTTGACAAGGAAAGAAATCAATTTTAGATTGAACCAACTGGGACCAACAAAGATGTTCGCTTCAAGTATAATTAACTATAACTGATACAAAGGATAAGTATCAGAAACACCGGCGTTGGAAGGGGGAAGTCCTCCCCGGGCGGCAATTTTTCTATAAATATTGAGGGGCGGCATTTTCGATCAACTTCTATTCGAGGGAGAGGGCGGCAAAAATATTGGCCAGCTCCGGGCTGGACTGACCCTAACTACGTCACTGAACAGGAATCTTGATGTGCATTGTGGACACTTTAGATACATTTTAATTGTTTTTTTTATTAAGGCAAAGAAAGGCATTTGTCTACTCTGAATTGTCCGTGAGGTGGCAGGAGCCGCCAATGGACCGGAGTCCTGAGTGCTCATCTTATTGATAGTCGGATAATCAAAATAAACATTAATACAATTTTCAATAAATAATTTTAAAAAATTGCAGGCTATAGTTAATTTCTTCTTCTTTGTTATCTAGAATGGGAATCAATATTTATACATTGCTACACTCGTTGAAAAAAATATTTTTTGTACACATCACATTTAGATATAGTAGGTACTATTTTGTCTCTGTGGTGGAAAAAAAATGTTAATTACAACAAAACTCTTTTTAAAAAAAAAGAGCTACGTTCAGCAATCCAAAATGTCCTTTGTGTTGGTTCAATCTCATACGATTACTTAACGTTGTCGGTACCGTGTGGTTACGTTTCGCGATCGTCACGGTTTGACATGACGTTCATTCTGTTAGTGCTGGAAACGATCGGTTAAAACGGTGGCCGAGACAACACGTCACCAGGAGCGCCGCGGCGCAGAACAAGACGAAATGTAGCCTTTTCAGTGAATCGTCCTTTGATCAATATTCGCCTTTATTGTAGTCTTCAAATGAACGTCTTTCTGTAAAACGTTCAATAAATTCCACAGACCTGCTCAATACCCGCATTTAGCCGTCCTTATATTTGCAGGCGTGGCCAAACATCATAATTTCTATTGAGCAGGACAAAACTTTGCACTAATCCACGGGCACCGTAATCTCAGGCAAGCCGACAAAATAGACACTAACTCCAGCATGAGTTAAGCGCACGGGACGAGGGATAATGGAGGTGTGCCCCGGAATACAAAGAATCAGCTGTTCAACGGCCGGGTCGTAATGTCAGGCTTTTAATGACATCGGTCAAATTGAATCAAAAACGTTTTGACTCTGTGTGTATAAAATGTTGATAAATTTAGGGACTGGCGTTCTATGGAATCACATAGCCACGGGGCAAGGTTTCCAAAACTGGATGTCCATGCTTCAATGGGCAATAAAATCTGGAGTTTTGTTAGGTCATTTTGTGACAGCCAGCGCTGCCGATAAATTGCAACATAAAAAAATTACAGATATGAATATTGATTGTATGGGTAACTTGGTTAAACGAGACATTAAAAAAATGTGGTTTAGAAAGAATTTTAAAAAACAACAACCAAGAAAGTCAGAAATCTGTCCAGTATCATTTTGTCGGGTTTCGCGGATTCACTCAAGTGACTGTTAGTTTATTAGCTATAGATTCACAGAACACACTTTGAAAGTTCATTGTATCATCTAAACAAGTGCTAAAAAACTCCCAAAAAAAAAATAAAAAAATAAATAAAACAAAGTGGCAGATATTAAAGAGAACAAGACGAGATTTATGAGTCATCAAATGTTGCAGTGAAGACAAATCTAATTATAACTATTCTGTATCTTTAATTTTAAAACGTGTAATTCTCTCTTCCCCCCCCCCCCCCCGGGCCCATCACACCCCTCTCCCCCCCAAAAAAAAAATCGTGTTATTTTGAAAATGTATAATATGTAATGTCAATGCGTTCGAAATATAATTTAAGATTATACAATGATTAAGTTGACACATTTTAAAACCTCACGGAATAATCCTTTATTTTTGTCCGTATTTTGGATTAAAAAATATGGCGTAGTTGTGGGTATTGAGGATGTGGCGTAGGTGTGGGTATTGAGGATATGGCGTAGTTGTGCGTATTGAGGATATGGCGTAGGTGTGGGTATTGAGATATGGCTTAGTTGTGGGTATTTGGGATATGGCGCAGTTGTGGGTATTGAGGATATGGCGTAGTTGTGGGTATTGAGGATATGGCGTAGTTTTGGGTATTGAGGATATATCGTAGTTTTGGGTATTGAGGATATGGCGTAGTTTGGGGTATTGAGGATATGGCGTAGTTTTGGGTATTGAGGATATGGCGTAGGTGTGGGTATTGAGATATGGCGTAGTTGTGGGTATTTAGGATATGGCGTAGTTGTGGGTATTGAGGATATGGCGTAGTTTTGGGTATTGAGGATATGGCGTAGTTTTGGGTATTGAGGATATGGTGTAGGTGTGGGTATTAAGATATGGCGTAGTTGTGGGTATTTAGGATATGGCGTAGTTGTGGGTATTGAGGATATGGCGTAGTTGTGGGTATTGAGATATGGCGTAGTTGTGGGTATTGAGGATATGGAGTAGGTGTGGGTATTGAGGCCGGATGTCTACAATTCATATTTCTGAAGAAATAAGATCATGGGAGTTAACTCATTGCTTCCATAATAACATCTGAAATGTCTAAGGAAATACGACATTTCACCTAAGTCATTTATTAATGATCCAATAACTTTAAAAAAAATTTATCTTGAAATCGATCATTGACACTAGATCCATCTTGTGGAAATGAACTTTCCACTTGTATATATTCAAATGTACCGTGCGTAGACTGGGTCTAGAGTATAGGATGCTTAATTTCTAACTTTAAACCATTTTTGAATATTCTCCTTTTATAAAGATAATCAAATGACTAAAAGAATTACTAGTAATTATCAAATCATTATGTTATAATATCAAAGGGGCTCTAGATACTATGAACTGAAATCTGGCAAAGTTACTCCCAATTTCTAGAAAACCGGCGATGACAGACATACCCGACCGAGAGCTCGATATTTAAAGGTCCAACAAAATGAACTTCTTGAATGAACTTCAGGTCTCTCCATTAATCATGTCTCTCCATTTATAATGTCTCTCCATTAATCATGCCTACCCATTAATCATGTCTCTCCGTTAATCAGATTTCTCAATTTATCAGGTCACTACATTAATCAGGCATCTCCATTAATCAGGCCTCTCCATTAATCATGTCTCTCCATTAATCAGGCCTCTCCATTAATCATGTCTCTTCATTAATCAGGCTCCTCCATCAATCATGCCCTTCCATTAATCAGGCCTCTCTTTAATCAGCCCCCTCGATTAATCAGACCTCTCCATTAATTATGTCTCTCCATTAATCATGTCTCTCCATTAATCAGATTTCTCCATTAATCAGCTCACTACATTAATCAGACCTCTCCATTAATCAGGCTCCTCCAATGATCAGGTCTCCCCATTAATCAGACCTCTCTTTAATCAGGCCTCTCCATTAATCAGGCCCCTCGATTAATCAGACCTCTACATTAATCAGGCCTCACCATTAGGCGAAGTTTTCAACGTTATCTGCAGTGAACGTTCCAAATGACGAGGTGTAATACACGCATTTAATGAACCGAAACACATTCAGAGAAACTTTAGTAAAGAAAAATCCCATTCAATTTCAAAAGCTGTAGCTTGGATAGTTCTTCCGGGCGGTTAAATTCGGGTGAAGTCATCGGGAAAGGGGGGGGGGGGAGGTTTATTGAATTGTTAGCTTGCTAGGTAGATTTTCAAAGAGTAGGTTACGCAAAGTGTCTGTGAATCACCCACGCTCTGGTTTTTTTTCTAAGTCTGTCTATTGGTCATTATTATTACCCTTCTACAGTCTGTATTTAAACATTCAGTTAGTCTTGTGGGGGGCAAGTCTACTGGTATCAGAAAGTAGATCTCAAAATGCGCTTTTTATTTTCTCAAGAGTTTAATTTCTAGCCTACTTGTGGAAAAAAAGCGTTTTCTTGTGTATCAAAACTTGGTGCATCGGATTTGTTTTCAATGTACACTTTTAAAACATAAGCTTTGATTTGTATAAGAGGATAAAACTAGACCAGTCTATATTGAGAAGGGTAGTGAATGTGTTCTAGCGCGAGCATCACAATGGACGTAAGTAAAAATAGATGACTGTTAAACTTTTTAAAAATAATTTAATGCCACCTAGAAAAAGAAACGAAAAAAAAAACAGTTATGCGAATATAAAATAAAATATAATGTAGATATTTCAGAATTTAAAATATTTGCTACCGTTAAAATAAAGTTAATCACAAACCATAGATTGCAATATTATTGTTAGTCACTGGTTTTAACTTTGGGCAAAGGAAACACGTGTTTGTGAGCTCGTGTCGTTCTGTGTGCGCTAAAACATGTGTTTGTGAGCTCGTGTCGTTCTGTGTGCGCGAAAAGATGTGTTTGTGAGCTCGTGTCGTTCTGTGCGCTAAAACATGTGTGCGACGGATTTTCTGCACTAGACGATTTGCAAATGAGCATATTAGACGAATGTTCGGTTCTGAAATCAAACCTTTTATTACATAAAGAAAAGTAGTTTTATCTCGTGATATTAAACTCTATCTCTTTCGTGTTAATCTGCCTAAATTAAAAACATATTAAAAATAAAATTTAAATCCAACTGACTTTCTCTGCCTCACTTCCCCTTAGAATTAACAAACCTAAATGATCACTAATTAAGTCATTATTGTCTCTAAAGGAGTTCATCTATGTCTGATTTATACGCTAGAGAAATACTTTAGACGTCTTCTGTCAAAATTGTTTTAATTGTAAAAGGTTGTCTTGGTTTAAATGTGTATTTATTTATGTGCTGAACATGAATATGTACAATGTAATCAAAAGACATTTCCTTTCATTTGGATCAGTAAAGAATCTTATCTTTTTTTTAAATATTATCTTATAATGAATACTCTGAATTCCGCCAAATTCTCTCAAACACATTTTGAACATAGTTCAAATATTTGTTTACAAGGGTACCACAAATAATATTTGTCCCATTATTAATGTATTTATTGACAACAATCCAAATTTTTAAGGGCAAAGATAAACTGTGCTTCCTCAGCTAGATGCATAATTGTATACTTTAATTAAAGTGCCAATATGTGTGTGGAAATGAGAGTCGCTCTGTGTGTGTTTAACGTGTATGTCTGTGAGTTCGTGTTGTTCTGTGTTTTTGTTCAACTTGTATTTCTGTGAGTTCGTGTTGTTCTGTGTTTGTGTTCAACTTATATTTCTGTGAGTTCTTGTTTACGATAAAATAACATGCATGCTTGACTATTTTTTTTCCAGAACTTTCAACCAGAAAATCTCGCTACTGTCAGTGGTCATGGCCGACACGATGGCCAGCATTCTGAGGCGTCGCGCCCAGCCCAGACTTCTGCGCATTGACCACAGTGACATCTACTTTGAGAATGACAAACTTGATGAAAGTTTGACTTTTGACTTAAGTAAGTCAAGTATTAAGTCAAGTATCACTAAATTCCTGACTTGTACAGTCAGTCTCCCTTACAAAGTTTTTGTTTGAAAAAAAAAGGATGATGTTACGGAAGGTTGTTGAGATGTCACACACAACTGTAATACGTCTGAACGTTTGCCTGTTTTGGAGAGGGTAGGGGTGAGGTATAGTTGACGTATAAATCGGTTTTTAAACTTTTAAAGATTCAGTCACTGGCCCATAATGTATAACAAGGTCATGAGGTGATTTTTTTAAAAAGAAATGTGTACATGGGACGTGGGGAGGGTGTGTGTGGGTTGGTTGATGGTGGCGTTTCATATTAAATTCAACATTTCAAAGACCTGTACATTTGCCCCACCCCACTCCCTAATATCAGCCCAAAGCTTCTAACCGAATCAGAATTTAAAGAAAATAAAAATATATGAACCCTTTTCAAGGGATCTCGATTGAGTAAAATTAGTATCACTGACGCCCCCCCCCCTTTTTTTTTCTCTTCCATTTGACAAATTTGATGGTTACTCAACTGGCAAAAAAAGCGAATTCTAAGGAGGAGGTTTTTGGGGGGGGGGGGTGTGTTAATTGTGTTAGCTCAGATGTTCATGCGTGGTGTGACTGAGGTGCGACTGAGGTGTAAGCGGGTATGATTCAGGTGTGAGCAGGGCCGGCCTTAGGCCACTGCAACCTATGCGGCCGCAGTGGGCCCCGCACTTTCTTGCGTGACCTATATAGGAAACATAATTTTGATGATATACTGTATGACTTGGCTACACGCAAGGCTCGTAAAGTAAAGTTAATTTGATCGTGATTTTGTACTTAGTAAAGAATGAATAAAATGAAAAGACCAACTTATTTTCTAATACAAAATCTTAATTTTCACTTATTATCCTTATCCCTACCCAGACTGGGCCCCGCGCAATCCGTTTCGCATAAGGCCCCGCAATTGTTAGGGCCGGCCCTGGGTGTGAGTGTGGTGTAAGTGTCGTGTGAGTGTAGTGTGGGTGTAGTGTGAGCGTATTGTGAGTGTGTCGTGAGTGTAGTGTGGGTGTAGTGTCAGTGTGGTGTTAGTGTGGTGTTAGTGTGGTGTCAGTGTGGTGTTAGTGTGGTGTTAGTGTGTGTCAGTGTGGTGTCAGTGTGGTGTTAGTGTGGTGTTAGTGTGTGTCAGTGTGGTGTTAGTGTGGTGTTAGTGTGGTATTAGTGTGGTGTCAGTGTGGTGTTAGTGTGGTGTCAGTGTGGTCTTAGTGTGGTGTTAGTGTGGTGTGAGTGTGGTGTTAGTGTGGTGTTAGTGTGTGTCAGTGTGGTGTTAGTGTGGTGTTAGTGTGGTGTTAGTGTGGTGTGATTGTGGTGTTAGTGGGGGGTTAGTGTGGTGTCAGTGTGGTGTTAGTGTGGTGTTAGTGTGTGTCAGTGTGGTGTTAGTGTGGTGTTAGTGTGGTATTAGTGTGGTGTCAGTGTGGTGTTAGTGTGGTGTCAGTGTGGTCTTAGTGTGGTGTTAGTGTGGTGTGAGTGTGGTGTTAGTGTGGTGTTAGTGTGTGTCAGTGTGGTGTTAGTGTGGTGTTAGTGTGGTGTTAGTGTGGTGTTAGTGTGGTGTGATTGTGGTGTTAGTGGGGGGTTAGTGTGGTGTCAGTGTGGTGTTAGTGTGGTGTTAGTGTGGTGTTAGTGTGGTGTGAGTGTGGTGTTAGTGTGGTGTTAGTGTGTTGTGAGTGTGGAGTGAGTGTAGTGTCAGTGTGGTGTTAGTGTGGTGTCAGTGTGGTGTTAGTGTGGTATTAGTTTGGTGTCAGTGTGGTGTGAGTGTGGTGTCAGTGTGGTGTTAGTGTGGTGTGAGTGTGGTGTTAGTGTGGTGTTAGTGTAGTGTAAGTGTAGTGTAAGTTTAGTGTGAGTGTAGTGTAAGTGTGGTGTTAGTGTGGTATTAGTGTGGTGTTAGTGTGGTGTTAGTGTGGTGTTAGTGTGTGTCAGTGTGGTGTTAGTGTGGTGTTAGTGTGGTGTTAGTGTGGTGTTAATGTGTGTCAGTGTGGTGTTAGTTTGGTGTCAGTGTGGTGTGAGTGTGGTGTCAGTGTGGTGTTAGTGTGGTGTGAGTGTGGTGTTAGTGTGGTGTTAGTGTAGTGTAAGTGTAGTGTAAGTTTAGTGTGAGTGTAGTGTAAGTGTAGTGTGGGTAAGTGTGGTGCCACTGTGGTGTTAGTGGGGTTTTAGTGTAGTGTAAGTGTTGTGTAAGTATGTGTGAATTTGGTGTGAGTTTCGTTTGAGTATGGTTTGACTGGGGTGTGAGTGTAGTGTGCGTGTAGCGTGAGTGTAGCGTGAGTGTAGGGTAAGTGAGGTGTAGTTTAGTGTGAGTGTAGTGTGAGTGTGATGTGAGTATGGTGTGAGTTTGGTGTTAGTGTGATGTGACTGTGGTGTGTGTGTCGTTTTACTGTTTGTGTGAGTGTGATGTGACTGCGAAGGTGAGTGTGGTGGGACTGTGGTGTGAGTGTGGTGTGACTGTGGTGTGACTGTGGTAGTGGGATATTCACCAATAGTGATATATTTGTCGTCATAATTTATTTAATGCAGGTTTCTGTAATGGGAAGAAGAAAAGTTTCCATATCGAATTTATTGTTTTTTCTCTTTCGAACTTATATATTAAAGTGATATATTAAAGTATATTTAAGTGGTATATTGAAAAATATTAAAGTAGTTTATTAAAGTGGTGTATTAAAGTGATATTTTAAAGTAGTATTTCCTGACTACTTGCTTCATCAACAGGTTCCATTCAAAGACATCAGTATCGGCAATTCCTGGCGCGACAGGAGGAGATCTCATTGTTGAAGAAAGAGTGCATGCTCCAAAAACAGAAACTCGTACGTTCGGCCAGCCTGAACAAAATCAGAGACAGACGATCCGTGTCATTTCCGGTAACATCACAGAACAGCAACAACCTTTTCAGACCAGGCGTCCATTCCAGTAAAGCCGGAAAGGAATCGGACGCCAAACCAACTCAGCCGGCGAATAACTCCAAAACGGTGCATGAACTACAAAGCGGCATGGCGTTGTCGGTCAGCCTGCCTAAACCCGGATCGCCGGAGACAAGCGTTACTGACGACGACGTCAACGACATTTCAGAGACGAATTCCTTTCGGAGCGATTTTCTTGGGATTGCGTCGAACAGTGGCGTTGCTTCCCCTTCGTCGGGGCAGGTAACCCATGCGTTCAAAACCCAAGAAACGGTCCAAGTGAAAAGTGCGTCATCGGTAAAGAAGAAGAACATGGATAAATATCCCGCCCACTGGTACACGACTGTCATACCCGCAGCTGACGTCATCGTCAACCCGTTCGTGGGACGTCAGTCGCGTGGTACGACCGACCGGTTCGGACGATCCCACACGTCATTGGGAGCTTCCAAAAACACGAGGACCTCAAACTCCGGGCGCTCCAGAACGTCTGCAGTGACGAGGGAGCTTAGCCCCGCGCCATCAGCCCAAGGGAGGTCGCCGACATGTATTTGGCCGCACACGACAAAGACGCGGCGTCAGCTGATGGAGATAGCCAATCAGGAGAGCTTAGACGCGTTGGAGGATAATGCCAACAGCGTCATAGAACGTCGGCGCCATGCGAGCAGGCAGGAGGGGATCCTACTGGATCTGAAGGTCAAGGACTTCATTCGCGATCTGGGCGAGTTTCAGAGATCAAAGTCGAAAGGCCTGCTCGACAATCTAAGCTGAAGTGTGTTTCCTGCGTCTTAATCACGTGTCACAACCACGTGTCACAATCATGTGTCAAAATCATGTGTCACAACCATGTGTCACAAACACGCTGGACAATCAAAGCTGAAATGTGTTTCCTGGCCCTGAATCATGTGTCACAAACTCACTATCATAGGTCACAGGGTCAAATGAAGACCTTAGTGCTAAAAGTACTTAAGTCACAAAATGCACATTTTGAGATAATCAAGTTCAAATATAGTTTTCGTCTATAAAATATGACTATTTTCATTTTTTTTTCTTGTTTATTTAAGGGCCTAATGCACATTTTTAATGTCTTCAAATTTCTGCAGTACACTTGGATAAACTGGGTAAGAAAAGATCACAGTTTAGATTGATTTTGACAAAAATGTGACTTAAGTACTTTTAGCACTAAGGTCTTCAAATGTCAAAATAATATGTTTCCCAATCATGGGGTTGGTTAATCAATATGGCAAACAACTTTCCCTGAAGGTAACAATAGAACTTTATAAGGACTTGTACTAACCCATTGAATGCATTGGAATGATTAATGTCGGTATTAAAGTGCCCTAATTATCTGTACTGTAACTTTAAAATGAGTTGTGGGTTCAGTTCATTTTGGAATCGGAGATATAGAATGAGGGTAATAAAATACAAACAAGTCATTAGTACTTGTTGTTCTGCGTTGACCAAAGGGGGGGGGGCGGAATCTAAAATCAAACAAGTCATTAGGACTTGTTGCTTTGTATTGACCAAAGGGGGTAATCTAAAATCATACAAGTCATTTGTAAGTGTTGCTTTGCATTGACCTAAAAGGGAATCTAAAATCAAACAAGTCATTAGTACTTGTTGCTTTGCATTGACCCTAATTTCCATTGACCTTAATTTCAGTGACGATGCCAGTGGTGCTGTTCGTCATCATTTTTGTCTTTTCTGCACTGATTTGCATGCCAAAGGACGATGAAGTCTTGTCGAGACTCTTTACAGGGTTGGCTAGCTCTTCTTCGCTTCCGGCCATTCCGTCTATACCATCCGCAAAGCGTAGGTTGGTGATTGTTCTGCCACCAATGCTGACTGTTCCTACATGCGTTTCCAGTGCATCTGACATAATTCTTTCTAAGAAGATGTTGAACAGGGTGGGGAGAGCAAGCACCCTTGTCGTACTCCAACCATGGTCCTGAACCATTCTCCGATGTTATTGTTGAAGAAGACTGCACTGGTGGCCTTATCTTAGAGGCTTCTTATCATTCTGGTTATGTTTGTGTTGATGTTGTAGTGTCTCATGGTGGCCCATAAAGCAGCATGCCAAACCCTGTCGAATGCCTTCTTGAAATCTACAAAGACGTGGTATAGTTTTTGTTGGTGTTGAGCATATTTCTCACATAGTATTCGGAGGTTTAAGATCTGTTCAGTAGTGCCACGTCCTTGCCTGAAGCCAGCCTGTTCTTCAGCAATGATTCTGTCGGCATATGGTCTTAGTCGGTTCAGTATGACCTTCAGCATGACCTTGCTTGGGTGGCTTATTAGGCTAATGGTACGATCGTTTTGGCATAGCTGTAGGTTACCTTTCTTGGTGAGGGTGATGATGAGAGATTGGGTCCATGATTTGGGCCATTCCCCTGTCAGCCATATTTTTTTACTTATAGTGGTTAGGGCATTTATCATTGCTTCTCCTCCTTGTTGCTTTGCATTGACCTAAAAGGGAATCTAAAATCAAACAAGTCATTAGTACTTGTTGCTCTGTGTTGACCAAAAGGGGGAATCTAAAATCAAACAAGTTATTTGTAAGTGTAGCTTTGTATTGACCAAAGGGGAAAAAAAGAACTTTACTTTTAGTGTATGATTCACTAATTAAAAAGTCTTTTGACAAATTAAGATAATGCTGGAGTCACTGCTGCATTATTACTAAGGAAAACACAACAACCTACATAACATGACAGTCCTCATGCTATGCAAATAACTAATGGTATTAAAACACTCCCCACACCCCTCAGCATTGCCAAAAGAGGGCACACATTTAATTTATAAAGAGCACTTTATTTGTCAGCAAATGACACATGACATAGTAACTGACACATGATACAGTAACTGACACATCAAAACAAACAAATTGTTACAAAATAAAATTTTGAGTAGGGCGAAGTAGTAACATGATAATAAATTTAATAAAGATTTCGAGTAGAACAATTTTTTTTTCCAAAAATGATATCTCAGGGCAGACTTATAATAAATGTTCTTTTTATAGGGTATCTAAAGTTTTTTAAAAATATGCTAGTAAAATTATATTTCAATCTTTGCCATATATATATATATATATATATATATATATAATAAATACAGTTTTTGTAAACAACTGAATTTTTATATCAATTTCAATTTTTTTTTTCAATGTTAATATCATAGTAAAATAAGAGCTGTCAAACTTTATAAATTTATTTCTTGCCTAAAAGCAAAATCTTTCCACCATCCAAATTTTACCACCTCCCCCTCAAAAAAATAGTGTTGTCATTCTTATTAGTGACCTCTTTATTTCTTTGATGCAATAAATTTGTATTAATGATTTTTCAGTTTATTGTAAAAAAAAGTGTTAATGACTCAAAAATTCTTTGTAGAGATTCATGCACTAGGAGATATTACAAATGACTTAACAACTTGCTTTGTTAGGAATATGTAGCCTGTGTTACAATAACTGCATAACAAAATTGATTTTTAAAAAAAACTATGGCCTGCACAACATGGCTGTACGGAAGAGTGCTACATTCACCTGCTTTTAGTAACACCTCAGTTATTTAACTTGGATTGTCTGGATGCCAACTCTACTCTACGAATATAAGAAATCACTGGTAATCATCAAAAGAAAATTAAACAAACCTAACTCCAAAATCTTACCTAAGGATTATTGCCATAATCGACAGTTCATGCAAAAGGTTTTTTTTAAAAAGAGGGTGGAAGCGAAAATATCTAAAATGATAAAAAAAATTCTCTTAACAAAACATATGACATGAGAATATATGTCTTTTCTTAGTAGCTATTACTCAGCGCTGACCTATTTTTATTGTTATGAAATTTAGTTCAATCTTCTTGAAATGCAAGTCTTGTATATAAATTAGTTTAATTTTCTTATTAAAAAAATAGATTTAAAAAAACAACAAAACAAACAAACCTGAACAGAATTATATTAAAGAAACAGCAGCTAATGTATATGAGCAAGATGCCTAAAAGTGATTTCCCTGCATTTTGTAACATTTGCAACTGAAAATTATTTGTATCAGGTAAATTAACCCTGTAAAATTCAAATACAAACATGACTGTAAATAAGAAATATCATAAACAATATCTACATTAGGGACAAACTTATGGAACGATAGAACAATGCTTCAAAAATAAATTTGCATTTAAAAATTATACTTGGAACAATTTGAATACTTGATATACAGAAACAGTAGGCCAATATAAATATATAAAATAATATAGGTCACATTTTCCATGTTTTAACACCAGCACAAAAGTCACAGACTCACAATAAAGAGATATATAGCTTTATAAATTAATTTATCAGTATGGAAAATAAAACATTGTACAATAGCAATGGTTTCTTTTTTTGGTAAGAATTGGGTCTTTATCTTAAACAACAGGCATCCTTTAATTTTTTCTTATCACAGCTATACACCAGAAAATCAAATACCAGGCGAAACAACAAAGGTTTGGTGATAAAAGAATTACACTATTGGAGGAATATGTACATTTTAAAAAAATAAAAAAATGTTAAGTCACTAATTTTAATTTTTCACCAGATGAAAGTTTATCCAAGAGACTAGACAATAACATTTTCCCTGTCATTTTCAGGTCAAGGATTAATCTATAAAACAGAAATACAGATTTTCGTAAAGAGAGTTTAAAAAAAAATGCATTCTTAAAATTGGTTCCTTTTTAAATATTTAAAAATGTTCAAAATATTTCTGGAGATTTTAAATTAATGAACATATAATTTCATTAATTGCAATAGAAAATTAATAAAATAAATCAAATTTCTTGTTAAAGTTGGAATGATAGCTTTTAAATGTGAAGGTATTTCTTTCCCTTTCCTGCAAAGTTGACAAACATCAGCCTAGAATCATTCATGGGCATCGTCAAAGTTAGCATAAACTGTTTATTATAGAAAAATGGATGACTTACAGCTTTTGTATTTCTAAGAACCAATGGCAAACTTTTGTGTTGTAAGAATAGTTGAAAGAACAAAATCATTATATGATAAAAATTATTTTTTCTAAATGTAAAAAAAAACAACAACAACTAAACCTTTCCTTTTTATTTTCAGCATTGACGTAAAAGGTAGCTCTAGCTATATGAGATTTTTTTTTTGGAGAACCTTCTAGAAACAAATATTAATTCACAATTATTATTTAGCATATTGAGATAATATCAACTTTGAGATTTTGATGGTGGAAACTTTAAACTTAACGTAAAACTAATAACTAGCAGGTGAAACATTTGTATTAAATTCTCAAACTCTGCAGGCCAAATTTTTGCATTAAATGAAGCTCTCAACTTAAGAAAGAAAAAAGTGAGATAAGTATAGTCCATCAAAAACTTACATTATATTGCCTCTGTAGAAAAGAAAAAAGTAAAGGCAAAAAAAAAAATCACATTATATTGCCTCTGTAGAAAAGAAAAAAGTAAAGGCAAAAAAAAAGAAAATCACATTATATTGCCTGTTCAGAAAAAAAAACGAGAGGAAAATAAAAATAAATCATCACAAAATCCTGATTAGTGACAGGAATGTTAATAGACACACAACAGGAATCAAAAGATAAATATTGTGTGGTTTATGGCTAAGCACAAATCCAGAACTGAATGGTCAATGCATTGAAACAGCAATCAACATAATACATGTTTTGCAGCCATGATGAAAAAAACAACTGTTTAGCCGGGGGGGGGGGGGGGGGGGGGGGGCTGGAAGATTAGTGAAAATAGGAAATCAGATTCACTGTAGTTGGACTTGTTTCAAGTTGTACAGCTTATTCTGATATACAATTAAAATGATGATTTATTTAGTGGTGGGCGGGGTGGTTTTGGAAAAATCTTATCAAACAGAAACTTCTGTTACATTACTTCCTTTGCAATCAGAAACCAGAAGAAGGAAAGGCTATATAAACCGCGAGACCAATGACCAGTGGCTAAATTATTCAGAGCTATTACACTGGTGAGAGGCAGCTATCCATTCTATCCATTCCCAAAAGACGTTTAAGTGCAGACCTATTATTTTTATGGGTGCGCAAAGAGGGGAATCCTGTTGGATTACAAATGACTGGGAACTGAAAGCATTTTAAGCATCAACATTACTTATCTGTTATAACATCACATCAGTAATAAAATATAAATTTACAAAAAAAAGGGCATTTGTCGGAATTAATAAAAAGATAATGCTGTACTCAAGAGATTTATGATAGAACCAACATTGTCTGCTGACAAGATGATTGTTCTCTCGCTTTCAGGATTGTTCTCTCCCTTTAATTATTTTAGTACAAAGTCATACAATGAGTAAACAACATTTTTTGTAAAACATGAATGTCTGTTTCAGCGCAATGGAATCCAGTTAATTGTTTCATTAATTGGTTACTTAGGCCGTGCTTCAGCAACATCATATAGTTAAACAAAAATTACATATCACGCCTAAACCATGCTATGTGTAAAAAAATTAAGACAAACCTGGTAATATAATATAGTATACAGGTAGTTCTAAATTTACACTGATTTTTTTATTTATGCCAGTTAGTTTATATTTGCGCTTTTAAAAATAAGCTTAAGTTTTTAAAACAAATGGATGAAATAGATGACTACTGTGAGCATAAATATATATGTAACAATCAAAGCAAATGGCAAACTTTTTTAGTTAAAATTTGTTGTATCCAATACAAAATTTGAAGAGGTTCTTAATTTTGAAAAAGTGGGCAGTTTATACCTTCAGTATGTTGGAGCTTATGTTACAAAACAAAGAGAAGCATTTCTTCAAATGCAAGTGAAATCATGCACACAATTTGTGGTGATCTGAGCAAGGTTATTCAGATGAATTAATTATGCTGGTGAAGGTGCCCCCAAGTTGTCTGATTATATGTATATGTTTTCATCCACTAAATATAAAGAGAAGGAACTATAAAAAATGTCATTAAATTGAACAATTAAAATTAATAAATTAGAAAAAGTGACCATTGCCTGAAAATATGGAGTGATGATCAGGGATGCCAATGCCCCTGAGTGTTGGAAGCCAGCCCCACTCCCCCTTTGGCCTTGGTCAGTATTTTGGGTCATGGTATTGGTATTTGTTTAAAGAGTTTACGATGAATGTTAGTAATATACAAATTTAAAGTTAAAAAACAATTGTTAGAACTATGTTGACCATTCCATAATGATTTTCATAACAAACAATTAAAATTCCCATAATAGCTGAAGCTCTTCACATCTTTCAGCTAATCATATAATCCAATCCAGTGAATGTTAAAAATATTAATAACAGGTTTATAACTATTTTTTAGCTTTAAATTAATTACTAAAATTAAAACTTTTGGTGGGTGGTTGAATGGATGTCTGTTAAAAAAACATATGTCAATTCCAACATTACAACATGAAACAAACAGCCAACATTAACAGCTGCCCCTTCTGATGATTAGAAATATTAAAACATTTCCTTGACCCAACCTGTATTAACTGAAATGGCTGTGTCAATGTTTTTTTTTTATCAAGGTAATGCCAATAGACGATTCTGGCCAGATTTTCATTACTTTTAAAGCGAGAGCCTACTTCTAAATGGCAAAAAAATTATTTCTCTACAAGAAACAGAACATCATGAATTAGGGTCAGTAGGAGAGTGTCTTGAAAGTGGGTGGGGGCATGACAATGGGGCTTTTATATTATGACTTAGTGGGCTTGAAGTGGGGCAGCAAGGTTTGTGTGAAAGGTTAGATATGATTTGAGGTTTTAATTTGTGACACTTTAACTTGTACTGGGTGCCTAGCTTTGGGAAAAATTAAATACTACCTGTAGTCTATACTCTAACACAGTTTTGTTAATTAAAAAAATAAATATGGTGTGCAATTCAATTAAGTCTAAAACAAGTATGTTTAACATATGTCTTTTAACAAAGTTATATTTAATTAGACTGCAAAACTTTCCGTACAAACTCCACACAATTAACTGCATTTCATTGCATTGTGAACAAGACCCATTTCTAGAAGTAAAGTACATTCTCCAAGCCACAATCTGTGTGCTATTTGCGTAAAATGTGCCACATGGCTACAGATTTCCTCTGGTTTGTCAGCATATCTTTCCAATGACCCTGCTCTTCCCCGGGCTTGTCTGTACCGCCCAGCAAGCACCGTCCTAGCATCTCTCCATGACCTATAAGGTCGTGGTCGAGGACACTGACCTCTAAACTGACTTTGGGCAAGACTTCTGCTGGGACATTGAAGGCCAGGGCTTCATTCCAGACTGGGTTAACAGACCCTCGCCTGACAGAAGTTTTCTTCCTTTTCACTTTTTTACCATCAACCATCAATGACACACGAACAAACGGATCTGTGGACATCAAATAAAAAAAAGTAATTGAAGTTTTTCTAATCAATGATCTACATTTATTTAAGCACATTAAGAGAGAAAAAAAACTGATTTATTAATAAAGATAGGTCATGGTTTTTCCAGTTTATTAATTAGTTAATGTAGAAATGGTGGATCTATTTATTTATTAAAGAGTAAAATGAATCAATGATAACATATTTATACCAAAGATTGGGATTTACTTAAATTTAACAATATAGGCATTTAAATTTATTTCATTACATTCGAAAACTTCGTATTCAGTATTAATATAGGATAAGATTCTTTTATCGATCCAAAATAAATTGAAACGTTTTTTTCATTGCTTTGTACAGATTCATTTTTAAGCACACAAATTTTAATAAAGACAATATTTTACAAATTAAAACAATGTAAAAACAAAAAATTGAAGTTATTTTTCTAGCGTAAAAATCAGCAATTATATATATATATATTATATATATATATAATATATATATATATATATATATATATATATATATATATATATATATATAAAACTCCCTTAGTAATAACAATGACTTAATTATTGGACTGTCAAATACAAATTCAATTGCCAAGTTTAACACACTGATTGTTTGCTTAAAAAATAACAAATCAATAATATAATATTACTGTATAAATTACTTTTAAAATTCTTCACAGTTTTTCAAAAAGGTTCGTTTTTTTGTTGTTTTACATGATCACATTGAATGCACAGAAGATATTTCATTATTTCATTTATATCACAATCAAAATGGTTTTCTTGTTTTAAAAATAAAACTGTTACCAGCAGATGGAGCAGCCGTTGATAATTTGAGTTCCTTGGCCTTCATAATAACAACAGTTAGCCTCTCAGCTGTGGGCAGATAACTGAGAGAGATGAGAATCTCTCCACTCTCGCCAATGGCCTGACAAAACAAGATATGAAAAGAAGATCCAACATGTGTGTGTATGATTAAATAATACAAACTATGTTTGTTCCCAATTATGTGTTCCTACTTTGAACGTTACATTGACTTTTATTCTTTAAGACCTACGCAATGATGGACATAAGCCATGGTACTTTCTAAGTAGCCTCTGCGGTTAAAGACGGAAATCCAATTGTAGACCAATGTACCATAAATACGAAAACAATAGGGGAAGATCAAAAGAAAGCAGAAATCTTTAACAAACACTCAACACATCAACAAGGAAATTAAAAAGACAGTGTCCAATCACTAACAGACGATCTAAAGTCCAAAGAGAGAGAGAGATTTCCTTATGCAAGCATAGACCTTTTCGAAGAAATCTTCTCACAAACAGAGCTATGGCGAAACTAAACTATCGAAACAAGATGCTGGTAAATTTGGGCCCTTCCGGGAAATAGCCCGGCCTTGATCTTGTAAATAGCACTCGGCGCAAAAGGGAAATCCCTAAAATCTGGCCAAGTGCTGTCATAACATCAATATTAAAAAAAGGTAAGCCTGCAGATGATTTCAAAAGCCATAGTCCAATGTTCATCACATCCTGCAAAGAAAAACTTGCAGGAAGAATGATCAACACTCACCATTATTGGTTTGCTAGAAACAATTGACACACTCAATAAACACCAAGCTGGACTGCGTGTGGACAGTTGAAGATCGACCCTTCCAGCTGAGCCAAAGGATCTTAAATGGCTTTAAAGCAAAACAAACCACATCTGTCTTTGTTAACCGCCAGCAGGCCTATGATAGAGTCTGTGGAAGGGTTAACTCCCAGCAGGCCTTTGCAATAGTCTGGTGGAAGGGTTAACTCCCAGCAGGCCTATGATAGAGTCTGGTGGAAGGGTTAATTCCCAGTAGGCCTATGCTAGAGTCTGGTGGAAGGATTAACTCCCAGTAGGCCTATGATAGAGTCTGGTGGAAGGGTTAACTCCCAGTAGGCCTATGATAGAGTCTGGTGGAAGGGTTAACTCCCAGCAGGCTTATGATAGAGTCTGGTGGAAGGGTTGACCCCCCAGCAGGCTTATGATAGGGCCTGGTGGAAGGGTTTACTCTGGAAGTCAATGCAGGGATTCTTGGCAAATGTACAATTGGTCAGGGCCGGCCCTAACAATTGCGGGGCCCTATGCGAAACGGATTGCACGGGGTCCAGTCTGGGTAGGGATAAGGATAATAAGTGAAAACTAAGATTTTGTATTAGAAAATAAATTCGCGCGGGGCCTATGGAAGTGCGGGGCCCACTGCGGCCGCATAGGTTGCAGTGGCCTAAGGCCGGCCCTTCAATTGGTTCAAGTTATTTTTTACTGATCGTACTATACAAACAAGCACGAATAATGCCAACTCATCAAAGTGTGTTTTGTAAATGCAAGATCAGAACGGGGAGCATCCTATCAATAGCCAATTAAACCTACACCACTCAATAATCCTCGCCAAACACAAAAATGAAGATCGAACAAAGCTCATATTAACCTATTACCCTCACAATTTGACAGCCTGAAAAATATTCATAAAAAATCGTAACGTACTTCTTGCTGACCCCTTCACTAACAGAGAGAGTGAAAGTGGAAAATACATTTATTCAGCTTTTCGGTACCATATCTCCACATTGTATGAATCAGATAATCTATTTCTAATGTTTCTCAATTTCCATGTATTTATTTTTTCCCCATATTCCTTAGATTTTATGTATCTCTAAATACTTTTGTTTCGTTAAGATTCTCTACTTTATTTTTACAGTACTAATATTTATATCCTTTCACTTCCGTGATCCTACTTCCGGCAACAAAACAAAGTTGTTTTTTTTCTGGGTTCTGGGTTCTGGTTCTGGTTCGGTACGTTGCTGCATCCATAAACTGGCATATGTGCAACGGTTGGGGAAGCGATGTTGCCAATCTAACGGTTCCTAGCAGATGCCAGGGCGGCCTTGAAGCTTTCGATCGTTGTCGAGTTCACGGCGGTATTGTCCAGGTTGTTCCAAGCAATTATGGTGCGTGGAAAGAATGACTGCTTATGTTGCACTGTGTTACTCTGAGGCACAGTGAAGCATTTGTTATTGTTTCGGGTGTAATTTCTCATGGGGTTGTCAGATGTTAAGTCAGTGTTAAGTGACTGTTTGGCTCTAATTAATCGGCCTGGCTGCTGTGGGGTAAGATAAGTGTTTGCTGGGATGGCCGGAATTAGCCCCATGACCACTTTATATAAGAATGTTAGGCGGATATTTTCTCGTCTGTCCTTGAGAGTGGGGATGTCAAATCTGTTTAAAAGGCCAGTGACGTAGCCAGGAGTGGTGGTTTTATAGTCACGTGCTATGAAGCGCATTGCGTTACGTTGGATTCGCTCCAATTTGTCCACGTCTTGCTTGAGGTATGGGTCCCAGATTCTAGTATCGGACGAACGAGTGCGATAGGCATTTCGTTTGCAGGATGTTGGGCAGTGGCGCAGATTTCTTCTAATAAAACCTAGTGTGGAGTTGGCTTTTTTTGAAATGTTGTTTATATGGGGTGACCATTTTAGGTTATTTGAGAAGAGAATTCCAAGGTATGGATTGTTTGTTACTTGTTGAAGGATTGTCCTATTTAGGGTGTACATATAGCTTGATGGGTTTTTTTTTTGAGATGCTCATTATGTAGCATTTGGTTTCATTAAATTTCATGCCCCATTCGTCTGCCCAATTCATAAGACACTCCAAATCTGCTTGAAGTTGGTTGTGGTCATCGTAGTCGACTATCTCTCTGTAGACAAGACAGTCATCTGCAAACAGTCTCACTTGAGATTTTACAGTATCAGGGAGGTCGTTTATGTGACAGAGAAAGAGAAGGGGGCCCAGTACTGTGCCTTGAGGAACTCCTGAGTCTACGGTGGCTTTGCCTGATCGGACGCCATCTACCACCACTTGCATGGTCCGTTTTGTTAGAAATGTTGAGAGCCAGGAGTGAAGGTTGCCGGTAATGCCGTAGTGGTGGAGTTTGTGTAGAAGAAGGCTGTGTGGAACAGTGTCGAAGGCCTTGGAGAAGTCGAGAATTGCCATGTCGATCTGGTTACCTTTGTCACAGGAGGCATGGAGGTCATTGGTGGTGATGATTAATTGAGTTTCTGTGGAGTATCCAGAGCGGAAACCGTGGTTTAGAGTGGTCAAAATGTTGTAGTGTTCAAGGTGGTTCATGATGTGACGACAGATGATGTGTTCCAGAATTTTGCATGGAACGGAGATCAGGGATATTGGGCGGTAGTTTGCTGGGTTATGACGGTCACCTTTCTTGTAGGAACTAGTGATACTTGCATCAAGCCAGTCCAGTGGGAGTTTGCCGAAGTCAAGCGACTTTTGGAAAATGCGGGTGATGGTTGGGGCGATGTCGTCAGCCAGGGTCTTTAGGACAATGTTTGGGATACAGTCAGGTCCGGGTGCTTTATTGGGCTTCAGGTTTTTGAGAAGTTTGGCTACTCCTTGTTCAGTTATGTTGAGGGGGTCAATTGTACCAGGTGAAGGTTTTAGGGATGGTAGTACTGTTGTGGTAATTTTGGTGAAGACAGATTGAAACTGCCTTAGGAGAATTTCAGCTTTGCATTGGCTGTCTTTTCGTCTTATTTTCTGATGAAGCCTCTAAGCCGAAACGTCAAAATCGTTTGTCCTGTCTATAAATTCAAGTTTATCATACTTTGTTCTTATATTTCATTTACACAAATTGAATGCAATCCATCAATCATCTACATCACTCAACACTGCAAACAGTTTATCAGAGTTTAAAAAATAAAGAATAGTTAAAGGGGTGAGGATATGGACAACAGAATTACACATACAACTTAAATCCCAACTTAACCGCATCAAACCAGATAGAATACAAACTGTCAAGGGTATGAAATCAATGTAGTTATGTTTGTAAGTAAATCATGTTGAGTTAGAGAGTATACGTGTAGCGTTGTATATTGTGCGTGAATGTTGTGACGTATTTGGATAGGGGAAGTGACGCATTAGTTTTAGTGTAGTGTAGAGAGTGGAATGTAGATGGCGGTTGGACAAAGCGATGTTGTAGAACCTTAGGAAAGAGAGCTGTGTGCCTTGTGTTTCCCCTTATTAAAGTTATATATAGTTATGAAAAGGACTTGAGTTGTTACTAATGGTTGAATTATTGGAAGAACTTGATGGAATGATCCAATCCTGAGGACATAGAAGTTGACACAAACGTGCCCCCCCTAAACTTCCTTGCAGACATCCAAATGAGACGGTAACACATCACCACTTCCACTACCCGGCAGTTCAGGACCTACGCCTAAACTACCTACCGAAAATACCAGACAACACCAACATCCAATATTCAAACAAAGAACACTTGCTGAGAGAGTGTCAATTCTTCACTATGACCTCAGGCTGAAGGACATATGCCCGAATGGCCACTGACCGCAGGCTGAAAGGCACATGCCCGAATGGCCACTGACCGCAGGCTGAAGGGCATATGCCCGAATGTCCACTGGATCTGAATGTTGATTGATAATGATAATTTAAGACTAAAATTTACAATTGCTTTCCTTCTCCATTAGAAAATTATTTATAAATGAATACAAATTCATATCAACATTTGTTAATTTTTTAACACCAAATGTTTAATTTAAAAAAAAACAACAAATAAGCTTATTTACATTTTGTTCTTCGCGGTCCACTTTGATAGCCAGTAAACTATTCGCGGGTCGCATGTCGTCACACCTTATATTACTAAATACCCCCCCCCCCCCAATATATAGCACACGATTTAAAATTAAATAACGAAACGGAATAAAATTAACTAATGAGATATCTTTTATCTTTTCTGTCTTTTATTTAAAAAGAAATCACTTCTTTGCAATTAAAGCAATAACAAATAAGTGTGTTGGTGATGATTCAGGCATCCAAGGGCTGCACTATTTTGATGTGGCAGGCCGCACTATTTTTGATGTGGCAGGCCGCACTATTTGACGTGGCAGACGGCACTATTTGACGTGGCAGACGGCAATATTTGACGTGGCAGGTTTTAAACTGATGGTAAACTTATTTATCTTATTTATAACAATTAGTGATCACATGACGCCATGTTTACTAGATTTTTAACGATAATAAAGCGCTTACTATATTTTATAATAGAACAGGGGCACATACCTTGTGTTGTTTCTGCACATCACACCACATCTCTACACTATTACTGACATCCACATTGGCCATGCTAATCTCAACCTCACCGAGGGATGTGTGGCGAGAAAATTTATCATAGTCATACAAATGAAATACCAGAGTCTTTTCCTGTGGGTAAAGTAGGCGTTGAGACTAAACACAGCAAAGCCTTTAAAATTTGTGCAACAAATGTAAAATGACGTTTTGCATCGATTAATTGTGACATGTTATTAGGATATGTGTACCTTACATTTGTTGTTTTGAGTAATTTACAAGCCAAAGGATTTAAAGGAAAATTGAATTTAAAATTGAACACTGTTTGAACAATCGTTGTTTTTTTTTCTTCTAATAAACATATTGCTTGGATTTTTTTTTCAATATTATCTGGCCAATGAATATTCACAGTAGATTAGATACTAAAATGTCATGGCCAGGACTTACAGAGTCACGTAGAGATTAGAGATGATCATTCTATAAATGTTTATTGCTTAAGCCTATGTGATAATTCTACACATAAATTTGAATAATAAAAAAAAAAAATAGTTTTGACACGAGCTGTCAAACATATTATATATATATATATATATATATATATATATGAGCATTTCGAAATACTGTTTGGGGGAGGGGGGTGTACAGGAGAAGTGTGACAACAACTAAATGTTACAGTTACATTATATTACATTCTTGAAATATGAGTTGCTTTTAGGCAAATACGATTCGTGTGGGTGTGATTTTACATGTTTTTAAATACTAGTTTTATCATATGTTTTACTTTTGTTCAGATACCTATATTATGATATATTTTAACAGCAGAGTTGCCCGGATAGGAAGAAATCATAAATTGCAGGTGTTAAAACCAAACGATACCTTCAAGTCGTCAAAGTCCAGAGGAAATTTAAAATACTCATTGAAATAGGGGTTGAGTGTTCGACGTTTGACTGATGACTGTCTGACCCTCTCGTCCACACACGGAACCAGGGAGATGCGGATATATGGGTCGCTGAACGTGCCTGATACTGGATCTGGCGCAGGCAGATCTTGAGCTGAAGATGAGAGGAGAAAGAAAGCCGTCAGCCACATCCTGGGGGCATCTTCCATCCAATCACAGGGAGGGGACAGAAATAAAACTAAATCAGCTGCATCCTGAAGGGCATCTTGCATTATACCACGGGGCCAAAAATAACAGCTGGCGCCCAAAAAGTAACACTGTAACATGTAATATTGTAGTAATAACTAGAGAAAATTGAGTAAAATATTAATGTAAAAATAAAAATAGCTCATGAAAAAACTGTGAGAAATAAACCTTGCAAGAAAATAAGAAATGGCGAGAACAGAAGATAAACACAACATAACTTATATCCATTCCAGTTGAACAAAGAACTCAATGATTGGCTGGAGAAAAAGTTTTAAAGAACAAAACCAATGAAAGTTACCCAGCAATATATTATTTATAAGAGTGCTTTCCCCTTGCTGTCTTCTCGGATACTATATTTCTGCAAAATGTTATTTTTAAAAATTTAATTCTCCTTTTACTGTTGTTTGTTTGCTGATGAAGGCTTCTTGCCGACACATTCGTTGTTTTGTTGCGTTCTTTTTTTCCCCCACTGTTTTCCCATACTTTTTTCGCACATTTCCATAAAAAAAAGCGCAATTGTCTTTCTTATAAAACACAAAATGACATCCAATAGCGTAGGTAAGGGTGCGGTGGGGGGGGGGGGGGAGGTTTGCAGACAGCGCCGAGTGACACCATCTCGGTATGTTTTTGACAATTCCAAATAATTTTGACACTTGAATATGACAATGGCTCTCACGTAGTCAAAAGAACGGTAATCATATTATAAAATTATGTTTCTCACATAAAGAAAGGATGGTTCTTACATAATCAAATATTCTTCTGCAATAAACATGGATGGTTCTCACATAATGAAGCATCACTCTCATTTAGTCAAAGTATGTTGTGACATATAGAATGATTTTTACAGAATCAAAGTTTAAACCTTGGAAATAAAATTATTGATGTTATCAAAAGTTTGATCTTTGTTAAGGTTATTCATCTTGTTTTTTTATAATATTTATTTTGGTTGGTCTCATATATTACAAAATAGACATTTCAAAACTTTGGCCCTTTTATGTTATTGTTTTATAAAGTTTACGCTTTTTCCTTAAATTTAAATTTTAACATGTTTAAAATCTCGCTATTTTTATTTAAGTGGCTATTGGTACACGGGTACCAGAATTGAGAGGTTGGGATTAAAAAACGATTTAAAATATTTTCGTTGGGTATGTAAGACAAAATGGGGTATCAAGTGAAAGATAATTGAATGTACTATACGTTTGAAATCTTAATTCTTCATTTTAACTAAAATAAACTACCACAAATGACATCCGAATAGCATTGAGTCTAATGTGTCCCGGGTCCGAAAGGGGGCGCTGCGTGTCCGGGTCCATTTTACAAACCCAACAAAAATATTTTAAATCGTTCTTTAATCCCAACCCCTCAATTCTGGTACCCGTGTACCAATAGGTGCAGCCTATTTTTTTATATATATATTATATATTTCCATGTTTGAGGCTACTGTAATTTTTTTAAAATTTTTTGTGCGTGTGCATATTATAACAATTGAGAAGAAATGATTAGTAATAATAAAAAAGCTATTAGTGTTAGAATCACCTGCTCTAACTCCCTACATAAATTGAACTTAACATATCAAAACAACTGTCAGCTCATTATGCAAATGTCAGTTCATCATGCAAATGTCAGCTCATCATGCAAATGTCAGCTCATCATGCAAATGTCAGCTCATCATGTAAATGTCAGCTCATCATGCAAATGTCAGCTCATCATGCAAATGTCAGCTCATTATGCAAATGTCAGCTCATCATGTAAATGTCAGCTCATTATGCAAATGTCAGCTCATTATGCAAATGTCAGCTCATTATGCAAATGTCAGCTCATCATGTAAATGTCAGCTCATTATGCAAATGTCAGCTCATTATGCAAATGTCTGCTCACCATGCAAATGTCAGTTCATCATGGTGCAAAGCTGTCCATCTCACAAGCTATGACGTCACAGACATTTAGAATTATAATAACTCCCATGAATTACCTTCAATTAAGTGTACCACGAGGTCACACGTTCTAAAGTCATATTTTAGTCTTGTGTGCAGACGACCTTGACCCCCATCTAGTGATGACTGCTGGAGAACGATGTCTTTCCTTGGGTAAAGGTCCGGGCGGATGGCACCTGTGGAATATGCAGCAGTTAACATCAAAGCTAAGCATCGGGTCTGGGGTGTAATTGGATGGGGATTTACTCCAGGTGAGCGAAATATACGAAGAACGTTACCCGGAAATACGGTAAGGGGTGCAATCACGGAAATAGAATGTCTGAGTGACTAGTCTGATCGTACATTAGGCAGGACAATAACACACCAGGAGGGCGGACATCTGACTTAATTCATTTTTATCGGCTTTCTTCCGATTTTCGAGTTGAAAGTAGCTGTCTTACTGGACGTACTGATGGGCCCACCAGGCCCACAGCTTTTGAGCTTTCATAGTGGCCATAGCTGTGGACGAATTAGAATCCACCGCCTCTTTGTTGCTGGGCAAACACACAATACACTTGCATAACAATAAATTTGCCACTAAAATATTTTAGTAATTTTTTTTTTAAAAAGATGATTTCCATTTCACGAGAAGCTCCGTTCAGAGACAGTGCACGTCTTTAAGTATATTAAACGTTTTTTAACAAGCATTAACACTAACATTGTCTATTTGATAAACATTGCACAGCTACGTACTTGATTTTGCCGTCAGCTTATTTGTTTGTTCCATCGCAACTTAGAAACTGTTCATATTCACACCCACGTTTGCTTGATCTCTTGACCATTTTCCGGCTCAAGTTGTTCCTCCAATACTCCAGCAAAGTAAATACAAATCCATTTCTCCAAAATCACAAACATCCTCTAAGTTGAAGTGTTTTTTTTAAAATAAAAAAAGTCTCTTGTCTCTACAATATTTAGCACACTGCTTCAAAAACTTTTAAACATTATGGATTGTGCATTTATATATTGTAAAGCGTCTCGTGTATTTTGTTACATCACTTAAATCATCCAATTAAACATCATTTGTGAAGATAAGTCATCTAAAATCACTGGGAAGGGGAATATAGAACCATATTTCAACAGTAGGCCCAAAAGAAGAAGTAGCCAACAACGTAAAAAGGATGACTCCGAGTGAACGAATAGAGAGAGAAGGGAACTACCACGCAAAAGGATGCCTCCGAGTGAACGAATAGAGAGAGAAGGGACCTACCACGCAAAAGGATGCCTCCGAGTGAACGAATAGAGAGAGAAGGGACCTACCACGCAAAAGGATGCCTCCGAGTGAACGAATAGAGAGAGAAGGGGCCTACCACGCAAAAGGATGCCTCTGAGTGAACGAATAGAGAGAGAAGGGGCCTACCACGCAAAAGGATGCCTCCGAGTGAACAAATACAGAGAGAAGGGGCCTACCACGCAAATGATGCCTCTGAGTAAACGAATACAGAGAGAAGTGACCTACAACGTAAAAAGGATGTCTCTGAGTGAACGAATACATTAACAACTTCGAGGAGAACGATAACCGCTCAGCCCGTCATAGTCGTAACAATACCGTGAAGAACTCGACAAAACCCTTGCTGGCTTAAGAGGTAGTCCACGCGCCATTATTCAGCATCGTGGTTGTATAGAACTGCACTTTAACACTCTAATAACAGTGGCGTATGGGTATAATTTAAGTAATACGAGGGTTATCACTTCAATATCTATGATATATAGAATGGTGAATAAACAGATCGGTAAAGGAGGTGGGGGGGGGGGGGGAAGAGGTGCACACATTTTTAGGGCTGTACGCCATAAATGAGTGTCACACCGGTAGATTTGATGTATGTTACCAAAATATAAGGAAGTTGAGTGAGCGAAAACTTTTAAAAAAATATAAAAAAATTAGAAATTTGAATAACTTAGGAAGCGCTCGATTGGGTTTGTTCTGGCGAAACGCCATCGAAACCCCTATGTTCATGAACAACTAGTTATACGTTTGATAATATGTATTAATTTACTCAGATGTTCATGAACAACTAGTTATGCGTTTGATAATTTGTATTAACTTACTCAGATGTTCATGAACAACTAGTTATGCGTTTGATAACATGTATTAACTTACTCAGATGTTGATAAACAGTTCGTTATACGTTTGATAGTGCGTAGTAACTTACTCAGATGTTCATGAACATTTAGTTATACGTTTAATAATGTGTAGTAACTTACTCAGAATAACGGTTCGACTCGTATTATTTTAGTCTTGCTGTTACTGTTATATCTTTGAAAGTTTGATTTTTTGAGTTTTGGGTGAAACGTTCATAACTGTTTATCCTATTTCTTCTTCTTCTATATCTTAAGGACCCATGATCAATGCACTGATCATCCCGGCTCCTGTTTATTTAGAGGGGATTCGCAATGTTCCTGTGCCTGGTATGAGGTTGAAAGATGGCAACTTCTTTTTTACAATTTTATTTCCACTTAGGTTTAAAATCCTTTAGAAATTTTATGGAGTTTAATCAAATCTGATGTTGCTACCCAATTTCAAGTGTGACGATTTTGCATAAAATAAATAACAATTTAGAACCTCTGGGGGGGCGGGGAATAAGAACTAGCACGGCTATTGAATGTATTGAAGACCGCCTAGACCCAATAACAACGCTCTCAGCTATTGGTTAATTACACCTACACGTCGGCCTTTGTTTTGGTGACGCAAAGATGGATGGGGGCAATTAAATGACTACAATTTTTGTAGAGGGCGCTATCATACAGGGTCCGCTTAAAAAAAAAGAGGTTGTCAGCCCTGACCACTCGATGACGTAGATGTTTCCACCATTCTATTCCTCGCTATGACCATGCAGTTTTCAGTTCAAGTGATAATAATAGTTGGAGGGAAAAAAATGTGGGGGGGGGGGGGCGGGGTTGGAAGAGTTAAATCCACAAATGCTATGCAGATATCCAATTCAACGTTATTTGCAAAGATTGATAGATAGGATTCAATATTGAGAGCTCACTTACATTCACAAGTGTGAGACAGACTGGGCTTAAGTTGACATATGTTTGGGTTCAAATACAGCGTTTGCAGGTATACGGTGTAAATCTAGCCGCCCCACCCCCCCCCCAAAAAAAAAGGGTTTCGTGTGGGGTTGGTACACATCTAAGCATAAATACAACGCAGAACATCTTTAAGCCCAGGGGTGAGGACAGTTGAAGTCAGTTACAGATCCAACTTAATACATGGTACATTAAAACTTTATGAGTGGTACATTCCAACAATATGTCTGGTACACTCCACCCGTACCTGTGGTGCAATTTTCCTAAAATACGGTACAGTTTATTTACACGCTAGGTCTAGTCCAGCACAATATTGGCGACCACTTCTGTCTTCATTACTCGATTACATAATCAAACACAGTTAAACATGAGCTAATCATATTTTGTTTTCGAATCATGAAATTAACAGTTTGTGAAATATTTAATTAACTCGAGATTCTTCTCGCAAAGTAACATACGAATTGAAATATACATGTATAGTAAAACAAAATAATGTGTTCAAAAAGAAATTTGACGCAAAATTTGATCGTGTGAACTGAAAATAAGATTCAACCAAACTTCCGTCGATCAAACTTCCGTCGATCAAACTTCCGTTCGATCAAACTTCCGTTCGATCAAACTTCCGTCGATCAAACTTCCGTCAATCAAACTTCCGTTCGATCAAACTTCCGTCGATCAAACTTCCGTCGATCAAACTTCTGTTCGATCAAACTTCCGTTCGATCAAACTTCCGTCGATCAATTTTTCCGTCGACGAAATTTCTTTCAAACAAATTTTCGGATACGCGACGTCTTAGATTCTCTAAAGACATCTAAATTGGTCGCCAAAATTATAGACGTAAACAGGTCTGCAGTAAGCCTACTAAATAATTATAATACGAAACAGTGATACATGCACACGTGTGTTATTTCGTCAGTACCAATGTTTATGAGCATGATTATGACGAATTTCAAGAAATGAGTGAAGTGAAAAAGCCTAAGTCTCATAATGTAAAAAAAAAATAATTATAATAATGGAAATATTACCATTCCCTAGGATTATGCAATATAATTCACCTTTGCCTATGACAAGGTTAATGATAAATCAAAATGAATATCACAAATGAATGAATTCAATAAACCTACGGTTCAATATTTTATTTTTGAAAAAAATCAAAACAAAAATAATGATATAAATATTACCATTCCATTAGTTTTGCTTCCACAAAACTGTTTACATTTGCCCAGGCCTAATTGAAATGTAATTTTATGGAAATATAGGACAAGTAGGTCATCATGCAGCTGTGAGCAGTTTTCGCAGAATATTAGTCATATAACATACGATGACAGCAAGGCGTTGAGCGATAATGGATATCGGATTGGCTGCCTAGAGATAGACAGTTTGACTTCTGCTTGATGACCGAAAACCTCAGTTACGTTCGGCCGAAACCGAAATTAAAACGAAAGTTAACTTTTCTGTTTCGACCGAAACCGAACCTAGACCGAAAGTGATCAAATGGCAACTTTCGCCACCAAAACAGAAGCCGAAGTTCGGTCGGTCTCTAATTATCGCACACTGTATAGTCATATATATATATAAGAATGATCTATGCTGACCGTTACGCTGAAGAACCGAAAATATTTAGATACGTTAGGATTCATAAAAACAATCATAGTTATTTTCTATTATTTTACGGAAATCGAATACATTTAAATGCGCAAAAAAATATTGTATATCTGCTTTTATAAATTACAAATACATTTAAAGTAACAACTAAGGAACTATCTTAAGCATTTTATAAGCGTTTGAAAGTTATGAAAAAGAAATTAAATAAAAAAATTATTTTCAAAGAGTTACACAGTAATCACATTTATCGGGAAAACCTAAACATCATTTGTTATAAGTGCGTTATTTAGTTCGTTTTTAATATTGCGATAAAAAATAAAATTAATAAGTTCTAAATAATCACGCAAATGACGTCATAGTGCAAATTGCCTATTTAGCCAAAGCTAAAAGTTCTCTGATTTAATAAAAGAGCGTGACAAAACTGATGATGTATTTTCCCCTTCTTAAAAGTAAAATTAATAAACAGAATTGATTGCTTTTTAAATTGCTAAAATTTTTACTTTTTAATTATTCCAAAAATAAACTTTTATGAAATTTATAAAGTAGTAAAAACTCTACCTTTAAAAGTAATTTTAATAAGAAAATGCCGTTATTTTAATTGGTGCAGCAAAACTACGTAGCCTAATAGCGTTTTGTTAATGCACGTATCACTCATCCAAATAAGAACAACGCATATTAAATGCAAAAAAAAAATCTTTTTGCGTAAGCAAAGGGTTTACAATCCAGTAGATGATTTTATTACTTTTTATTTAAACCTTCTAATTTATTTTCTATTTAAAAATTAATTCAAAAAACGTAATGGAAACACATTCTTTTTTCTTTGAGTGGCATTGCAACGCCTGCTGGGTTCTTACTAGTACTGCCTAAATAGTCAGTTAATTCTTCTGTACCTATGTATTTAGAATTGATAGATTTGCACACTATTGTGTTTGGGATCAGACCAGCTACACTGGATCAGGGACGAGGGAGTCAGATCGGGAGATTGTGTTGATATGTCTAAGAAAGTTCATTTTGTTCCCAAACGTTAGATCACATCAGGAAATTAATATGTCAGACAGGATGGTAGCAAGAGACAAGTCTAGTGGCTGTGATGGGGAGTCTCTGGTGGGAGGGGGTGAAAAGGGACCTGTGTGCGTTGGGTTTGAGATGATTTATGAGGAGGTTGGAGGGGGGGTAGAGCCTTTATACAAGGAACTAAGAAAATGGACGGTAGAGAAAGACTCTATGTCAGGTCCCCCCACCCTTCCCCTCTCGACCGACACAAAAGACAGCAGTCTACTGGCATTGTTGATAATATGGAAACAAAGGAGGGCTGTAAGCCGGATTTCCTAACCAGCGCCGCCCCTTGCGGTGACGTCATGTTTTATGTGGTACATTACGGTGACACTCTGAATCGATACAAGTCTTAGCGGAAATAATATTTGTGGCGAGGTGGGGTGGGGAGCGGAGGGGTTGGGGCTGGAGGGGTGGAGGTTGTGGGGAGTTGGGTTGAAGAGAGAGATAAGAGGAGACGACTGAACGAAGAATGGAATTAGAGAGATAATAAGGTCAGTGGGCGAATTTGAGTGGATAGAGAGATGGAATTCGAAAATAAATCTTGGCTACTCTCTAAATAGAATATCGATTGAGTATTGTGTCAGAATAAGCTCAGTAATAAATTGATTTAAATTTTACAGAGGTCAAAAATCCTTTATTTTGATTTATTCTGGGGATTTCTGGTCTTTTTTCATAAGAAGTTTATGAGAACAGACATTTTCAGGGTTTCCCAACCTGTGGTGCACGAACCCACAGAGTTACATATTGCCATTTTTAGGTGTTGAGAAGAGAAGTGATGTTAAAACAGAAAAGCCTTTGAAATTAAATTATGATAGAAAGTTTTGTGTCGAATAGTCTTCATTAACGTTTCAGTTTATACAAAATATCACACGTTTATTTTCTAAGTTCTACACATTTACTTTTGCAATACACTATGACATTTAGAATTTCATTTTTCCCCAATTTTTAAAAATGCAGTGTGTCTTTTGCTGGGTATGCGAGCGTGCGGGCTGGGAACCCTTGCTCTGGAATGAGGGAAAAACTCTAAAAATACTAGCTATCATTTTTTTATGTCGCGAAAATCAGCACAGAAACGTGCGAGGTGCATGTCAAATGAAACAAATACAACACAACATTAGACATTCCTACCGCGGTGCATAACACATTGAATAGGACAATTTAATGGAAATGATTCATTAGGAGAGACGCAAAGTACGTCACGCTAATTATTACAACAACCGTTTATGTACAAAGCTTGTAATGTATATGTGGGATTACTGTGTGTGGGATTACTATGTGTGGGATTACTATGTGTGGGATTACTGCTTGTGGGCTTACTGTGTGTGGGAATTACTGCGCGTGGGATTAGTATGTGCAGGATTACTATGTGTGGGATTACTGTGTGTGGGATTACTGTGTGTGGGATTACTGTGTGTGGGATAAGTATGTGTGGTATTATTATTTGTTGGATTAATATGTGCAGTATTACTATGTGTGGGATTACTGTGTGTGGGATTACTGTGTGTGGAATTATTGTGTGTGGAATTACTGTGTGTGGGATTACTGTGTGTGGAATTACTGTGCGTGGGATTAGAATGTGTGGGATTACTATTTGTTGGATTACTGTGTGTGGGATTACTGTGTGAGGCGCCGACAGATGGATGCATCACATATATGGGTACTGCCAACATATCGGTGAGCTGCATTATGAATAGTCCCGATGAAAACAGTTTCAATAACTGTGCACGAGATAACTATAAACCAAGATTGTGCACGAGATAACTATAAACCAAGATTGTGCACGAGATAACTATAAACCAAGATTGTGCACGAGATAACTATAAACCAAGATTGTGCACGAGATAACTATAAACCAAGATTGTGCACGAGATAACTATAAACCAAGATTGTGCACGAGATAACTATAAACCAAGATTGTGCACGAGATAACTATAAACCAAGATTGTGCACGAGATAACTATAAACCAAGATTGTGCACGAGATAACTATAAACCAAGATTGTGCACGAGATAACTATAAACCAAGATTGTGCACGAGATAACTATAAACCAAGATTGTGCACGAGATAACTATAAACCAAGATTGTGCACGAGATAACTATAAACCAAGATTGTGCACGAGATAACTATAAACCAAGATTGTGCACGAGATAACTATAAACCAAGATTGTGCACGAGATAACTATAAACCAAGATTGTGCACGAGATAACTATAAATCAAGATTGTGCACGAGATAACTATAAACCAAGATTGTGCACGAGATAACTATAAATCATCATAGCAAACACGACCTTAACCCTGCGGGTGCTATCTTGGGGGCCGCATAATGCAACTTTTGTTTATACAGCTGTCTTACAACTATAAATCATTGTTTTCATTGACTAAAAACATCATCACGAGACCCCCCCCCCCCCAACCCAACCCCGGAAAACAATAAAAAGATATTGGATACGAAAATAAATGTTATAACTCAAAGTAGCAGTCTGAGGGGAGGGGCGGGAGGGGGGGGGAGGTGTTTACAGTAAGATGGAGACAAAAAGCGGTAAAAGACAACAGAGCTCCCAGCAATTGTTCCCATAAGCTGTTTTGTATTATTGATTCTGATTGGTCGGCCTTTGATGGTCGGGACAGGAGTATTAATGGAATAATAATACTCCAACATGGTCAATAGACGCGTCTATTTATAGTTCACTGGCGGCAGATGGTCTGGTGGTTAGACTAGCGTAACCCGTAGACGAGCGAGTACCGCAAATCTGTACTCTCTGGGGTTCATGCCGACAAAGTGCCTCCATGCGATATGACGGCACGCTGCCAGTGTTTCTTTCAGGCATACCTCCGGGGGGGGGGGCACTGCCCCCCCCGGAGCAAGTCAAGTGCCCCCCCCCGGGGAAAAATGTGTAAGAAAAATTAATTTAAAAAAAACAAACTACTCTAAATCTAATTTTTATAAAATTTTTAAAAGTTATTGAAATGTGTGCCTTTAATCGATTACATTTATTGGAACAAATAAAATATCGCTTTGTTCGATATATATATTGATGATCCATAGCGTTCAGGTTAATCTTGTTACAGGATCGCAGAAATCGATTATAAATATGGTATTGTTTTGAAAATTTGCCGCTCCTGATCATAAGCTAAATCTTACTTTTTCTGATTCGCAGATATCGGTATCTTTTATTTAATTACATTTTGCAGCTGCAAAAGTTGAATAACCCTGTATTAAACTACCTTTTCATCGATATAAATGCCTGTAAATTAAATATAGTTCTTGCTAAGAAATAAACATGTGCAATCTGTTTTCAAATGATATTGTATAATAGCATCATGCTTTAAAAAATCATTTTTAGCAAACATTTTAATGTAGTAGATTCCATAGATGTATGCTGACATAGATAAAATGAAAATTTAAAAATAATAATAATAATTTTAAAACAAAAAATAGGAATTTACCGGTTACATACAAATAGTTGACATTTCATCATAATTATTAAATCGAGTGTTTCTAATTTTTTAACACAGTTTCGGGAACAGAGTAAAATGATTTTAAAAAAATAGTCTTTATTTATTAAATCCCCAATGACTTCTCTCTGTTAATATAATAATAATAAACAATCTTCCCCAGCTGTTTGAACTATTTAAAAAAAATTATTTTAAGATGATAATCCAGTAGAAAGAATATAATATATATTTAAACAACGAATAAAAAAAAATCGAGTATTTCGATTATCTTGTAAATGCCATTTTTGGTAGTAAAATCTTAACTAGCATCTCTCCCGTTGCTCTACAGTTAAGTGTTTAATGATGCGAAACTAAATTTAACTACGGTATGTAAAAAAAAAATGCATTCTTGCATTTTGAATTTATCAAAAAATTTCCGGGGCCTATAAAGTTTTAAGGGGCGAGTCTAAGCTAAAGAGTATCTCTCGATAAAAAACATACCATAAGGGCTCCCAACTGGACTGAATTAATTTAATATTGTGCTGGTGGAAGAGTTAGTGATGTCCTGTTATTATCGTTATTTCTAGCGCTTCCAACCCAAATGTCTGAAATGTTTACATCAGTGACGCTTCATCCCATTTAGGGCCCTGGCCTGCTCCACCACATTCTTCCATTGGGATCGATCCATCGCTTTACACCTCCACGTGCGAACCCCAACCTTTGTAAGCCCTTCTCTACATCGTCAATCCATCTCAGTCTTGGTCGACCGGTGAGCCGTCTGCCCCTAGGTTTCTGCCTGTAGATCGTTTTTGTTGCTCCAGAATCCGGCATCCTTTCAATGTGTCCTGCCTATGGCAGTCTGCCTTTTTTTTATATTGTTGTGACTATGGATGGGTATTTGTACAATTGATATAGCTCTTAGTTTGTACGGATTCCCAAAACAAAATTGTCTATCATCGGGTCATATATTTAGCAGGTTCTCTGTTTTTCTGGTAGGAACCAAGTCTCACTACTGGTCTTGTGATAGTGGTGTATACTGCCTTCTTTGTTCCCTTAGCGAGATTTTTGCTTTGAAGTAGCTTTTGTATATTGAAATAAGAACGGTTGCATGCTGTTATTCTTTCTTGCACCTCCGATTGTATTTCCTCTTGCTTATTTACAGTCACCCTAGATATTTGAAAGTAGCTACCCTCTCAAAGGCGTAGATGTTCATATTGATGAAGTCATCAGTGCGTATTTCCTGACATTATCATAAATATTGCCTTCGCTTTATTTACATCAAGACCAGCTTTGACCGTCACATCTTCAAGTTCCCTGAAAGTTTTAATTATATCATCAATGCTGTTTCTACCAAGTAGCGCTATATCGTCTGTGTAGGCCAGGTATTGCAGTGGCTGGCTTTATAAAGTTCCTTATGGTTGTTCTGTACCACCTCTCAGGTGCTCACACGTATGTTTCTAATGCTTTTTTCTAAAGTGATGTTGAAAATGATACACGGATTTCCTTGTCTGAGGCCCAGATTGATTGGGAACTCAGTCAAGTACTCCCTCTGTACTTTGATTCTACTTTTGTAGTTATCCATCGTCATGTATGAGTCGGGTAAGTTTGTTAAGGACTCCAAGTTCCTGCACAGCATCGTTCATGTATTTCCTGTCTATGCTATCATAACCTGATTTGTAGTCCACATATAGTTGGTGTATGTTGATGTATTCTTAGCATTTTTCTACGAGACATCTAACAGTAAATATATGAACGTTTGAAATGCCCCTTCACACATTGTCTTAAAGATACATTGAATACAGTGCATGATACCCTCACTAGGTAACTCTTGTTACCAGTGAAATATCCGCATCAACACCAGGCACAGAAACATTGCAAATCCCATCTACATTCATAGGAGCCATAATGATCAATAAATTGATCGTGGGCCCTTAATAGACAGAAAAAGAAGAACAATTTGAACCACAATGCATCACTGCCTTTTGAATTTATTATTTTTAACTTATGGTGACCGCTGCCCTCACTTTTGCTCAAACTCTTCGGATTCCTCAATTTCTGCTACCCCCCCCCCCCCTTTTTTTTTTCCCTTGACGTCGATCAATGTGAATACCGGGTTGAATCTAATCTTGTGTCAAATGATTTTCTTCGGCACACCACAACCAGAATGAATTTAGTTTGTGTCTGGCACTGGTCGCCATAATTCCTCCCCCGACGCTTGAAAAATTATTTCCCTCTATCAATTGAAAGTCTTATCAAAACATTCGAATCATGTATACTCCAAAATGCACCTCTTGATTGTTAAATAATCACACATATTCTGCTGCCTACTTCCCGATAAAAATTACTTGCCATGACAGCCAAAGTTGGTGCTGATATATACACTGCCCAGCGGCGTGCCTAGTGTTAGCGCAACCTAGGTGGGTTAACTTTTTTGCCACGCTACCTTTCTCGATAGAAACTCTGCAGATGTCCGAAAATCCTGCCGCTCCATCTAAAGAAAAAATGACACCTGGGAAGACCAAATGTTCGCCCCCCCCCCCACTTCTACGTCACTGACGTGAGTCTTTGATGACAGGGGACAAGATTCATTTTTACACCCCCCCCCCCCACGCTAAACTCTGAACCTATTATTTTCATCCATTAACACTATAGCCCATTGGATGCCCCCGCTAGTCTGGCGCCCGGGGACATATGTCCCATCTGCCACCCCTTAGCTACGCCTCTGGCCACTGAAAAACTGGCACTGCCCCCCCCCCCCCGAACGTCAAAAGTGCCCCCTCGGGTGAAAATTTCTGAAAGAAACACTGCACGCTGCGCACCCAAAACTGTTGCAAATTAATATTCCACAACGCCCGAGCGTTCTCACGTACTGTACAAGACGGAAGGCGCAGCCCAAAAAAAAAAAAAACGGCATTTCTTTACGTTGAGATTAAAAGATTACGAACAATGAACGATTATGAACGAATGATTACATGTCAGGATACAGATTTCTTTCGACGACAAATGTGTACAAAAATAAAGAAAATCTAAATTTTATACCCAAAAAAAACTACAAAAAAAGCAACAACAAACAAACAAACAAAAAACAAAAACACCCCCCCCCCAGTGGCGTAGCGAGCTTAACTCGCGCCCGGGGCACAATACCTTTTTTAGCGCCCCCCAATACCTTTTTAGCGCCCCCCCCCTATTCGAAAACCATACAATATTATAGTAAAATATACCACTTGCCCCCCCCCAATGTATAACATTCAAAAATAAAAAGAGAATTAAATAGTAACTTTCAGTGACAGAAGTTAATAAAATAGTCGTACCAATAAAATATCTCTGCGGTTGATATAGTTGATGAATCGAACAGTTTAAGACAAATATTGGATTCTAAACATTTGAAGTATATCCTTGAAACTATACCTTTCCATCGAAATAAGGCCTTTTCTTATAATACATGTATTTTGAAATAGTTCTTGCCGAGTATAAACATTACCAACCTGTACTAAATGTAATAAATCCGAAACACTTTCAAAGTAGGCTGGGTGGGCTGTACGGCTGCTGGCTCCCCCGGGGAAACTTATCTTTGGCCCCCCCTTGCCCCTTTAAGTATAATCATACACATATTTGCAAGGAAAAAACTAGGGATTAGATAATGAGTATATTACCTATTTTTTTTAACAAGAAAAAACAATGATGAGTAAAATTGTTTTTCTTAATTTGTGTTTGGATAGTATGAACAATCAGCCTACGGGTGACATTTGTTTTCAGTCTTTAGATCAGCAAATTTGCATTTTCTATATTTATTTGCTTTGCAATATCATTTTCTATGGACGTTATTGTCAGAGAATTTATTCTGTCTTGAGATACTTACGGTCGTGAATGTGCCATCCAACCGTACCCATACATTTGGCGTGCCATCCGGGCCACCGTACCCATACGTTTGGCGTGCCATCCGGTCCACCGTACCCATACGTTTGGCGTGCCATCTGACCGTACCCATACATTTGGCGTGCTATCAGACCGTACTCATACATTTGGCTGGCCATCCGGGCCACCGTACCCATACATTTGGAATGCCATCCGGGCCACCGTACCCATACATTTGGCGTGCCATCCGACCTTACCCATACATGTGGCGTGCCATCCGACTTCCGACCGTACTCATACATTTGGCGTGCCATCCGGGCCACCGTACCCATACAATTGGCATGCCATCCGGGCCACCGTACCCATACATTTGGTGTGCCATCCGGGCCACCGTACCCATACATTTGGCGTGCCATCCGGTCCACCGTACCCATACGTTTGGCGTGCCATCTGACCGTACCCATACATTTGGCGTGCTATCAGACCGTACTCATACATTTGGCTGGCCATCCGGGCCACCGTACCCATACATTTGGAATGCCATCCGGGCCACCGTACCCATACATTTGGCGTGCCATCCGACCTTACCCATACATGTGGCGTGCCATCCGACTTCCGACCGTACTCATACATTTGGCGTGCCATCCGGGCCACCGTACCCATACAATTGGCGTGCCATCCGGGCCACCGTACCCATACATTTGGCGTGCCATCCGGGCTACCGTACCCATACGCCAATCCGGGCCACCGTACCCATACATTTGGCGTGCCATCCGGGCCACCGTACCCATACAATTGGTGTGCCATCCGGGCCACCGTACCCATACAATTGGCGTGCCATCCGGGCCACCGTACCCATACATTTGGCGTGCCATCCGGGCCACCGTACCCATACAATTGGCGTGCCATCCGGGCCACCGTACCCATACAATTGGCGTGCCATCCGGGCCACCGTACCCATACAATTGGCGTGCCATTCGGGCCACCGTACCCATACAATTGGCGTGCCATCCGGTAACTTATTAGTGTTTATAAATTTAGCGACTTTGGTCGGATGCTTTACATCATGAGGACATAATTCTTAGGGTACATCGTGTTATAGTCAACGGATCCCATCCATTTATATCGCTAATATCTTGATACCTTAACTTATTGTCCGAATTTTGACCCGCTACTCATAGGTCATTAAAAAAAACCCATGTGTTATTGAAACTTTGCAACTGTACATATCTCGCTGATAAAGAATGTTTAGCTCTGTCCAGTAATTGCATTGAACAAGGATTTTTTTCATTCTGTGTCTTGTGCATTTGGAAACTTGCCAGTGAACTCATATCCCCTACTTATTCTTTCACATCTAAAAATGGGCTCTACATCGAATTGTGAAGATTTTTCCTTCATTAATTTTGTATGTGTGCTTACTCTAGTGCAGTGGTCGGCTCGCGAGCTGCATGCGGTTCTTTAGCGACCTGAGTGCGGCTCGGCCAGTCGACCACAAATCGGTTTTGACTCCGAAAAACATGGTTCTTGAAAAGAAATTTGGCTCTCAAATTTTTTAATCGTCCTGCTGCTGATTGTTCGCTCTTTTGACCAATGGGTTTGCCGACCATTGCACAAGTGCATTTGCAAATCCATTCCCACGGTAATCAATTAAACAATCATTGACACTATTTATCAATGAAACTGTTGTAAAAAGTTCCACACACCCGTAAAGCTTATATTATCCAAAATAAATATAAAGTGTCTTTTCTATAAAACTGCTTTTCTCACTTTCATATATGACATCAGCAACAATTTAAAAAAATCTACTTATCCTACGTATTTGCGAGAGTTTATTTCACGTAACCATGTCTAGATTAGTATCCAATTTGAAGTTGAAAAAAAATATGTTTCTGCGAAGTAGTTTTTCGATTCTCAAATCAATTTCATTAAATTTTATGTTCTTTTCTTGTTAGAGAAAAATTTTCATCTTTTAAAATCTTTTATTTAGGGATTCGGACAGACGCTCAAGAGCCACCGAACTCTCTACTAGCATCGCTTTGTCGCTCTCCAGTTAAGTGTGGAAAGATGCATAACAACATTTTATGAAGCACCATATGCATCCGTGACAGGTGACAGTATCGATCAAAGTGACAATATCGATCAGGTGGCAGTATTGATCAAAGTGACAATATTGATCAAAATTACAGTATCAATCAAGTGACAGTATCAATTTAAGTGACATTATCGATCAAAGTAGCAGTATCGGCGCCTTTTTAAGAAGCATTTTTTTTAAAGCCATTAATGTAAGTAATTTAAATAGTTTTCTGGAGTCGGCAAAAATACAATTTTCCTTAAATTTTTTGTATCTATATGGTTAGACTGCCCCTAACTCCAGCGTTGAAACTAAACATAGTGACTTAAGTTTATGTAGGGGGTGGTGTTGAGGGCGCCAGAGTCAGAGCTTTCTCTGGACGCCACTACGACTAATTTTAAACCCTGATAGATGCACTGCCCATCCGAACATCTGAAATGCACCCTCCCCCCTTTTTTTGTCATTCCCCCGCCCCCCCCCCCCCGGGAACACACCATCTGAAAGAAACACTGTAAGAGTATATATTTCATGCACTTACTAATTTACGTTAACAATTACTATTATTTTGAGCAGTCCATTGTCACCCACAAAGCCATAAGGAAGAAGCCGAAGATATGCTAGATTTAACAACAAAGCTCTGCTCTAGACTCCAGGAGAAATCAAATCGACAAATTCCAAAGACAAAAACACACGGCAATCTATGAAATCAGTTTTGAAGAATTCCAATATAACTTATTTCACTTTTCTCTTCGTCTATAACCTACAGCTGACATGCCACGAAAGCTCTAGTGTCTTTTAAAAGACTTCATTGGCAGAAAAATTAGAAACATGCTTGACCATAAAACATTTAGGATAAGAACTGGGTTTTAACGCACAACAATGTCGTCCAGTTGATAATTCCAAAGAGCACGGTGGAAACAGAAAACGTATCCCGGCGGATCAAAAGCAACGCAAGAACTGTTAACAGCAAGAGTGCACAGTCTTGAGAGTTCACTCATTTCCAAGATAGAAAATTATATAATGTACTGTTCAAATTAACTGCAGCAGTATCTGAAGCGGGTTGCTTTTGGTAACTTGGCTTGCGTATGATATGGGTAGCTTAGTATGATATGAGTAGCTTAGCATGATATGGGTAACTTAGTATGATATGGGTAACTTAGTATTATATGGCTAATTTGGTATATGGGTAACTTGGTATGATATGGGTGATTTGGTATGATATTGGTAACTTGGTATGATATGGGTGACATTGTAAGATATGGTTACTTGGTATGATATGGTTAACTTGGTAACGACAAAATGGCATATTATTTATTACATAATAATATATGTATAAACATCCCAAAAAAGAAGCCATCCCATAAACTATGTCCCACAAAACCATGGCGATTGTGTATGAGAAAACAGATGGAATGTTAAGCAGATCAAATTAATAGCTATACTGTTTCGCCAATAGAAATGAATGGTCAGAAAAACGAAGGGAGCATCATGCTTTATGTGAACGATCCAATCATCATGTAATGTAATAATAATAATACTAATTATAACATGACAGAGATTCCTTGAAATCATTACGCAAAATAACATTAAAATCCCGTTTCTTCAAAAGTACATTGAAAATCTTTGCTATATCTATAAACACAGACCATCACATTTTCAACTCAATTGTATTCCGGTTATTAGTATTACTGCTTAAATTTTCGGAATAAAAAAAACAACATTAGCCTAAAGTTGTTCTAGGCTTTGTTGCAGTGTGTGTGTGCAGATGGGGTCAGGGGGATATGGGGGGGTGGGTAGGGGTAGGACAACAGCAACAACCGAGAGCGGGCGGGGGAGGTGAGGGCGAACTGGTCAATACAAGGAGTTCGATTTTCAAAGTAGAGCCCCGTGTATTATGTGAGCTCAGCCTTCCCTGGGGGATCGATAACTGAGCGATCGGGTGGTTGGGGGGGGCAGAGGGGTGTCACAATGTTACCGCTTACACCTTTACGGTGAGGAGAGACACAATCTATATTGACACACGTGGACGCGCGGGAGGTGTTAATGTATGTCTGACGACGCAACCAGCATTGGTGCACTTCAAATGCAAAAATAACTTCTACAGCAACAAACAACAGCACTCACGGCAAATCCAGTGTTAAATAAGTGTGTGAAGACTCGGACCATATATGTACACGTGACGTCCAGTGCAAGGGTGTGTAAGTAGCAACGCGAGCAGTGCGAGTAAAATATTAGAACTAAGTCGCCATTAGTACGCACAGATTTAACGTTTTTTGTATAAAACACCGTTCGAAAAGGGTGATTTGAAACTATCAATACCTCTGCTATTTCATGTTATTTCATTACGTTGATCAATATTTGAATTGGGATTTTGTTCTCAGCATTAAGTTAAAATTATTTTCCTTATTATTTTCAGTATTTGGAATAGGCAACACTTCTCCAAGATAATTTGGTAATTTTGAGCCTCCTAGCAATATGCGCCTGCCAATATGCGCCTGCCAATATGCGCCTGCCAATAGGCGCCTGCCAATATGCGCCTGCCAGTAGGCGCCTGCTAACTCGCAGTTTAATTAAGATTGACTTAACCCTTGAAAGAGATTGATTTGGGGGAGGGGGGCTGACTTTAACGTGAAGTCAACATTCCATTTGGTAGAATATGTACAACCCACTTACTAGAATATGTACAACCCACTTACTAGAATATGTACAACCCACTTACTAGAATATGTACAACCCACTTACTAGAATATGTACAACCCACTTACTAGAATATGTACAACACACTTACTAGAATATGTACAACCCACTTACTAGAATATGTACAACCCACTTACTAGAATATGTACAACCCACTTACTAGAATATGTACAACCCACTTACTAGAATATGTACAACCCACTTACTAGAATATGTACAACACACTTACTAGAATATGTACAACCCACTTACTAGAATATGTACAACGCACTTACTAGAATATGTACAACCCACTTACTAGAATATGTACAACCCACTTACTAGAATATGTACAACCCACTTACTAGAATATGTACAACCCACTTACTAGAATATGTACAACCCACTTACTAGAATATGTACAACACACTTACTAGAATATGTACAACCCACTTACTAGAATATGTACAACCCACTAACTAGAATATGTACAACCCACTTATTATAATATGTACAACCCACTTACTAGATCATGTACAATTTGATCGCTGTCATTGCAAGAGATAAGATCCACACAAAACCCCTGCGTCCCATGTTACCAACGTCGGTATAACTTACCTATGGATAACGTGACACTTCCCATTAAAATCAAGTAAAGCATTTTGATAATTTCGAAAGTCGGAACTTTGAATGTCCAATTAGTCCCCCCTGTTACAAGATGAAGAAGACTGTTTAATACAATTTTATAATTTTATATACGTTTATTATTCGATTTAACTTATTATTCTATAAACGTCTATTATTCAATACAAGTCTATTATTCAATACAAGTTTATTATTCTATATAGTTTATTATTCAATACAAGTCTATTATTTTATATACGTCTATTATTCTATACGAGTTTATTAATCTATACAAGTCAATGCCCTGTTCTATATATATAAGATGTTTTTTTTTTTAAATAGCACTTGATGGAGATTTGTGGATAATTTATGGTTAAAATTGAGAAAAATCAGAGAGAGAGAGAAGAGCTACAAATTAGCGTGTGTAATCCAGTATTTAATAGCGGCGAAAAGACACTTTAAAAAGTCTGGTGGCAAAGTACTTGTACACCATAGAAATGGCTTCAACAGACCTGCACGCATCAGGTTTCACCTCACACACCAAATTCACAGAATAGAAAAAAAACATCAAGACACACTGCTATCGAAATTAAACAAGTCGGGACGCACACCAGTTGGAGTCAAGTTGAAATCCGTCTAACACCATGACAGAGGGCGCTCGTCCTGCATAAAGTATTCTATACTACGGAATGGCCACAGAGAACATCCTGACACGAGCGACACGGTCCGCGTTTAAAAAAAAAGTCCAAGGCTTTGGCGAGCACAAGGTGACAGGCCTTAATGCCAGGGAAGAAGCTCACGTTTAGCCGGGGGGGGGGGCTAAATTAGGGCTTCGAGGTTGCGGTGGTAGGGCGGGTGAGGGAAGGGAGGGGGGATTAAGTACCCCCCGACCCTCTCGTGTGTCGAACGGGAACGTTAAAAATAGAGGAGGGGGGATGGGAAGAGACGCTGCTCACGGTGGTTAGGGAAGGTGACAGAAATGAGGTGAGTTAATGAAGGGGAGAGAAATGAGGTGAGCCAAAGAAGGGGAGAGAAATAAGGTGAGCTAATGAAGGGGAGAGAAATAACGTGAGCTAATGAAGAAGAGAGAAATAAGGTGAGCTAATGAAGGGGAGAGAAATAAGGTGAGCTAATGAAGGGGAGAGACATAAGGTGAGCTAATGAAGGGGAGAGAAATAAGGTGAGCCAAAGAAGGGGAGAGAAATAAGGTGAGCTAATGAATGGGAGAGAAATGAGGTGAGCTAATGAAGGGGAGATAAATGAGGTGAGCCAAAGAAGGGGAGAGAAATAAGGTGAGCTAATGAAGGGGAGAGAAATGAGGTGAGCTAATGAAGGGGAGAGAAATGAGGTGAGCTAATGAAGGGGAGAGAAATAAGGTGAGCTAATGAATGGGAGAGAAATGAGGTGAGCTAATGAAGGGGAGATAAATGAGGTGAGCCAAAGAAGGGGAGAGAAATAAGGTGAGCTAATGAAGGGGAGAGAAATAAGGTGCGCTAATGAAAGGGAGAGAAATAAGGTGAGCTAATGAAGGGGAGAGAAATAAGGTGAGCTAATGAAGGGGAGAGAAATGAGGTGAGCTAATGAAGGGGAGAGAAATAAGGTGAGCTAATGAAGGGGAGAGAAATGATTGAGCTAATGAAGGGGAGAGAAATGAGGTGAGCTAATGAAGGGGATAGACACAAGGTGAGATAATGAAGGGGAGATAAATGAGGTGAGTCAGTTTTGCATTTAAAAACAATTTGATATTCAAAATATCGCTTTCTAGAATCCACGAGGCAAGACCAGTCCGCGACAACAGCAACAAAGAAATAGAGGCAAAACGTGTCCTCCCAACAAAAAAATTTGGATGACTCTTTTTTTGACTTATAGCAATTATACTACTTCTTATCCCATTTGAAACGTGATGATCACATTGAATAAGTCCATTTAAGTTCAGGACCACAATATTTATAAATTTTTCCAATTGTATGATTTAAGTCAAATCCAGACCAATTACAAGTTATGAATGACAGCATGCTTGGGGGTCTTGAAACTGTGCTTACAAATCAGAGTCAAAGTCAGTTTCTTTCTTTCTTTTTTTTTGTACCACTGTCGCCGACAATCATCTGAAGCCATCTCGAGTACCACAAGGGATCCATAAAACACATTTTTTGGGGAAATTGCCTTAAATTCAAAAGTATTGTTTAAATAACAATGTAAGCTAATGGCATGATCTACAGATGTATATACTTTTAATATATTTGATGGAATTATCTATATATTTACATACTTCTTTTATATTTAATAGGATGATCTATAGATTTATATACCTTTAATATTTAATATACTTAATGTGATGATCTATAGCTTTATATACTTTTAATATATTTGATGGAATTATCTATGTATACCTCCAATATATTTCCCGGGATGATCCCCCTTCATACGCCACAGTACATACGAGATAAATATCCCAATAAGAATGATTATATTTGTATTTCGAATGGAATCTATCAAATAAGAATATCCCAGCTGCAGGTCCTCACAATATCGCGAATACAGTATCGAGCTCATTTCTTTTGTAGCCCATGTAAAGAAATATCGACTCCGCCCATCCCTTGCATCAACCGGTACTCACTAAGTGATGAATCCCCTTGTCACGTGCTTAGCGTGTGAAATCTCGCGTGTCCACAAACGCGTTGGCTTGTTTGCTTGTTCTTCTTCTAGGGCTTTACTGGTGGCAGTGCGGAGAGGGTGGCAGCCGGGGCGCTGGGGGGGGGGTGTGCTGTTCAATAATGACGTCAGCCAATAATGTCCAGGCTGTCAGCAACAAGTGCCAGGTCCGTATATAGGTCATTGTTCCCGTGTGTACATGTATCGGGTTATATTTCCTCTCAATACGAGCCCTTACATAATGTTGTTGTTTTTCAAGCCGGGGGCTCTTAAGCAGAAGTACACATCGCCCGGAAGATGGCCGGGTTGGGGAAGGGGGGTGGGTTCCGAAAAGAATTAGATGTATTTATTTGCCGCCATTTCTAGTTGTTGCTGCTTTAAAATAATAATAATAAATAGTTATTTGCATTTTTATTAGCACGAATTTACTTTTTTTTAAATGAATTTTGTGTGAGCATTATTTGTTCTGGTGCATCATTTGTTCTAGCGCATCATTTGTTCTAGCGCATCATTTGTTCTAGCGCATTATTTGTTCTAGCGCATTATTTGTTCTAGCGCATCATTTGTTCTAGCGCATTATTTGTTCTAGCGCATCATTTGTTCTAGCGCATTATTTTTTCTAGCGCATCATTTGTTCTAGCGCATCATTTGTTCTAGCGCATCATTTGTTCTAGCGCATCATTTGTTCTAGCGCATTATTTGTTCTAGCGCATTATTTGTTCTAGCGCATCATTTGTTCTAGCGCATTATTTGTTCTAGCGCATCATTTGTTCTAGCGCATTATTTGTTCTAGCGCATCATTTGTGCTGGTGCATTTCTTGTTTGTCTCTAGAGAATTATTTCAATAAGGAAAACAACGAGATCTGATTTAATTTTATATTATATTGAATTTATTATATTACAATATTTTTATTTTTATCCGGTTTTTTTTTGGGGGGGGGGGGTGGAGTAGCGGGAAATGTTTTGAACTCGAGAGGGAGTGAGTGAGACACTGAAATAGGTTTACCAAGCTCTAATCATAAAGTACATGTTAATTTATGTTAATTTAATTGAAAAGCATACAATAATTATACAATTTACAATTTTCAAATTTCTATTTTTTTTAAATGGGGGGGGGGGGGGGGGGGGGGGTTTCGGGGATATTATATAACATCTATCTAAATTATTATATCTGTTGAAAATGCATTTAAAAAAATATAGTAGGCTTTATTTTTGACGCACGCTTGTACATAATATAAATCCGTTGAATTTAAATGTACACTTTTAGACAAAAAAACGATGCTTCCATTTTCTGCTAATCTTTAAAGAGTGACATCATACTGGGAGCCTGCAAACACATTGACATCAGTGTTTGAGTGAAAAGAATTCTTTATCTTCTTCTTCTATATTTTGAGGGCCCACGATCAATGAATTGATCATTCTGGCTCCTATGTTTCAGAGGGGTTCGCGATGTTACTCTGCATGGTTTTGAAGGGGATTCTTCACTGGTTACAAGGGCTACTCACTCGGCAATGGCGTTATGAACTGGGGGTTGGAAGGCAGGAGGCAATAGACGCAAATGTGTCAAGTTTAGTCGCCTAACTGTTGCTTTTGGAAGCTTGTTCCAGTCCTTTTTTGTCTTTGGCAGGAATGAGGAGCTCCTCTACTGAGTTCTTGTTTTTAAAGGTCGGAACTGCTTGTCGTGGCCTCTTCGCTGTATATGGGGGGGAGATGGGTCACAAGATGCTGTTACAGAGCTGTTTGAGTATCCTAAGGGCAAGGTCACAAGATCCTGTTACAGAGTTGTTTGAGTATCTTAAAGGCAAGGTCACAAAAAAGACTAACTGTGAGCAAAGAATCACATCAAGGATAGGCTAAGCGATTCTGATATTTGGAGTAAGAACATGCTTAAAGAGATCGAAACAACCTGAGCATCCACTCCAAGACATACTTAAAGAGATCGAAATAACCTGAGCATCCACACCAAGACATACTTAAAGAGATCGAAATAACCTGAGCATCCACACCAAGACATGCTTAAAGAGATCGAAACAACCTGATCATCCACACCAAGACATACTTAAAGAGATCGAAACAACCTGAGCATCCACAACGGGACATATTTAAAGAGATCGAAACAACCCGAGCATCCACACCGGAAAATACTTAAAGAAATCGAAACAACCTTAGCATCCACACCAAAACTAAACATGCGTTATTAAATGTTTGAGTGTTGTTCTCAGAGAAAAGATTCCATTAGAACAGAAGAACCAAAAATGCCATACGTTATTGTCGCCATGACTGTGGCAAATGATCATTAAAAGCACAGATCGCGGCTGAGAATCATTGCAGAAACTGTACATGCCTATTGCTAGAAATGACCTAGTCATGTTTGACTACAAATTATCTGGTCATGTTTGACTAGAGATGACCTTATAATGTTTGTTTAGCGATGACCTGGTCATGTTTGACTAGGGATGACCTGGTCATGTTTGACTATAAATGACCTGGTCATGTTTGACCATAGATGACCCAGTCATGTTTGTCTAGTGATCACCTGGTCATGTTTGTCTAGAGATGACATTGACATGTTTGTCGGAGATGACCTGGGCATGTTTGTCTATGGAAGACCTGGTCATGTTTGTCTAGAGATGACCTGGTCATGTTTGTCTAGAGATGACCTGGTCATGTTTGTCTAGTGACGACCTGGTCATGTTTGTCTAGAGATGACCTGGTCATGTTTGTCTAGAGATGACCTGGTCATGTTTGTCTAGAGATGACCTGGTCATGTTTGTCTAGAGATGACCTGGTCATGTTTGCCTAGAGATGACCTGGTCATGTTTGCCTAGAGATGACATGGTCATGTTTGTCTAGAGATGACCTGGTCATGTTTGCCTAGAGATGACCTGGTCATGTTTGTCTAGAGATGACCTGGTCATGTTTGCCTAGAGATGACCTGGTCATGTTTGTCTAGAGATGACCTGGTCATGTTTGTCTAGAGATGACCTGGTCATGTTTGTCTAGAGATGACCTGGTCATGTTTGTCTAGAAATGACCTGGTCATGTTTGACTACAAATTATCTGGTCATGTTTGTCTAGAGATGACCTGGTCATGTTTGTCTAGAGATGACCTGGTCATGTTTGTCTAGAGATGACCTGGTCATGTTTGCCTAGAGATGACCTGGTCATGTTTGCCTAGAGATGACCTGGTCATGTTTGTCTAGAGATGACCTGGTCATGTTTGTCTAGAGATGACCTGGTCATGTTTGTCTAGAGATGACCTGGTCATGTTTGCCTAGAGATGACCTGGTCATGTTTGTCTAGAGATGACCTGGTCATGTTTGTCTAGAGATGACCTGGTCATGTTTGTCTAGAGATGACCTGGTCATGTTTGTCTAGAAATGACCTGGTCATGTTTGACTACAAATTATCTGGTCATGTTTGTCTAGAGATGACCTGGTCATGTTTGTCTAGAGATGACCTGGTCATGTTTGTCTAGAGATGACCTGGTCATGTTTGCCTAGAGATGACCTGGTCATGTTTGCCTAGAGATGTCCTGGTCATGTTTGCCTAGAGATGACCTGGTCATGTTTGTCTAGAGATGACCTGGTCATGTTTGTCTAGAGATGACCTGGTCATGTTTGTCTAGAGATGACCTGGTCATGTTTGCCTAGAGATGACCTGGTCATGTTTGTCTAGAGATGACCTGGTCATGTTTGTCTAGAGATGACCTGGTCATGTTTGTCTAGAGATGACCTGGTCATGTTTGCCTAGAGATGACCTGGTCATGTTTGCCTAGAGATGACCTGGTCATGTTTGCCTAGAGATGACCTGGTAAATTTTTTCCGAATACCACCAATCTCACTTCACGGGACGGCAAAAAGATTGACGACCGAAGGAAAAGACATAGAGACCTGGACCAGAGGACACATAGAGACCTGGCCAAGAGGACACAAAGACCTGGACCAGAGGACACATAGAGACCTGGCACAGAGGACACATAGAGACCTGGCCCAGAGGACACATATAGAACTGGACCAGAGGACACATAGAGACCTGGACCAGAGGACACATAGAGACCTGGCCCAGAGGACAAATAGAGACCTGGCCCAGAGGACACATAGAGACCTGGCCCAGAGAACACATAGAGACCTGGCCCAGAGGACACATAGAGACCTGGCCCAGAGGACACATAGAGACCTGGCCCAGAGGACACATAGAGACATTGCCCAGAGAACAAATAGAGACCTGGCCCAGAGGACAAATAGAGACCTGGACCAGAGGACACATAAGGACCTGGCTCAGAGGACACATACAGACTTGGACCAGAGGACAAAAAGAGAACTGGACCAGAGGACACAAAGACCTGGACAAAAGGACACAAAGACCTGGACCAAAGGACACAAAGATCGGGACCAAAGGAAACAAAGAGTCCTGGACCATAAGACTATAAGACGCGTTTGCTGTCTTATGGTGTGCATGCCTCGCATAACACCAGTCCTTTCTAATGGTGTGCATGCCTCGCATAACACCAGTCCTTTCTTATGGTGCGCATGCCTCGCATAACACCAGTCCTTTCTTATGGTGTGCATGCCTCGCATAACACCAGTCCTTTCTTATTGTGTGCATGCCTCGCATAACACCAGTCCTTTCTTATGGTGTGCATGACTCGCATAACACCAGTCCTTTCTTATGGTGTGCATGACTCGCATAACACCAGTCCTTTCTTATGGTGTGCATGACTCGCATAACACCAGTCCTTTCTTATGGTGTACATGACTCGCATAACACCAGTCCTTTCTTATGGTGTGCATGCCTCGCAAAACACCAGTCCTTCCACGCACAGCAAGGACTCAAGTCTATTGATCCAAGCTTATCAACCCATGGCAGGTGAGCTCATCAGTTCCTGATGGCTGGTGGGTTGCGCAATCATTACAACCCAGGTTTTCTGACAACTAACAACATTAGAGTATATCAATACATATATTTCAACAGAAACTTTATACATACAAGCGTGATTATAAAACGCCATAAAAATTAAATTAAAAATTAAATAAATAATAAATTAATTAAATAAGTAAAAAAAACAAAAATACAAACCAAGATGGCTTCCTAGCCATGCAGGAGGCAACACAATCATCATTGTTTAACACCTGGTCTAATGCGTTTTAGAAGAAATAATTTTAAAGGCTAAAAACTTTTAATTTTAGGTACAAGACGATCATAATTTTTTAAAAGATTAATACAGTTCTTTTTATCGTGGTGCGCCCTAGAAGATATCGAATTGTTGATTATGTACCACGGGAGCAATATAGAGTTTCTGTAGCCATGCCAGAGTTGTTAATTCGATTGTTTGTTTTTTTAAAATTTGACTTCAAATATTCATGTTGTATGGACCGCGGACTACCATTTGGTGAACGCTGGCCACGACTAGTTCTTGGCGAAGCACACGAGCAAACAACACCATAGCACAAAACAACACCATAGGACCAAACAACACCATAGGACAAAACAACACCATAGGACAAAACAACACCATAGGACCAAACAACACCATAGGACCAAACAACACCATAGGACCAAATGACACCATAGGACCAAATAAAACCATAGGAAAAACAACACCATACGACCAAACAAATCATAGGACCAAATAACACCATAGGACCTAATAACACCATAGGATAAAACAACACCATAGGACCAAACAACACCATAGGACCAAACAACACCATAGGACAAAACAACACCATAGGACCAAATAACACCATAGGACATAATAACACCATAGGACCAAATAACACCATAGAACCAAATAACACCATAGGACCAAATAACACAATAGGACCAAACAACTCCACACATTTTAATAATAATTTTTTTTTTAAATTGAGGAAATTATTCAGTGACGTCACATCTGGTGTCGGCTGTCAGAAAAATAATATACGAGGTCATTCAGGGGCGCAGACGAGTCGAAGTAACGGGTGGGGTGTTGCATGCATGACAAAAGAAATGAGATCCGATTTACGGGCTTGAAAGTGACATAAGGAAAATTAGAAATTTGACATCTTTTGTGACGGGCAAGTAGAGAGCCAGGGACAATCCGTGGCAGGCAGGGGGAGGCAGTGCCATGAATGAGCTTCCAATTAATTTCTTGGTACTTTTCTCGTACTGATTATGCGCATCGGATTCTATAAAGATCTGGGTCAGTAGTTGTATATTTCAAGGATGCGGGCCAGTAGTTGTATACTGTAAAGACGTGGGCCAGTAGTTGTATACTGTAAAGATGCGGGCCAGTAGTTGTATACTGTAAAGATGTGGGCCAGTAGCTGTATGTTTTAAGGATGTGGGCCAGTAGTTGTATACTGTAAAGATGCGGGCCAGTAGTTGTATACTCTAAGGATGTGGGCCAGTAGTTGTATACTGTAAAGATGCGGGCCCGTAGTTGTATACTGTAAAGATGCGGGCCCGTAGTTGTATACTGTAAAGATGCGGGCCCGTAGTTGTATACTGTAAAGACGTGGGCCAGTAGTTGTATACTGTAAAGATGCGGGCCAGTAGTTGTATACTGTAAAGGTGTGGGCCATTAGTTGTATATTGTAAAGATGTGGGCCCAGTGGATAAGTATTCTAAAATAAGTGGTGGGGAGACCTTTAAGTGTTCGTTGTAACAACTTCTTCTTTTAATATGCCTTGTGTAAGGGGTCAATAAAAATGTAGCCAAAATTTTTAATGCAATGAATTGTCAAATGTTAACAATTTTTCCCCTATGCCCTAGTGTGGTTCTCAATAAAATTCGTATTTGTTTTTAATTTCGCCTACTATTCCACTGTAACTAAGGGTACTTGTTGATTGCACAAGTTCTATTCCACTGTAACTATGTGCAGAATCTCTGTCTATACGCCCCTGTAAGTAGTGCCATATGATACCCGCCTCTTAAAACGATCTCTACCGCCGATGCTGGTGCTGACGTCAGTGGGCGCTGTTACTTGTCCGTCCTAGCAGCCTATAGCCTTGTGTTAGCGGCTAATGGCTACCAGAATAGAAACAGGTCCAGGGGACTTAATTTGTCTCTTGTTTTTTTTTTTCCTTTTGAAATCACAAAAAAATGTATCTTGATTTTCTAGTTTAAAGAACACGATCTTCTGTTTTCAAGGCAGATTCAGACATCTACTTGTGATGGAGATAGAAAGAAAGAAAGAAAGAAAGAAAGCAAGATAGTGAAATGGGGATTGAGTGAGTGTGAGAGGCAGAAAGAGAGACGTATAGACAGAGACAGAGAGAGGGGAGTGAGAGAGGGGAGTGAGAGAGGGGGAGAGACATACAGACGAAGCGCGAGAGTGAGAGAAGGGGAGAAAGAGACCTAGAGAGGTGGTGAGAGGGGTGAGTGAGACATAGAGACATATATGGAGAAAGAGAGAGAGAGAGAGTAGGGGGCGTGACATAGAGACAGAGAGAGGGGCTAGAGAGAGACTATAGACAGAGAGAGAGAGGAGGGAGAGAGATTTAAAGAAAGAGAGAGGGGCAGAAGACATAAAGATAGAGAGATAGAGGGAGAGATATACATACAGAGAGAGAGAGAGAGAGAAGGGGGGAGTGACATAGAGACAGAGAGAGGGAGAGCGTGGAGAGAGACGTATAGACAGAGAGAGGATGGGGAGACATACAGAGAGAGAGAGGGGGAGACATAAAGACAGAGAGAGAGGGAGAGAGAGGGGAGTGACATAAAGACAGAGAGAGGGGGGAGGGACATACAGACAGAGAGAGAGAGAGAGAGAGAGGATATATATATACATACAGAGAGAGTAGGAGAGATGGGAGAGAGACGTACAGACAAAGAGGGGGTATACATACATACAGAGAGAGAGAGTGGGAGAGATGGGGAGAGAGACGTACAGACAGAGAGGGAGAGAGAGATAGAGAGGGAGAGATACATATATACATACAGAGAGATGAGTAGAATGAGACAAACAGACAGATCGAGAAAAAATATAGATAGAGAGAGGGGGGAGTGAGACATACATACAGAGAGATAGAGAGACATACACACAGAGGGAGAGAGAGAGAATCAGAAATGAGACCGAGTAAAATTACATACAATGTAGATACGCCCACATGTAGACAGATTGAGTGGATAGCAAAAGGCAGACAGCGAAACAGACAAGACAAGACGAAAGCCAGGCGAGCAGCTGGAATGGCAGACAGACATACAGACATTTATAAGTGTCAACGTAGATAACACAAACTCGACAATCTGGGGAAATAAAAACAAATCTGATGTTTCTTTTCCGGGGGATTCCTTTGATATATAAATTACTTTTTTGTCACTTTAACGCCTAACATTCTTATATAAAATGGCTATTGGGCTAATTCCGGCCATCCCAGCAAACAATTATCTTACCCCACAGAAGCCAGGCCGATTAATTAGAGCCAAACAGTCACTTAACACTGACTTAACATCTGACAACCCCATGAGAAATTACACCCGAAACAATAACAAATGCTTCACTGTGCCTCGGAGTAACACAGTGCAACATTCTTTCCACGCACCATAATTGCTTGGAACAACCTGGACAATACCGCCGTGAACTCGACAACGATCGAAAGCTTCAAGGCCGCCCTGGCATCTGCTAGGAGCCGTTAGATTGGCAACATCGCTTCCCCAACCGTTGCACATATGCCAGTATATGGATGCAGCAACGTACCGAACCAGAACCAGAACCAGAACGCATAATTCTAGTCGAGAAGCTAATTAATTAGGAAAAATATTTGTTAGCCAGTACGGTGAACTGGCGAGTTTAGACAGAGACAATGTAATACATATTTATTGGCTTATTCAAATAGAAAACTTCTTTTTAAATCCTTTATCGTAACTTCGCATTTGTTCGGTGGCTGTTGGGGTGGGGGGTGGCAAAATCTTCGGACGACTAATTGACCCACTTCCCGTCAACCGATCGAGCTGTAACTTGGCACATAGACTCATTACCGATGACAAAACAGTATCTCGAATTTTCAGCTCCGCCCTCCAACCCCAACCTACAAAAATAAGGTTTTCCTGTTTCTTAAGGTGAGGATGTAGGAAATATGATTTCACGAAATAAAAGCTCGATAACTGCGCTAAATGAGATTCTTAACGATAACTGCGCTAAATGAGATTCTTAACGATAACTGCGCTAAATGAGATTCTTAACGATAACTGCGCTAAATGAGATTCTTAACGATAACTGCGCTAAATGAGATTCTTAACGATAACTGCACTAGATGAGATTCTTAACGATAACTGCACTAAATGAGATTCTTTAAAAAAAATATCGCAAGTGCGTTTGGTGCGTAATATTTTCTTTCTTTTGTTGTTGTTTTTCTGTTGTTTTTTTTTTGTTGAAAAGTTGTATGAAATATGTTTGCGGTTTAAAAGCGGGAGGATAGTTATAATATATATATATATATATATATATATATATATATATATATATATAAATCAAGGGAGTCAAAAAAATGTGGGGTTGCGAGCCTTAAGGGTTGGGGGGGGGAGCACTAAATGGGATTCTTATAAAGTGCGTTACTTGTATACAAGTTTTGTCAAAGATTCACACCCCCCCCCCCCCCCGCCAATTGCTCGATATTACTTTTGATAAAGGATTTATACGAAAAATCTTTTATTTTTTATGAGTCGTTTCATTATTTCTCGCCCTTCCTGGTGTACATAGAAATGTATGTGTTATATCCACGTGTGTCCGGTGTACATAGAAATGTATGTGTTATATCCACGTGTGTCCCGGTGTACATAGAAATGTATGTGTTATATCCACGTGTGTCCTGGTGTACATAGAAATGTATGTGTTATATCCACGTATGTCCTGGTGTACATAGAAATGTATGTGTTATATCCACGTGTGTCCTGGTGTACATAGAAATGTGTGTGTTATATCCACGTGTGTCCTGGTGTACATAGAAATGTATGTGTTATATCCACGTGTGTTCTGTTGTACATAGAAATGTATGTGTTATATCCACGTGTGTCCTGGTGTACATAGAAAGGTATGTGTTATATCCACGTGTGTCCTGGTGTACATAGAAATGTATGTGTTATATTCACGTGTGTCCTGGTGTACATAGAAATGTATGTGTTATATCAACGTGTGTCCTGGTGTACATAGAAATGTATGTGTTATATCCACGTGTGTCCTGGTGTACATAGAAATGTATGTGTTATATCCACGTGTGTCCCGGTGTACATAGAAATGTATGTGTTATATCCACGTGTGTCCTGGTGTACATATAAATGTGAGTGTTATATCCACGTGTGTCCTGGTGTACATAGAAATGTGTGTGTTATATCCACGTGTGTCCCGGTGTACATAGAAATGTATGTGTTATATCCACGTGTGTCCTGGTGTACATATAAATGTATGTGTTATATCCACGTGTGTCCTGGTGTATATAGAAATGTGTGTGTTATGTCCACGTGTGTCCTGGTGTACATAGAAATGTGTGTGTTATATCCACGTGTGTCCTGGTGTACATAGAAATGTATGTGTTATATCCACGTGTGTCCTGATGTGCATAGAAATGTGTGTGTTATATCCACGTGTGTCCTGGTGTACATAGAAATGCATGTGTTATATCCACGTGTGTCCTGGTGTACATAGAAATGTATGTGTTATATCCACGTGTGTCCTGGTGTACATAGAAATGTATGTGTTATATCCACGTGTATTCTGGTGTATATAGAAATGTATGTGTTATATCCACGTGTATTCTGGTGTACAATGAAATGTATGTGTTATATCCACGTGTATTCTGGTGAACATAGAATTGTATGTGTTACATCCACGTGTATTCTGGTGTACATAGAAATGTGTGTGTTATATCCACGTGTATTCTGGTGTACCTAGAAATGTATGTGTTATATCCACGTGTATACTGGTGTACATAGAAATGTATGTATTATATCCACGTGTATTCTGGACATGATGAATCAATGCAAGGCCAAGCAAAGGTGCGCACAAAATCTCAACTCTCTGTGTGGGATAAGAAGAAAGTCGGGGAGATATGTGGCACAGCAGTGTTGGAAATATAACCCATAAACAGCCCCCCCCCCCACCCGTGTAAAGTTTAATGATCCGTTTTAGCAGTATGAAAAAATCATGCGCGCAAATTTCATAGTACCCCCCAAACGAAGGTTGATAGAAAAAGCAAAGGTTAACACGTATTTTAGAAGATTACGAAAAAATAAAGAGGGGGGTTAAATTGGGGGGTGGTAGGAAGTGGGGCATAACTATGTCAAACTTGTTTCCGAAGACATGACACAATTCAGAAATCCAAGGGTAGATAACTAAATTTTTATTCAACGACATACTAAAACTGAGAAAAGTCAAGGGCAGATAGCTAAGTCAGTATCTAGTGAAACACCAATACTCAGAAAAGACAAGGGCAGTTAATCAAATCAGTATCTAGCGATATAACAATACAGAGAAAAGCCAAGGGTAGTTAATTAAGTCATTTTATACCAATACTGAGAAAAGCCAAGGGTAGTTAACTCAGTATCTTAAGACAAACTTTAGACCGAGAAAATCCAAGGGCAGATAACGATGCAACCTTAATAATAAACTAAGGCCGAGAAAATCCAAGGGCGGACAGCTATATCAGTATCCGATGACAAGCTAATGCCCTTCAACAATTGCCATTCAACCCCACCATTATCCAGGGTGAGCTATTCCGGGCGCCGAAAAGTTGGTAACCACGACTCTTCGTTCTTGTTGAAATGAATAGAACACAATTAAAAGGGGGCGTCCTATACTTCTAAAGAAATTAAACGTCTTTGACAGAAAGAGTGACGGACGATCATTGTTGTTGTGTGTCTTGGTTGAACTTCGTGACCTGATTGTCCTGTGTTGTTGTCATGTAGTATGACTGGACGTGGTGAGTCGCTTTCATGAATGTTTAAACTCAAATAGGTGAATATTGGTTGGAGCACCGGAGTGCGTGATCAAGTGATGTGGACGTATAAAAAAAGAATGTAAAATAAGGAATTAAGGTTATGTTGTTACACAGACCGCAGACTCGAGTTGATAGTTTATTACACTATAATGATAGTTTATTACACTATAACGATAGTTTATTACACTATAAAAATGGTTTATTACACTATAACGATAGTTTATTACACTATAACGATAGTTTATTACACTATAACGATAGTTTATTACACTATAACGATAGTTTATTACACTATAACGATAGTTTATTACACTATAACGATAGTTTATTACACTATAACGATAGTTTATTACACCATAACGATGGTTTATTACACTATAACGATGGTTTATTACACTATAACGATGGTTTATTACACTATAACGATGGCTTATTACACTATAACGATAGTTTATTACACTATAACGATAGTTTATTACACCATAACGATGGTTTATTACACTATAACGATAGTTTATTACACTATAACGATAGTTTATTACACTATAACGATGATTTATTACACTATAACGATAGTTTATTACACTATAACGATGGTTTATTACACTATAACGATAGTTTATTACACTATAACGATGGTTTATTACACTATAACGATGGTTTATTACACTATAACGATAGTTTATTACACTATAACGATGGTTTATTACACCATAACGATGGTTTATTACACTATAACGATAGTTTATTACACTAAAACAATAGTTTATTACACTATAACAATAGTTTATTACACTATAACGATAGTTTATTACACTATAACGATAGTTTATTACACTATAACGATAGTTTATTACACCATAACGATGGTTTATTACACTATAACGATAGTTTATTACACTATAACGATAGTTTATTACACAATAACGATAGTTTATTACACTATAACGATGGTTTATTACACTATAACGATAGTTTATTACACTATAACGATAGTTTATTACACTATAACGATAGTTTATTACACTATAACGATAGTTTATTACACTATAACGATGGTTTATTACACTATAACGATAGTTTATTACACTATAACGATAGTTTATTACACTATAACGATAGTTTATTACACTATAACGATGGTTTATTACACTATAACGATGGTTTATTACACTATAACGATGGTTTATTACACTATAACGATGGTTTATTACACTATAACGATAGTTTATTACACTATAACGATGGTTTATTACACTATAACGATGGCTTATTACACCATAACGATGCTTTATTACACTATAACGATGGTTTATTACACTATAACGATGGTTTATTACACTATAACGATGGTTTATTACACTATAACGATAGTTTATTACACTATAACGATAGTTTATTACACTATAACGATAGTTTATTACACTATAACGATAGTTTATTACATTATAACGATAGTTTAATACACTATAACGATGGTTTATTACACTATAACGATGGTTTATTACACCATAACGATTGTTTATTACACTATAACGATGGTTTATTACACTATAACGATGGTTTATTACACTATAACGATGGTTTATTACACTATAACGATGGTTTATTACACTATAACGATGGTTTATTACACTATAACGATAGTTTATTACACCAAAACGATGGTTTATTACACTATAACGATAGTTTATTACACTATAACGATGGTTTATTACACTATAACGATGGTTTATTACACTATAACGATGGTTTATTACACTATAACGATGGTTTATTACACTATAACGATGGTTTATTACACTATAACGATGGTTTATTACACTATAACGATGGTTTATTACACTATAACGATGGTTTATTACACTATAACGATGGTTTATTACACTATAACGATGGTTTATTACACTATAACGATGGTTTATTACACTATAACGATGAAAGCAGCAGCTAAACAATTTCGGACAATTTTAAAACTTAACTTTTTATTCTTTTCGACGAGCAGTGATTTTCTGAGAGTTAGAGAAGAGAGAACTCCCCCCCCCCCCCAACTACCCCCCCCCCCCCCCACTAGCTAGGCAAATCCTTTAGGCCAGCGGTTTTCAGCCTGTGGTTCGCGGCATTAGGAAGGTTGAGGACCACTGCTTTAGGCCGAATATGAATATTTAAAATAATTCCCAATTTTACTATCACTGTTCAGATTAATTTTTGTTACAAGAATTACAATAGCTGTCTTTTTAGTATCCATACCTGATTTTTAAGTATCAATTTATGTATTTTATGTATTTTAATATCCATACCTGATATTACAGTATCCATTTATGTATTTTAATATCCATACCTGTTTTTAAGTATACATTTGTGATATTAAGTACCCATACCTGATACTTAAGTATCCATAGCTATTATTTAAGAATCCATGTATGAATTTTAGAATGCATGGCTAGTTTTTAAGTATCTCTAGCTAACATTTATGTATCCATGGCTTGCCTTAAAGTATTCATACCTGATATTTAAGTATCCATGTCTTATATTTAATTAGCTATAGCCCCATTGCTGACATATAATCATCCAGATTTGACACGTACCTTGGATTTGTAAACTAAATTTAAAACTGTCAGGCCCTAACACGTCTTCCTGTTAAAAAAAATTAATTGCTTCTTTCTCTATTCCAGGATTAAAATATGTCATAGAGTTGAAAACAGTAAACTCGTTCCTGAAAACTTGTAGCGCTGCTGACAGGGATGTCAAAAATGCGCCCTAGACAGTGGCGTAGCGAGCTTAACTCGCGCCCGGGGCATAATACCTTTTTAGCGCCCCCCCATTCTAAAACCATATAATTTATATGTAAAATATACCATTTGGCGCCCCTTTGTGAGTAGCGCCCGGGGCATGATGCCCCCCTCTACCCCCCTCTCGCTACGCCACTGGCCCTAGAAATGAGAAAGATCCCATCCAAAAACAGCAATTTGTTGAATTAAGCCTATAGACCAGCATCGACCAAAATTGAAGTTGTATGTGTCCAAAAAGTGGCGAAAATTTAGATCCTGGAAGTGATCGATAATTTCACGTATCTTGGCATGCATCCCGCTATTCGGCGACAGCAATATTGAAAGATAAATCAATAGAGTATATTTGGAAGGCTTTACTTGTATTTCTAGGCATAAGCTTGATTTGGTCAGCTCAAAAAAATAAATTAAAAAATTTCAAAACGACTCTGTATGCCGGCAACGTCATCTTAACTGCCATTTAAAGCGTGGGAAACATGGGAAACGTTGAAGAAAACTGCCAAGACATTAAAAGTAATTCATGAACGATGCCAGCGTAAGTTAATGGAAATGAGCTGCGACAATCATGTGACCCGATCATGTGACACGATCTTGTGACACAATCTTCTGAGGACCGAAGAGTTCCAAGTAGGAGCTGAACACAGCCACAAAACAATAGTTGCTCCGAGCTTGATGACGCATATCCTACGCTGACGCGTATAGTTAAATCCGCGATACACAGGATCCACCGAAAAGGACATAGGAAGCAGCGAAGTCATCGAGAGACAAGGAGACATTTCGAAGGCTAGGCTACCTGGATAAGGTAAGCTGAAATATGAGCAGCAGACGGATGAGAAAAGTAAGCGAATGTACGATGTGAATGTCAATGTATGAACTCAGACTATGACCATTGATTAATTGAGCAACTGCGCAAGGAAGAACACTCACCAAAGTTGGAGCCAAAGATCAGACTATCCACACTTGTACACTCACCAAAGTTGGGGCCAAAGATCAGACTATCCACACTTGTACACTCACCAAAGTTGGGGGTCAAAGATCAGACTATCCACACTTGCACACTCACCAAAGTTGGGGTCAAAGATCAGACTATCCACACTTGTACACTCACCAAAGTTGGGGTCAAAGATCAGACTATCCACACTTGTACACTCACCAAAGTTGGGGTCAAAGATCAGACTATCCACACTTGCACACTCACCAAAGTTGGGGTCAAAGATCAGACTATCCACACTTGCACACTCACCAAAGTTGGGGTCAAAGATCAGACTATCCACACTTGTACACTTACCAAAGTTGGGGTCAAAGATCAGACTATCCACACTTGTACACTCACCGACGTTGGGGTCAAAGATCAGACTATCCACACTTGCACACTCACCAAAGTTGGGGTCAAAGATCAGACTATCCACACTTGCACACTCACCAAAGTTGGGGTCAAAGATCAGACTATCCACACTTGCACACTCACCAAAGTTGGGGTCAAGGATCAGACTATCCACACTTGCACACTCACCAAAGTTGGGGTCAAAGATCAGACTATCCACACTTGCGTCACTTTTCGCGCTGATGCTGCTCGTGTCGTCGGTAAACTGTTCACTGCGCATGCTCGAGCGTGACGTTGTGGACATTGACGACGTCTTGGGCTGGACCGCTCGAGATTCTCGTGAGATCTGCAGGTCCTGGAGATAAGGCAAAAAGAGGAATTCGGTTAATAGGAATTGGTAGGCTGACGGTTGTACGTTTTGTTTTAGCTTCCCCTTGCAACATTTGACAACTGCATATTATAACCTTCTAATCTGTTGCTTGTAAGCGGTCAGACTAAACTATGACATTTCCTTTTGGCTCTATAGAAACTAATTAAATAAAATTGAATATTTTATGTTTTACTTTTTGTTACAGTGGCTCTTTAACTTGGCCCACGTGAAATATTTTTTAACGAAATTTTTAAAAGGGTTTAGGACACTTCAAGGCTTATATCTTCAACTCGTAAGAACTCATTATATATAACATAAATATTGTCGATATTTTTATGTGTTTTAACAAATAGAGATTTTCATTTTGTTTATAAATATCGAGATACTCTTTTGAACTGTGATGTTGAGGCCCGCTGTGAGAGATCCCAGAGTAATATCATTCCAACAGGACTGCTGCCAGATACATAACATATCGAGGGACTGACCAGAACGGCTGATCTTTGGTCACGTGACCTACCTCGGATTCAGATTCGTTATTGTTGACGCCACCCAGATCTCCGTCCTCCTGGTGTTTCCTAACCGCGCGCACCACCGTCTGCCGGAAGTTGCACTCAGCAGTTGGCGGCGGTGAAGATTTAAATTTGGCTAAAAACTTGGCCAGTTGCATCATGGCGGCCAACCTCCGACTGCGATTGGCTGAGTTTATTATTATTTTTTTATGGCAGCCATCTTTACTTGAATTTTGTCCGCTAGATTGGAGTGATCTGCCTACAGATTTTTATTTTTATTTTTAAACAATGGTGAGTCTCGTCTGATAGCGTGCAGAATATCTGTCTCATTACATAATGACTTTCACATTATAATAATAGCTTTCTCCTTCATATTTAGAATCGTTTTAAAATACTTAAAGAAAATCCACAAGATAACGAAGGTCTGGATTGAAAAGTAGGCGTCACACTACAATATTTCCATCATGTGTTCAAGTAGTCGTCACACTACAACATTTCCATCATGTGTTCAAGTAGGCGTCACACTACAATATTTCCATCATGTGTTCAAGTAGGCGTCACAGTACAATATTTCCATCATGTTTTCAAGTAGGCGTCACACTACAATGTTTCCATCATATGTTCATGTTATGATTTTGGCAGGGTAGCATAAACCAATCATCTATAGGAAGCACTTTGAGAATAAACCAATCATTTATAGACAGCACAGTGAGAATAAACCGATCATTTATAGACAGCACGGTAAGAATAAACCAGTCATTTATAGACATCACGATGAGAATAAACCAGTCATTTATAGACAGCGCAGTGAGAATAAACCAATCATTTATAGACATCACGATGAGAATAAACCAGTCATTTATAGACATCACGATGAGAATAAACCAGTCATTTATAGACATCACGATGAGAATAAACCAGTCATTTATAGACAGCGCAGTGAGAATAAACCAATCATTTATAGACATCATGATGAGAATAAACCAGTCATTTATAGACATCACGATGAGAATAAACCAGTCATTTATAGACATCACGATGAGAATAAACCAATCATCTATAGACATCACAGTGAAAATAAACCAATCATCTATAGACAGCACGTTGAGAATAGGAATCAAGGCTTTCAAATACAGTAGAACCCCGCTATAACGCGATGATCGGGGTCCATAAAATCGGATCGCGTTAAAAGCGGGGTCGCGTTAATTCGCGGTTTTACAATATTTAACTTTTTTTCCGAGAACATATACGTGTATACATGTACAATGATCAAAAGTCGGCTTATCATCAGATGAATATTAACTGGAATGCATTAATTAAGAAATATTCAAAGTAATCGATGGCTAATATATATTTATAGGTTATTACCGTGCATTAAAAACTTTTAACCAATTTTTATTTGTTTGAACGATAATACAGATTGACCGATAATACCAGACTATCACGATATCATGAAAAGTGTATCAACACCGTATGCTACCGTGCCGATGTGGCATGCAGTTCATCCATAATGGATGAAATTTCATTGAAAATCATACAGATTTAAAATATTCAATAATTTTGAGAATTTTTTTCTCCATGTGAATGAATATACACAAGTTCGGTAGCATGCTACGACCGCGTTATATCCGAATTCGCGTTATGTCGGGGCGCGTTATAGCGGGGTCCGACTGTATAATAATAAGATATGATTAAAACAAAGTAAGGAACGCAAAAAAAACAACAAAAAACAAAACAAAAAACAAAACAAAAACAACCAACGTGTCGGCAGGAAGCCTTCGTCAGTGAACAAACAACAGGAAAAACAAAATAAATCTGCTCCATGGATGAATCCCAGCCAGTACTCTATAAATAACTTCAGATGTGCTCTATCGTAAACCTTGTCAATTATAACGTGGACACAAAAAATTGACTTGACCAAAAACTTAAATAAACACAAGCTGGTGATGTACAAAATCAGTCGGCACAAACCAGTGCCGTGCACCAAATTAGTCTACACAAATCAGTGAATTGCACCAAATCAGTGTACACACACGAGTGACATGCACCGAATCAGTGTACGCAAACGAGTGATATGCACCGAATCAGTGTACACAAACCAATGACGTGCGGCTGATCCTGGGACTTGAACACAGCTGTAACACAGGTTACAAAGGTGATAACAGATAAGACACGCCACGAATGAATCCACCCGATTGGCTGCCGGTAATTGAACTGGGTAAAAACAAGGGCACAACAAGCGATAAGAGTGTTCTCCCCTGTAGATTACTTCTATGGAGTCAACTCCCTAATTGGTTCCTATTATTTTATTATTAGTTGTTGTTTTCTTTTTTCTTTTTTTTTTTTGAGGGGGGGGGGGAAGGGGAAGGGGATAAATAACCCCTTTACATTAAATAAAACAAAAATATAATAATATGCATAAATCACAGCTCTGACCAGAAGTAGTTGAGGGGGGGGGGGGGGGTAAATATCGTAATTGCATACGTTCATACAAAAAAATATAAATTTAAAAAAAATATTAGATGCACATATGTTACATAAACGCATAGCTTTTTGTGGTTGAAGAAAAGGTTTGTAAAATGAACTCCAGGCACTTTTGAAACTATATAAAACTATATAAAAAGCACATTCTAAACCAGTTGCACATAGGCGACATAGGACCAAATATTTGGACCCGCTACAGCAAATCAGCATCACACTAGTAACAACACCAGTGTCACACTAGTAACCACACCAGCGTCACACCAGTAACAACACCAGTGTCACACTAGTAACCACTAGTCATACGAGAACCCGCACCAGCGTCACACGATCAACCACACCAGCGTCACAAGAGCACCCACACCAGCGTCACACGGGTATCTACACTTGCGTCACACGAGCAGCCACACCAGTGGCGCTGAAACAAGGAGGTCAATAGTGCTACATCAAGCCAGTCAGTGACACCTAAGACTAAAAGAACACCATAAGCTAAATAGCACCGCCAGTCGTAATGCCTCTACGGGGTAGACTAAAGGGAGGTCACTTGAAAATGACTGTCCGAAATTTTATCGATTCCCTTCCATGATTTAAGTAGTCAAGGAAATGAAGCTGCCGGCACAACACTAGAGTGGTAGACGTAAAGAATTGAAATGTTCTATAGAATAAGTGCTAGACCAGTGAGATTGGATTTATCTAGGAGATGGTGTAGCACCAGGGATTTATCTATGAGATGGTGTAGCAAGAGGTGGTTAATCGAAGAGATGGTGTAGCACGATGGGTTTATCTACGAGATGGTGTAGCACGAGGCGGTTTATCTATGAGGTGCTATCGGACAAGGGGTATAGTGTTATAAGGCAAGTGGTATAATGTAATATTACAAAAGGTTTATCTATGATATGCTCCAGCAGGAGGGTAAATGGATGAGACGACGTAGCACAAGGGGTGAAATGCTTAGATCTCAAGTCGGACAACTGCGTCTCTGGAATCTTTGAATGCATAAATGGAGTTTTCTGCAGAATAAAACATAATGTTTTTTACCATAAATGTTGTGAATCAATAACTTTAATTAACTTTTTGTTTGAATTTGGTTTCAGTGCAGTCAATCGGAATTGGCAAAACACGAGACTGTAAATTAGCTTCGCCATCGGTCAGGCTCGGTGGTAAGCTCCAGGATCCTTAACGTGTACCTCGGCATAGCGCCGAGAAATAGAAATGACAGTTGCAGAAGTTCACGATAATGACATCTGACCTGAAGGTCTATCTGAACGAGTGCACGCTTACATGCCCATGTGCCTCGTCCGCTCCGCAGAACGATTTGATCTACCCACGCCGTGGGAGTTAGCCGAGCTTTGCTTCTTTGTTCTATAAGTTCTTTGCATTCTGCGTCATACCATCCTTTTCTTTTCGCTATCGCTTTAAACCCAATGACTTCTTCTGTTACACCTTTTACTATTTGCTTCATCTTTTCCCATTGTTCGTTTACATCAACGTTGCTGGCTAATTCCCTTTTGGATAATTAAATCTCAGTTTCAATCTTCTGTTGATATTCCTCAGTAATGTTTGGGTCCCTGCTAAATTTCTGGCTGTTGCACTGTTTTTCTCTTTTATTTTGTTTATTGTGGATGTCGCCCGAGGCTGAGATGGATCGAGGTTTTATAGAAGGATTTACCCCAGATGGGGGTTCGCGCATGGAGGTGGAAAGCCATGGATCATTCCGAATGGAAGAATATGGTAGAGCAGGCTAGGGCCCTACATGGGCTGTAGCGCCACTGATGATGATGTCCGAATGGAAAGATGTGGTGGAGTAGGCTAGGGCCCTACACGGGCTGTAGCGCCACTGATGATGATGTCTGAATGGAAGGATGTGGTGGGGCAGGCTAGGGGTCGTTCTTTGGACACTTATGACACTTACGGTACTTATGGGAAATCATGGTCCGTTTCGCATTCTTTGACTCTGCATTGTCACCAAAGCTCAAGTCAACCATGTTTACGGCACGACTAAAAACAACATACACACAAAACCCAGCTCATCCTTAACGTAATAACCTCAACCCCATACAACCTGACCTAAGACGCAGCTGTCTGACGTTGTTACGTACAACACCCGACTATCATTGGTTAGGACGACCCTGCCTCATCCACAGTCCAAGTCCATGGAACAGGCTCTAGGACAGGGGTTCTCAACCTTCCTAATGCCACGACCCTTTTATACAGTTCCTCACGTTGTGGCGACCCCCAGCCACAAAAATTATTTTCTTTGCTACTTCATAACTGTAGAGCATCTGTGTCTTAGGCGACCCCTGGGAAAGGGTCGTTCGACCTCCAAAGGGTTCGCGACCCACAGGTTAAGAGCCGCTGGCCGTGGTTCTCAACCTTTCTAATGCCACGACCCTTTAATACAGTTCTTTATGTTGTGGCGACCCCCAACCATAAAATTATTTTCTTTAGTACTTCGTACTTGTATAGTATATGTTTTCCGATGGACATAGGCGACCCCTGGGAAAGGGTCGCTTGACCCCCAAATAGGTCGCGACCCACAGGTTGAGAGCTGCTGCCCAAAGGGGTCGCGATACCGATGTTGAGAACCACTGTTCTAAAGGAACTGTTTACAGTTTATAGTTACAGGCAATGTCTTCTATTTTGGGTGACTTTGACAATAATCCTAACTGTGATGTTACAGTTATTATTATACGTCATTTTTATATTAAGCAACGGCCATTTTTGAACAACTACAGAGTTAAATTTCGCTAATGTAGACAATAAAAAACGTTACCTGGGTAGCACTAGCCCTAGCTACGCCCCAGTATGTGATCGCTATGTTAAGTTTGTAACCCTTAATCGGTATGCTGTCAAGCTGTCACTGTCTGGTGCAAGTCTCTCGTCGTGGTATGTGTCATCGCTATACATCTGATTCTTGTATGCGGCCCTGTATGGCACGTTGACAAAGTATGGTTGTCCGTCACTGGCTGTATGTCATCGCTATATACGTAGTTCGTGCCTACGGCCCCTGTCCGGTATGTTGTCATAGTCTGTTTGTACTGTCTACGGCAGCGTTTCTCAACCTGTGGGTCTCGATCCCTTTGGGGGTCGAACGACCCTTTCCCAGGGGTCGCCTGACCATAGGAAAACACATATACTATACAAGTATGAAGTACTAAAGAAAATAATCTTGTGGTTGGGGGTCGCCACAACATAAAGAACTGTATTAAAGGGTCGCGGCATTATGAAGGCCTGCACGCCATACGGCCATTGCGGGCCTTTGTAGGAGCGAAGTATTCTAATTTTCTTAATGGCTTCCTCCCCCCCCCCGTCCTATTTTCCTTCGGCCCGCAAAAGTTTTTTCATAAATTATCAAGGCCCGTCTTACATTTTGAGTTGTGTAGGCCTGCTCTATGTGATTCCTGTGATCTTTCTATTTGACCAATGTAAGTCATTACTTGACAAGAGCAAGTCCAGCCTAATAAGATAACGAGCCTGATTTTCATTAAGTCGTCAGCTTAAAAATATGGACATCCATTGTATTCATCTTGATCCTTAAACGTACTAGTACAAGAGATTCCTTAGTTAGTTAATCCAGCCAGCCAACAAATGTACTTCCGTTCTCGCCAAGAACCGAGATGCCAGCCAACAAATGTGCTTCCATTCTCGCCAAGAACCGAGATGCCAGCCAACAAATGTACTTCCATTCTCGCCAAGAACCGAGATGCCAGCCAACAAATGTACTTCCATTCTCGCCAAGAACCGAGATGCCAGCCAACAAATGTACTTCCATTCTCGCCAAGAACCGATCTGCCAGCCAACAAATGTACTTCCATTCTCGCCAAGAACAGAGATGCCAGCCAACAAATGTACTTCCATTCTCGCCAAGAACCGAGATGCCCATTTTGTTTGAGAAACGTGAACAAAAAAGTAAAATGGCGCATTAATTTGTGTGACATCCTTGACCCTGCGTGAGAAATGAGGCTACTGACAACTGGTCGTTAGAAGTATCGATCTGGCTATGTCTACAGACGAGATACACGGCAACTATATTACGGAAGGGTTGAGTTATTTGGGTGCAAACGTAATGAAGCCAGTTCAGGTAAAACAGTGTCAATATTTGGCTTACTATTTTACACGCATGTCAACATCATAATCCGATTAGAGATGATCATAGTTCAATATACAAGCATAGTAATAAGACTGACATGTGTAAAAGTTACCGTACAAGTTGAGTGTGAAAAAGTAGGGTGAACAATAAGATTGAAAACATCTATAGTTGAAAAAAGGTTGAAATTAGCTATTTATGCACACATATCGGGAGACATAACACACGTCTCTATCATAACACACGTCCCTATCATAACACACGTCCCTACCATAACACACGTCCCTATCATAACACAAGTCCCTATCATAACACGCGTCCCTATCATAACACACGTCCCTATCATAACACACGTCCCTACCATAACACACGTCCCTATCATAACACAAGTCCCTATCATAACACAAGTCCCTATCATAACACACGTCCCTATCATAACACACGTCCCTATCATAACACACGTCCCTATCATAACACACGTCCCTATCATAATACATGTCCCTATCATAACACGTCCCTATCATATCACACGTCCTAGTATACAATCTTACACGTTGATTGTTAAAGGTCCATAACACAGGCCTGGCTAACATCTCCCGCGTATATTATAATTTGATATGAAGCCGGCCACTGTCTCCAAACTTAAACCTCATTAATTCTCCAGTGGCCAGGGGCAATAACTCCTCGCTAATGCCCGCCGTTAGGAGCCAATATTTCCTAGTCCGTAGAACCCATTCCTTACGGCCATATGCAATAAACATTTATGTATCATCGATATCTTGACATTGATTGCTAAATTGAACAGTGAATGCCATTTTGTCCCTTCAAATAAACTCTGCTTGGTAAATGAAATGCCTATTTCACTTACAGAAATGAAATGTCTATTTTACTTACAGAAATGAAATGTCTATTTCACTTACAGAAATGAAATGTCCATTTCACTTACAGAAATGAAATGTCTATTTCACCTACAGAAATGAAATGTCTATTTGACTTAACACTTTTGTTGCAATATTCCAATGGAATAGTACGGGGTGATAGAGCGGCTGTCAACAATTATTAGGTCAATGTTCCATGCCATCGTGTTGAACAATGAACGAGTGAAACAATTACCTAGTGAGACAGTGACGTAGTGATACAATTATCTCTTGCAGTAATGACCTAGTGAAACAATTTTCCTAGTGAAACAATGACCTAATGAAAAAATGTCTATTGAAACAAATACCAAGTGATGTAGTAACGTAGTAAAACAATGACCTGTTTGCAATAACATAGTGAAACAATGACCCACTGAAACAATGACCCACTGAAACAATGACCCACTAAAACAATGACCCACTGAAACAACGGCCCACTGAAACAATGACCCACTGAAACAATGACCCACTGAAACAATGGCCCACTGAAACAATGACCCACTGAAACAATGGCCCACTGAAACAATGACCCACTGAAACAATGACCCACTGAAACAATGACCCACTGAAACAATGACCCACTGAAACAATGACCCACTGAAACAATGACCCACTGAAACAATGACCCACTGAAACAATGACCCACTGAAACAATGACCCACTGAAACAATGGCCCACTGAAACAATGACCCACTGAAACAATGACCCACTGAAACAATGACCCACTGAAACAATGACCCACTGAAACAATGACCCACTGAAACAATGACCCACTGAAACAATGGCCCACTGAAACAATGACCCACTGAAACAATGACCCACTGAAACAATGGCCCACTGAAACAATGACCCACTGAAACAATGGCCCACTGAAACAATGACCCACTGAAACAATGACCCACTGAAACAATGGCCCACTGAAACAATGACCCACTGAAACAATGGCCCACTGAAACAATGACCCACTGAAACAATGACCCACTGAAACAATGACCCACTGAAACAATGACCCACTGAAACAATGACCCACTGAAACAATGACCCACTGAAACAATGACCCACTGAAACAATGACCCACTGAAACAATGACCCACTGAAACAATGACCCACTGAAACAATGACCCACTGAAACAATGACCCACTGAAACAATGACCCACTGAAACAATGACCCACTGAAACAATGACCCACTGAAACAATGACCCACTGAAACAATGACCCACTGAAACAATGACCTGGTTGCAATAACATAGTGAAACAATGACCCACTGAAACAATGACCCACTGAAACAATGACCATCTGAAACAATGACATAGTGATACAATGTCTATTGAAATAATTACCTAGTGAAAGAATGAACTAGTAAAACAAGGACCTAAAAAGACAATGACCTATTGAAGCAATGATTTAGTGAACAATTAAATTTTGAGCAATGACCTAATTAAATCGTGACCTATTGAAACATAAACCTATTGGAACAATTACCTGTTGGAACAATTACTTATTGGAACAATTACCTGTTGGAACAATTACCTATTGGAACAATAACGTATTGGAACGATTACCTGTTGGAACAATTACTTATTGGAACAATTACCTGTTGGAACAATTACCTATTGGAACAATTACCTATTTGGACACTGTCCTATTGAAACAATGAGCTAATGAAACAACGACCTAATGAAACAATGAACTAATGAAACAATGAACTAATGAAACAATGAACTAATGAAACAATGAACTAATGAAACAATGACCTAATGACACAATGAACTAATGAAACAACGACCTAATGAAACAATGAACTAATGAAACAATAAACTAATGAAACAATGAACTAATGAAACAACGCCCTAATGAAACAGTTACATATTGGAACAATTACCTATTGCAACAATTACCTATTGGAACAATTACCTATTGGAACAATGAACCTATTGAAACAATGACCTAATGAAACAATGAACTAATGAAACAATGAACTAATCAAACAATGAACTAATGAAACAATTACCTATTGGAACAATTACCTAATGAAACAGTTACCTATTGGAACAATGACCTAATGAAACAATGACCTTATGAAACAATGACCTAATGAAACAATGACCTTATGAAACAATGACCTAATGAAACAATGACCTTAAGAAACAACGACCTAATGAAACAATGACCTAATGAAACAATGACCTAATGAAACAATGACCTTATGAAACAATGACCTAATGAAACAATGACCTAATGAAACAATGACCTAATGAAACAACGACCTAATGAAAAAATGACCTAATGAAACAATGACCTGGTGAAACGTTGATTAAAATTGATTGGTGAATCTGCATGAAAGTTATCCACAAACTGTAACTAATATCTATCCATTAAAAATGTATCTATGAAGGCATGTTTTTGCTCAAATATACATAGCAGCTAATGTATCTGAGCTTGATACCAACAAGTTTCACCAAACTAGATAACAACTAGTCTCACTAAATTAGATTCCAATATTATCGACGCAAACCTGACGGCTATCTAATCTCATAAAATGTTAACTAGTCTCACTAAATTAGATACCATCTACTCTCACTAAACGAGTTACCATCTTGTTTCTCTAAGCCAGATTCCAGATAATCTCACTAAACGTGATGTTTCTAAGGGTCGGTTCACACGATCAAATTTTCCTTCAAGTATTTGATGCAATTCGTGTACGAAGCCTTGTCACAACTTTCAAATTACTATTTGATCAACTTCCTCCCAAAAAGAAACCACGCACAAAATAGTGCGTTCATACAACAATTTGACGCGAAATTTGATCGTGTGAACTGACGCTTGGTCTCACTAAAACGTATACCAGCTTTTCTCACTTAACTAGATACGAGCAAGCATCGCTTAGTTATGTACTTGCCGCATTGCCAGACTGAACACCATCTGGTCTAAATTATCAACACCCGAAAATGTCTTCAAACATAATTCAGACACGCTGCAACGAATGCAAAATTAACGATTTTTTTTTTTGCACCGGGAAGCACTGCTCTATCTGGAGCACTTGTTTAAATGTACATGTGACTATTTCATGACAGTGAGCAGAAACCGTAGCATCAGTCCTCAAAGGTAGCACATTGCACATATTTAATCTGATCAGAAGTTAAATTGTATTACATTTCTGAACTGAAGTCACGAGTTGTACACATGCTTAAGTTCACATTTATACACTTTTGTAAAGTCCCGTCTTGTTTTGTGAAAAGTGGGGTCAAAACAATCCCCCCAAAAAAGTGATCAACACACAGGAACACACACTCGAGTTGTCCCCCCTGCCATCTCGCCCAAGCACGTACCAATGGGTTAGAGGGTAAATCTATAACGTGACGCCGGAGCTACTCGCCCAGCTGTTGCGCCCATCTTGCGCAAGCGGTCTAACCAGGTGGTGTGGAGGCTTTGTGTGTGTGTGGGGGGGGGTTGAGGTGGAGAAGGAAATACTATCAAATGGGCCCGTCGTCGTGGATATGAGTTCCAATCCCATCTGCCTTTTGTTTTGTGTACGTTTTACTTAGACTTGTGTTAGTAGATCCGTCGCGAGCACCCTGCAACACCGGACAGTTAAGGGCCCAAAAGTATGATGTGAAAGAAATATTAGATTGGGAAGGGAGCGAAAAAAAACAAACAACGGAATTGTGTCAGGGGGCGGCCGAAAGTGAAGCGATGGCTCTGGTGAATTTTTACTTTTTCTGATAACTCCATCCGCTGAACTCACTTGACAAAAAATGTATGCAAGTAACGCACTTTAAAATAATATCATCTAGTGCTGCTACCCAAGGTACGCCTCCGCACACTTTTTTTCACGCCCCTGAATAAATATTATTATTCTAACGTCTCACCCCTTTCACATCTCAGATTAATTACGCCATAATTAAATTGAGGCTATTTCCCTACAACAAAAGAAAATGTTACACACCAAACGTATTTGTGCTATTTTAACCTCATTTAACGAAGTTATCGGGACTTTCATGTTGCGCGCTATTGAATTCAGCATTGCACCATATATTCTTGAACATTATCTTTATAAAATCACCATAACCTTTAAAATGAACATTATCTCAATCAAATGACTAAAACCTCTACAAATGAACATAATCTCTTATAAATAATAGACTTTATGTGTGACTCGTGGACTGCTTCCTAAAGGACTGCTTCCTAATCAGCGTTTTTGGTATTGAGAGTATATTACAAATAATTCCTTACGTTTGAAAGAAATTATGGTACAATAATGAGTTCAATAGCGCGCAAAATATAATTCCCGATAACTACGCTAAATGATTTTTTTTTTTTAAATATAATGCAACTGCGTTTGGCGCGCAATATTTTCTTTTCGGAAAATGAAATCGTCTCAATTTAAGTATGGTGTAAATAATACTCGGTTTAAAAGTGGTTGGGACAACAGAATATTTAATATCATATATAGTTTGTAGGCGTGAAATAAAAAGTGTCCAGTGACGTATCATGGGGGAAGGTGTGTAGCAAAAATTGGGATTCTTAAATGTGCGTCACTTGAGTTCATGTTTTGTCAAGTAACTTTAGTAGATGGGAAGTTCACGCATTGTTTTCGCCAACGTTTGGCGAGCTATATCTAGTTATCTATTAAATGACCAAAATCACTATCAAATGGTAACGACTTCTAAAAAAACGAACATAATCTCTTGCAACTGATCACTTCACCAAGCTGGAGCGGGGGGGGGGGGGGGGGGGGGGGGGGGGGGGAAGGCGAGTGCATCGTTATAGAAGTTTATGATGAGGGTTGATGCCCCAGCTGAGAAGATGACCCACTTACTTACTAGCTGTGGTCATAAAGACCGTCCAGCTCGGCCCCATAAGAGATATGGACAAATAGAATGACAGCGACACAGATCTCTCCTCCAGGAGAGCGTGTTAATTTGGATCCTTTTTGGACATCGTTTATCAGAGATAATAACAAACAAACCAACCGTCGTATACAAAGACTGTCAAATGCATGCCGTTTAAAACATGCGGGACACTTCTCAATGTTTGAATCTGTTTGATATCATTTAAATATTTAAAAGCTGATTTTTCCTAGAAGAGATTTGCAACTGTTTTATAGCGTGAAATTTAAATTAAAAACAAAACGTTTAATTTTGGTTGCTTAAAATATATGTTGAATCCCTTAACACTGAGATTCTTTGTTGATAGCGCTCAATTTAAAAGTCACCAGCTCCAACAGTTTTAGGAATAAAGAAGGAGACGAAAACTTGAGGCAACGTTTCTGACGACACATCCGTTATTCCGTTGTGTCCTCCCCCCCCCTCCCACCATGCACTACTTATTTCATTTTAACCTAACCTGATCGCAGTCCCACCTAAGTGTATATTTTTGTTGTTGCGGGTTCATGATCTAATCAATGTATTTGTTTCTGCTTTATAGGTCGCATCGATCTTATTGTTATATCCTTGCACATCTCCAAGATTGCGTGTTGACTGGGGCTCTTGCGCAGACACTGAGTGCACCGGAAGTAAGCGTTGAAGTTAAGCAGCGACTATGTATTTATTTTTTTTTTCAAAAAAATAGTTCCTTTGCTCTTAACAAGCTTCGGAATTTAAAAAAAATATACTCGTATGCATAAAGTCGAATAGAAGACTTTTCAGTTTGATGGCATATGGTTAGGTAACACTAAAAAGGTATTTATTCAAAACTAAAAGTTGACATTTGAATTGATTTCAGAATCGATGACATAAACGGATATTGAATTCTGTTATCGGCTACAGTATATTTTAATGGACGCCTCAGTATATTATGATGGACGCTACAGTATATTTTGATGGACGCTACAGTATATTTTGATGGACGCTACAGTATATTTTGATGGACGCTACAGTATATTTTGAGGGACGCCTCAGTATATTTTTAGGGACGCTACAGCATATTTTGATGGACGCTACAGTATATTTTGATGGACGCTACAGTATATTTTGATGGACGCTACAGTATATTTTGATGGACGCTACAGTATATTTTGATGGACGCTACAGTATATTTTGAGGGACGCTACAGTATATTTTGAGGGACGCTACAGTTTGGTGTGTTGGCTGATAGGAAAATAACAACTGTGTAATGAGTTCTTGTGCCTTTAGTGAGCCAGTATAAAATTAAATCGTTTAAACAATAACATGACTAGTAAAAACCCACCAAATAATTGCGCCAAGGTACGCCACCGCACACTTTTGTTTTCACGCCCATGAATAAATATTTATATTCTAACTTCTCACTGTCTTTTAAACCTCATATTTATTACATCATATTTATTACATTATATTTATTACATCATATTTAAATTGTGGATATTTCCGTACAACAGAAGAAAAAGAAAATGTTACACACCAGCTGCATTAAAATGTTACACACCAGCTGCATTAAAATGTTACACACCAGCTGCATTAAAATGTTACACACCAGCTGCATTAAAATGTTACACACCAGCTGCATTAAAATTTTACACACCAGCTGCATTAAAATGTTACACACCAGCTGCATTAAAATGTTACACACCAGCTGCATTAAAATGTTACACACCAGCAGCATTAAAATGTTACACACCAGCTGCATTAAAATGTTACACACCAGCTGCATTAAAATGTTACACACCAGCTGCATTAAAATGTTACACACCCGCTGCATTAAAATGTTACACACCAGCTGCATTAAAATGTTACACACCAGCTGCATTAAAATGTTACACACCCGCTGCATTAAAATGTTACACACCAGCTGCATTAAAATGTTACACACCAGCTGCATTTTCTGTATTTTTATCTCATTTAACGCAGTTATCGGTACTTTATTTTGCGCGCTGTTGCACTCAGCATTACACCATACATTCTTGGGTACATTCATACATGCATATATACAGATATGTATTTGCTCTAGGCGGTGCACACAACAAAAGTGCTACTTTATTGTTGTGTTCTACTTACAATTTTCGGCACTTACAACTCAAGCTGGAGGGATTTTGTTGTCCAGATCAGTGAGTCCCAACCTTTTTGACACCTGGAGTCCTGTTTTAGAATCATTGTTTATACAGGGGAGGGCCTGGCCCTCAGAGTCCTCTATGTTGTACAAGCTAGCAACGTTTTGGAGTTTCCTAAAGCAACTGCTGAGCCAATGAGAAGTGCACAAAGATAACATGCATGTTTGGGAACCACTGCCCAAGATTGGTGGGGATGAGGTAATCTGTCAAGATTGATGACGATGAGTTTGTGTGTCTAGATTGATGGTGATAAGTTTCTGTGTCTAGATTTAAGGTGATGAGGTTTCTGTGTCTAGATTGATGATGATGAGTTTCTTTGTCTAGATTTAAGGTGATGAGTTTCTGTGTCTTGATTGATGGTAATGAGTTTATGTGTCTAGATTGAGGGTGATGTGTTTTGTGTCTAGATTGATGGTGAAGGGGTAACTTCTCTAGATTGGTGGTAAAGAGGTACTCTGACTAGATTGCTGGTGAAGAGGTACTCTGACTAGATTGCTGGTGAAGAGGCAATTCTGCCACACCAGTAGTGAGTGGGTGTTTAAAACGTATGTGCAGTGCTCGAATAACAAGGACACACGCATTGATTGATTTAATATACACTGCATTGATTGTGACCAGGTGGTCATTTGTTTAGGTCACAATGTCCCACTGAACTGCATATCAGCAATCTACAATTGCGCAATGAACATTTTCTTCAAGTGGACATCAACACAAACGTTGCATATGATTTTCAAATGCAATCATGCAATACATGTAAATGAATCGAAGGCCTTGATATAGGTATGCATGAGATGTGAATGAATCAAAAGCTTTGATATAGGTATTCATGAGATGTGAATGAATCAAAAGCTTTGATATAGGTATTCATGAGATGTGAAGGAATCAAACGCCTTGATATAGGTATTCATGAGATGTGAATGAATCAAACGCCTTGATATAGGTATTCATTAGATGTGAAGGAATCAAAAGCCTTGATATAAGTATGCAATAGATGTGAATGAGTCAAAAGCCTTGATAAAGGTTTGAATGGGATGTGAATGAATCAAAAGCCTTGATAAAGGTTTGCATGAGATGTGAATGAATCTATAGTCTTTTTTCAGGTATGCAATTAAATATTCCTTAATCTGATCTTATACCACCTTTTTTTTTTCATTACTTTAACCCCAACTTGAGCACCTAAAAAGGTTTACGCCCCCCTCCCCCACCATTTGTCCCCACTGTTTAGAGGTCACAAAGCAGCTTTTCGATTTTAGATGGACTCTCCATAGTATATCCATGACTTTATATTCTTTTCATTAGGCGTGCATATGGCGTACACGAGGAAGTTAGTTTACACATCTGAACTATTCAAACATTTAATACAGATCAGATTAACCTATTTTTTTTTCTATATTAGTTTTTTGCCGAGGGCAAAAACCGCGGGCAGCTGTATTTGTTGACCATCGCGAGGCTTATCCAAGGCTTAAAATAGAAGTCATGTGATCTTAAAATGACAGCTCAGCTGTGGAGTATCTGCATTGATGAAACAAGGCATCTGGTGTCATTTGGAGTGGAAGGATTATCTCCGCGCATTACTATTTGGTAAACAAACTTCCAAAGTGCCAACAGTGGTTCTAGGTGTGTGTGGTGTTAAGGGTATTTGGTGAGTGGTAACAACAGTTGAAATTTATGACATATTTAAGCCTTTTAGTAAGTTATGTTAACCCTATTTAATTATATATATATGCATACATTAGTAATCATTTTATTTTAAAAGAGCATGCATTTCTAAACCTATTTCTCTTCATACTAACTATTTGATAAGCCAAACCTGTGTTTAAATAAAAATCTGTCCATAAACATGGATTTGATGTTTTGTTGTTTTTGGTTTTTAGTAATGACAACAATTTTTGGCCTTCGTTCTCAAAGGCTTTTTCTAAAGATTTTAATATCTTCATTCATCTTTTATTGCTTAAACATAGGTAAAGCATAGGTAAAGCATAGGTAAAGCATAGGTAAAGCATAGGCAAAGCATAGGTTCGTGGGAATGGTTATAGAGGTGAACGGGTCTTTGAAACTGTCGATGCCCTTTGAACCTATCGATGCCCTTTGAACCTATCGATGCCCTTTGAACCTATCGATGCCCTTTGAACCTATCGATGCCCGTTGAACCCTCCAATAATCTTGTTAGGAGTAAATTTTCAAATCGGGTAGAGGACAATCAAGACGTCGCCATCACAGTACCTAGGTAGAGATGAATATCAGGTTATTAATAACTTCTGCACCGTCCACCATTCTGTCACCGTTCATCATTCTGTCACCATCCACCATTCTGTCACCATCCACCATTCTGTCACCGTTCATCATTCTGTTACCGTCCATCATTCTGTCACCGTTCATCATTCTGTCACCATCCACCATTCTGTTACCATCCACCATTCTGTCATCATCCACCATTCTGTCACCATCAATCATTATGTCACCATCCACCATTCTGTCACCATCCACTATTCTGTCACAATCCATCATTCTGTCACCATCCACCATTCTGTCACCATCCATCATTCTGTCACCATCCATCATTCTGTCACCATCCATCATTCTCATGTTTTATGTTTTGAAGACCTCAGTGCGATATCCAAAATTCACCAGTTGAACTATTAGAATGAATGTAGAGATAGATCAGAGATAGGGCAGAGATTGGGCATAGATAGGGCACAGATAGGGCAGAGATAAGGCAGAGATAGGGCAGAGATGGGACAGAGATAGATCAGAGATAGGGCTGACATTGGGCAGAGATGGGTCAGAGATAGGTCAGAGATAGGTCAGAGATAGGGCAGTGTTGAGACCCGTTGGGTCTCACCAGTGTGAGAATCACTGGAACATTCTTAAACCTAGGATTTTCCAAACATAACCCAATTAGGGTTTGGCCTTAAGGGTAAGTGACCTAAGGGTCGGATCAGAGACCATGAAAACTTTCCAGGTTCTGTGACCATGGAATAGCTTAGTATTAGTCCAATGGAAAGGTACCAAAACTTAGGACAATGAAAACAGTTCAGCACGTCGCCAGAGTATTGACCCGGCTTGTAAGCAAAGTGTTAGTAGGTCATTGAACTTCCTTTATGTCTCAATGTCAAGGGGCCTTTATAAGCTGGAAGCAGGCGGGTGCTCAGTCTCTCACATGGATTGACGAAGAAGAGCCTGGGCCTGGTAGATTTCCCTTTGGTACTATGGTTTGCATAGCCTAAGAGTTATCTGGTTAGTAATATAGTATTGTTAATTGTTAGCTGCATAATAATATATATTATAATGTTAATAAGAAAATGTTAGGATTGTAATTAGTTACTCAAGTACTGTTAGATTAGGATTAATCATTACAAATGTATTAGGAATGTACTTCTTTCTTGTAGCTTATGTATTGTATTTATTCTTATTTACAGCCAGTTAATACCAGTTAGGTTGAATGAAGTTAAGTCAGCTAAGTTAGGTTCTGTTAGCTTAGCAGTAGATATAATCGCATAGTAAAGCCTAGTAGCCAGAGGCTTTGATTTGAGTATAGAAGAGTGAAGTGAACGTAGTACAGTTGAGCATATAGAAGATAGCTCATTGTACATGATAACCCAGTAGAGTTGGGGACAGTCAGAAGTCAGGATAGCCTACTCCGAAGTAAACAGTGCAGACGTCTTGTGTACAAGTGGATGCACCGGAGCGTGACTGGTCATTCATCACATGTAAACGACATTGACCCAGAAAGGGACGGAACGACCGTCGAACCTTGTAGTGTGCTTTGTGAAGTCTGGAGTGTGTATCGGACCCATAACAGATTCCAGGCCAGAGACTACCCAGAGTACCAATCCAGTCTCTTATGTCACTAGTAACAAACTGTAACAATTAATGTCTTTATATTTATATGTATCAAGTATTTGTGACGTAATTTGTAATTTTTAGTAATTAAATATTTTATTTGTGGGCTGAACCACCTGTGTTATTAAGTTTACATATAAGTGCAGTGTAAGCGAGTGAGAGAGTCAGTAGCGTTAGTGTGAGAGCGCGTAGTATCACTCAGTTAATAATAATCATTCCTTAGACATAGGACTACTAATCGACGTAGCGGTAGGGACCAAACAATATAAATATAAGAATATCGTGGCCATAAAATAACCAATATTTAACATTGGGGGCTCATATTTAACAGGCAGAGAGGGCAGAGATTGGTCAGACATGTGTCAGGGATAGGGCAGAGATAGGGCAGAGATGGGGCAGAGATAGAGCAGGCACATACATAAAAAATACTTTTTTTCAATTTTTACTTTCCTATTTTTGTCAACTTGCTGACCTAATTTTGAAATATAAAAACAATCTCTATGCATCTATTATGTAATCAGCAGTGTTGATTTATTCATTTGAAATTACATTCTGGGTGACGGTTGAAAACCTTCTATACGCATTCATATGAAAATCACATAATTTAACTTCAAGCGTTATAAACGACATATTTGTGCACCGAGAGTTCTGTGAGCCTTCTTTCCGATTCTAACATCTCATTACCACATCGTTGAAGAAGTTAAGCAAGGAGCTGTAGTTTTCGAAAGTCAGGTGTCGTCAAATTTTTAAAAGCGAAGAATAAAAAAATGCTAATTTAAATTCATAATGTCCATCTTTTTTCAGTTCCGTTTAAACTTTTTGACCATCGCCCACTCACCTGAGATGTTGATGAGACAGAGAGCAACGATGGGGGCTTGTAGTCCCCCACCGCCTCGTAGGAGCTCCTGTCCACGGGTATGGCCCCGCCGTGGGGTCCGCGCCGCCGGCATAGCAGATACACGGCCAGCACGCACACAAACAATGCAGCCACAACGCCGAAACCGCACACCACACCCAGAGCCACAATGGAGACCATGTTACTCCGGTGGTGACGTCACTGAACGGGGTGACATTACGTCGTGAGGTTGGGACCTGCAAGAGATGGAGGAAGAATCTTTTGAAATTATTTTTTTTTTTGCGCTGACTATGTGTACGGATGGAATATACACACAGAAACATCAGTCAACATTTCTAGTTTGACTTCTAGGTAACTTCTCATGTCGGTACAATAGAGCAATGCTTCCCAAACTGTTCACTTTGGTTACACTCTCTTTAGACGTACATCATTTCGTTACACAGTTGGTCAGTTTGACCATTATTCTGGGGGTGGGGTGGGGGTGGTTAAACTAAGCCATTTTAAGACAAACGGACACAAACATAAAGTGCAATGATGAGACTATGTTGGCACAGCTTATCTCATAACAGTTCATTTATATGTTTTTAACACAAAGACTTAAAAAAAAATATGTGCGACTTTTATTTTTGAATATGAATAGCAAAATACGCGCAAGTGTTTCAAAACTGTGACTCTGAATAAAAGATATATAAACCAGTGATTGACATCTGTGGAATAGGCAAACTACAATGTAAATGAATTATTGTCTTCTTTAACAAATATGCCTCAAGTTTAATGTTATCAGACATGTTTTGAATACGGCTTCCGATTGTGTTATCTGCAAAATGGATTTTAATAACTTCATTCTCAAAGTCAAGCTGAACAATATTGAACAATAATAGCACAAAAGGATTTTTTTTAAAATTCGACGATAGTGTGCCGGTACTTTTGTTCCCAGCAATTCTATGAGTAACCAAGACACTTGTCTCTTGGGCTTTCTCTTGTGTCTTCAATCTTTTAATACATTTTGTGGACTGCTTTTCTATTGATTTTGAATGTTAGGTGAAGTAATGCGACAAATGGTGGTGTGTTGTTGTAAAATGATCGCTTCATCCAAGGAAAATCCACTTGTTAATCCATAAAGTGCGCAGAACAGTACCCGGCTAACAGTTAAATGAATTTAAAAATTAAAAATTTCAACTTGCAACTAGTGTGTCTCCATACTTAATGCAAAAGTGTTTCTGTAGAGGAGAATCAGGAATCGAGGGTAGTTTTTCACGAGTCTTGCGAAATTCACCCCTCGCTGACTGGCTCCTGTGGTGTTTACCTACACCGACAAGTTACACACTTGTGTATCGCGATACAACACTGTAATAGTGTATGAAGTCTATTCTTGGAGGCTTTCAAAATTCTAGTTCTTTAATTTATTCTAGTGTCAATCTTTACACAGCCTATTTCTGTTTTTTGTTTTTTAAATGTTATTATGCTCAAACTTACTGAATAAAAATCTAGTGCTGTACAAAAATGAATTTAAAAAATAATTAAAAAACGTATCTAAAATTCACTTCACAGTGCATATTTAACTTCTTATTCCCCCACTGCCCCAGTCCATCACCATTCTACCCACCAGTCCTCAACGTTTATGACTTGAGAAAACTAAAACAGTTCCTATATTAACGATGGTGTTGAGAAGCCAAAGGGAAGTAATCAAAATAAATCAAATTTCTTAGAATATAACATATATCCTCCCCTTGTTTGCTAAATTTTTGTTCGGAACCTTGGCACCAGCACTTAAGTATGACCTGCTGGTGTGAGACTGTATCACTCCTCATCATGAGACCGTATCACTTCTCATCATGAGACCGTATCACTTCTCATCATGAGACTGTATCACTTCTCATCATGAGACTGTATCACTTCTCATCATAAGACTGTATCACTTCTCATCATAAGACTGTATCACTTCTCATCATGAGACCGTATCACTTCTCATCATGAGACCGTATCACTTCTCATCATGAGACTGTATCACTTCTCATCATGAGACTGTATCACTTCTCATCATGAGACTGTATCACTACTCATCATGAGACTGTATCACTTCTCATCATGAGACTGTATCACTTCTCATCATGAGACCGTATCACTTCTCATCAAACACCGATTCAAAAGACGTAGCAGGTAAGCAAGTAATATCGCTCAAACAAAACTATCACCGCTTGAAGCTTTATTTGAGGCAGCATGTATTTGAAAAAAGTAAAAAAATCAGCGGTTATATCCCACACTTTTCAATACAGATACCTAAGTTCAGCTCGATCAGGGCGAAGTCTTTCACTCAGATGTAGGACCGAAAGATAAAAAAATCAGAATTAACCCTCGCACTCCCCTTGCACTCAATATTGTGACTGGTTGAGTAAAGTTACATGACATATTATGGGTGATTGTGACTAGTTGAGTTAATTTACGTGACATATCATGGGTGATTGTGACTAGTTGAGTGAGGTTACGTGACATATTATGGGCGATTGTGACTAGTTGAGTGAAGTTACGTGACATATTATAGGTGATGGTGACTATTTCAGTGAAGTTACATGACATGTCATGGGTGATTGTGACTAGTTGAGTGAAGTTACGTGGCATAATACGGGTGATTGTGACTAGTTGAGGGAAGTTACGTGGCATAATACGGGTGATTGTGACTAGGTGAGTGAAGTTACGTGGCATAATACGGGTGATTGTGACTATGTGAGTGAAGTTACGTGGCATAATACGGGTGATTGTGACTAGTTGAGGGAAGTTACGTGGCATAATACGGGTGATTGTGACTAGGTGAGTGAAGTTACGTGGCATAATATGGGTGATTGTGACTAGGTGAGTGAAGTTACGTGGCATAATATGGGTGATTGTGACTAGGTGAGTGAAGTTACGTGGCATAATATGGGTGATTGTGACTAGGTGAGTGAAGTTACGTGGCATAATATGGGTGATTGTGACTAGGTGAGTGAAGTTACGTGGCATAATACGGGTGATTGTGACTAGGTGAGTGAAGTTACGTGGCATAATACGGGTGATTGTGACTAGGTGAGTGAAGTTACGTGGCATAATACGGGTGATTGTGACTAGGTGAGTGAAGTTACGTGGCATAATACGGGTGATTGTGACTAGTTGAGTGAAGTTACATGACATGTCATGGGTGATTGTGACTAGGTGAGTGAAGTTACGTGGCATAATACGGGTGATTGTGACTAGGTGAGTGAAGTTACGTGGCATAATACGGGTGATTGTGACTAGGTGAGTGAAGTTACGTGGCATAATACGGGTGATTGTGACTAGGTGAGTGAAGTTACGTGGCATAATACGGGTGATTGTGACTAGGTGAGTGAAGTTACGTGGCATAATACGGGTGATTGTGACTAGTTGAGTGAAGTTACATGACATGTCATGGGTGATTGTGACTAGTTGAGTGAAGTTACGTAACATATTATGAAGGATTTTTGCATTTGAGAAAATACTTTATATGTGGTGGTCTAGTTTGATGATGTTTGTCTCTGTAAGAATATTTGTGCACGTGCTGGCAGTAAATATGTACATGGTAATCTAAAACGTTTTCAAGTATTTTGATCAGTAAAAAGAAGCTTATCTTTTCTCCTTTCACGTTTTGCTATTTGCGTTAAGATTTAATAGAACAAAAAGTTTTTTATCTTTCATAAGTTCATGCAGGTATCCTATGAGTAATTTGGTAATTGATAATAATAAGCAGAGTATTGGAATCTAGGTGTCGTGATATGACACACACATTGATGTCATAGTAGGCTATAAATAAAATGTTGAAACTATTATTATTATTGTTTATTATTACAGCGGCCTAGGGCTGAGCTCACCACTCTTAACATAAAAATATTGTCAAAAATAAACACGACACTAAAAATCTAGGAATTTAGGAATATTACTAAATACATTGACGTCATAGTGGGCTATAAATAAAATGCTTTCATTGGATCTCGTCCATTGTCTTTGTATATCTTGTTTTTGTTTAAAAAAAAAAAAAAATTTTGTTGTCTTCTAAGATTTTATTGGTCTTATAAAAATTGTAGTTGGACTTATAATAATGTTATTGGTGTTATTGGAAAATTGTTGGTATTAATAGATAGTGCTTTGGGGGAAAGGTGCGAAGGGGCTTTATTGCTGTGATATGAAGGGCAATTATTTTAAATATTTAAATGGTTATTATTTCTAAATTTTCTTTATTTTAAATAAGCTTCGATATATGATAGATGAACAACTGCCCCCCCCCCTTTTTCCACACACAGACACTCTCAGTCTCACACAGAAACAAACTTTGTGTTTCTGCAATGTTTTTACCTATCAAATATCACGAACTTCACTAATTCACCATTTTTTTTATATAACTGCGACTATCTGCACCCGGGTATTAGAAGTGAGAGGTTGGGATTAAAATAAACTATTTAAAATATTATTGTTGGGTTTGTAAGACAAAATGAGGTATCACATGAAAGATTATTGAATGGACTAGATGTTTGTAAGCTTACTTCTTTAGTTTAACTAAAATAAACTACAACAAATGACATCCGAATGGGATTTAGTCTAAAGGGACCCGGGTACGCATAGCCGCTAGGTCACCAGTAAACAATTTGAGCTTCGTGTTTAGTAGGTCAACAGTGAACCCATTGAGCTTCGTGGTCAGTAGGTACCCAGTAAACAATTTGAGCTTCGTGGTCAGTGGGTCCCCAGTAAACAATTTGAGCTTCGTGGTCAGTAGGTCCCCAGTAAACAATTTGAGCTTCGTGGTCAGTGGGTCCCCAGTAAACAATTTGAGCTTCGTGGTCAGTAGGTCCCCAGTAAACAATTTGAGCTTCGTGGTCAGTGGGTCCCCAGTAAACAATTTGAGCTTCGTGGTCAGTAGGTCCCCAGTAAACATTTTGAACTTCGTGGTTAGTAGGTCAACAGTGAACCCATTGAGCTTCGTGGTCACTAGATCCCCAGTAGCTCCTCTTACCCTTGAGTTACCCTCTGCGGGTATCTCCTTATGCATGGTTACGATGTGAAACGCATTTTTGTACCACAGAAAGGTCACCTCTGACCTTTAACCTGCTTGTATTTCATTGGTGCCACGCGCTTTTTTAGTCATGTGTTTCAACACACTTCCTGATCTCCTGTTACATAGTACACGATTAAAAATAACAATAACAAGAATTGTTATTAATTTTTTTTTCTTTTCTAAAAATGTGTTGAGATGCATAAAGTAAGCACTCCCCGAAACTTCAGCAGCCAGGCAGCTGTGATAGTTGTCTGGTAGCTGTCTGTTGAAACCAAAAGTATCATTTTAACAACATTACAATTCAACAAACATTAAAATTTAACCAACATTACAATGAAATCAAAATCATCGTTTAACCACGATTACAATTTCACAAGCATCACAGCTTTAATCAACATAACAATTTAATCAACATAACAATTTAATCAACATAACAATTTAATCAACATAACAATTTAATCAACATAACAATTTAATCAACATAACATTTTAATCAACATAACAATTTAATCAACATAACAATTTAATCAACATAACAATTTAACAAACATACCAATTCAACCGACATCACAATAAAATCAAAAGTATAATTAAACCAAGATCACAATTTAACCATCATTACAATTAACCAACATAACAATTTAACCATCATTACAATTTACCGAGAACGAAAATTGTACCGCTGTTATTACAATTGAACCAACAGTACAATTCAACCCATTTGAACAAAAATACGAGTAGTATTTTAACCGCTTAACAGTTCAACGGCATGATGACCGATTTAAAAGAAATATTCGTTTGGTCCTCAAATCCTGCCCCCGGGCGGGGGGGGGGGGGGGGGTCACAGGATCAAGCCGACAGGAGCTTAAAATAGAAAAGTACAGATCTACTAGAAGTAGCAATTGTCCCTGGACCCAATCGATTATTTTTGTACTGGAGGGATGGGGGGGGGGGGTGCTGTTGGTATTAATTTTTGGAAATGACGGGACGGGCAATGAGACACGAGCTGGTATCAGCAAGTGTGATTTGTACATGTACACAGTAGTGCAGTCCAGTGTAGTGTACAGAGTAGGGCAGTCAAGTGTAGTGGACACAGTAGTGCAGTCAAGCGTAGTGTACAGAGTAGGGCAGAGTATTTTGTAGTGAATGTTTTTTTATATGTCGTAGTGTATAAGTATTACATGTTAAAGTGTATGTTGTAGTATAGTGTACGTTAAGCATATTTTAATGCATGTGGTGATGTTCCCAATGCAGTTAAGAAAATGTACGATATATTCGCTCTAAGTCAAAGCTGAAAAGTCACACCAATAGGATGTCAGCGCCTACCTCACCATTTGGGGGTTCATTGACGTCATTCACACTAAGGGTAGGTTCACACTATCCAATTTTCCTTCAAGCATTTGATGCAATTCGTGTATGAAGCCTTGTCACAGCTTTGAAATTACTATTTGATCAAATTCCCCCAAAAAGAAGCAACGCACAAAATAGTGCGTTCATACAACAATTTGAAGCGAGATTTGATCGTGTGAACTGACACTTATGGTATGTGTGCTACGTTACAAAAAATGATAATTGGATAGGAACAAAAATAAAATAATAATAATAGAAAGGATTCGAATTGAAAACCTTATATTTAACAACCGAAGCCACAGCTTTGATGAATATTTCATTTCTATTCCTGGTGTCTCGGTTTTAGATTTTGTTTATCCACATCTCGTTGTCCACACACCTCGGGGGTAGACCAACATTGTGATGTGGCGATTATCATCTCGTTGTCCACACACCTCGGGGGTAGACCAACAATGTGATGTGGCGATTATCATCTCATTGTCCACACACCTCGGGGGAGACCAACATTGTGATGTGGCGATTATCATCTCATTGTCCACACACCTCGGGGGAGACCAACATTGTGATGTGGCGATTATCATCTCATTGTCCACACACCTCGGGGGAGACCAACATTGTGATGTGACGATTATCATCTCATTGTCCACACACCTCGGGGGAGACCAACATTGTGATGTGACGATTATCATCTCGTTGTCCACACACCTCGGGGGTAGACCAACATTGTGATGTGACGATTATCATCTCGTTGTCCACACACCTCGGGGGTAGACCAACATTATGATGTGACGATTATTTCGTCGATGCTTAATAGAAAATTAAACATGGAATGATTTGATTTTATTTTATTTAGGTTTATTTTAAACATGATCGTATTACACACACATTCTAGCTCACATAACTGGTAGGGCTTATGGTAGACAGTTGGCTCACTAAACTGGTAGGGCTAATGGTAGACAGTTGGCTCACTAAACTGGTAGGGCTAATGGTAGACAGTTGGCTCACTAAGCTGGTAGGGCTAATGATAGACACTTGGCTCACTAAACTGGTAGGGCTAGTGGTAGATAGTTGGCTCACTTAACTGGTAGCGCTATTGTGGACACGTGGCTCACCAGATGTTCCTTTATACTTGTATTTTCCATAAGCTTGTGGAAGCTGGGTCGTCGACAGCAGAGTTTGGCTGACCTAAATGAGTAAGGAGTAATTTCCCCATAAACACATACTTCAATAGGCTAGATTATAACAGAGACCCTAACTGCCGGCATTGCAGACTGGTCTGAGTAACTCTAGCGCACCTGGCCCGTCACTAGATGTTTCGGGGGAGGCCAGGGCGGCGGGAGAGCCCAACGTTAAGACAGTGTTACATGGCACACCTCCTTGGCAATGTACTAGCCAGGATTGTAAGAGAGTAATATCATAACCTCAGCACAATATGTGTGTTAGTTTAAAAGAAAAGAACCTACTATTGTAGTACATTCATCAGACAGTGGACCTGGTTTCACCAAGGGCACCGAGAAACTAACACGTGTGTGAGTTTGGGTGCCGTGTTCCGACTTTTTTTGTGTGTGTTTCCATTCCACTGGACTATTAAAACAAGGACCATAAAAATAACCAAGTACAAAAATAGAGAGCTCAAGATAACGACGCTGCCATTCTCTGACGGCGATGACATTCTCTGACATCGCTGACATTCTCTGACGGCGATGACATTCTCTGACAGTGATGACATTCTCTGCCGGCGATGACATTCTCTGACGGCGATGACATTCTCTGACATCGCTGACGTCGCTGGCATTCTCTGACGGCGATGACACTCTCTGACAGTGATGACATTCTCTGACGTCGATGACATTCTCTGACGGCGATGACATTCTCTGACGTCGATGACATTCTCTGACGGCGATGACATTCTCTGACGGCGATGACATTCTCTGACGGCGATGACATTCTCTGACGTCGATGACATTCTCTGACGGCGATGACATTCTCTGACGTCGATGACATTCTCTGACGTCGATGACATTCTCTGACGGCGATGACATTCTCTGACGTCGATGACATTCTCTGACGGCGAGGACATTCTCTGACGGCGATGACACTCTCTGACGTCGATTTCATTCTCTGACAGTGATGACATTCTCTGACGTCGATGACATTCTCTGACATCGCTGACGTCGCTGACATTCTCTGACGTCGCTGACATTCTCTGACATCGCTGACGTCGCTGACATTCTCTGACGGCGAGGACATTCTCTGACGTCGCTGACATTCTCTGACGGCGATGACATTCTCTGACGTCGCTGACATTCTCTGACGTCGCTGACATTCTCTGACGGCGATGACATTCTCTGACGGCGATGACATTCTCTGACATCGCTGACGTCGCTGACATTCTCTGACGGCGAGGACATTCTCTGACGGCGAGGACATTCTCTGACGGCGATGACATTCTCTGACGGCGATGACATTCTCTGACATCGCTGACGTCGCTGACATTCTCTGACGGCGAGGACATTCTCTGACGGCGAGGACATTCTCTGACGGGCGATGACATTCTCTGACGGGCGATGACATTAATAGAACAAGAAATCTCGTGCTTTTATCATCATTATCTACCGTTGTATTTATTAGTTACTATTATCATTAACATTATTTTGTATACGTACATGAATTTTATCGTCCATGTATTCTGTGTGAGTCAGCTACTCAGCTACTCAGTTACTCGGCTACTCAGTTACTCGGCTACTCGGCTACTCGGCTACTCGGCTACTCGGTTACTCAGTTACTCAGTTACTCGGTTACTCGGCTACTCAGTTACTCGGTTACTCAGTTACTCAGTTACTCGGTTACTCGGCTACTCAGTTACTCGGCTACTCGGTTACTCAGTTACTCAGTTACTCGGCTACTCGGCTACTCAGTTACTCGGTTACTCAGTTACTCAGTTACTCGGTTACTCGGCTACTCAGTTACTCGGCTACTCGGTTACTCAGTTACTCGGTTACTCGGCTACTCAGTTACTCGGCTACTCAGTTACTCGGCTACTCAGTTACTCGGCTACTCAGCTACTTGGCTACCAGCTACTCGGCTACTCAGCTACTCGGTTACTCGGCTACCAGATACTCGGCTACTCATCTATTTGGCTACACAGCTACTCTGCTACTCAGCTACTGAGCTACTGAGCTACTCAGCTACTCAGCCACTCGGCTACTCAGCTACTCAGCCACTCGGCTACTCAGCTACTCAGCCACTCGCTACTTAGCTACTCATCTATTCGGCTACTCAGTTACTCGGCCTGCATACAATCGTCATTTATTTTTATAGTAAGAAATCCTATCATGATTGATCCTCGTTAGGATTTCTCTCCCTCACAATTTATTTTTTATTAAACAATAGACCTCCCAGGCAATTGTCACATAACGGTCAATCTCCGGTCCAGACTTTTCGTGCATAATTTGATTGTTGTTTCAGCAATTCACAGACTGTAACAAATTGTCGCTATAAGCCAAGACCTGTAAAATGTTAACTGCGCTTAATATCTTATCTCATGGCTCTGGTGTCGAACAGGTTCGCGTGTGTCTTCGGGTCACAACTAACTAACATACTTAAGAAAATCAGCAGACCATCGAGCCAAGGCTCATAAGGTCTTCCCCAACACACCTCCACCGCCCCCAACTGGCATTCAACCACTCCCCCCGTGGTCTTTATTCCAGTCAGGCCGCGAAGCGGCATGCCGAGGGCTCCCCGCCTCTGAGACAGCCCCACCCACCCTTCCACTCGATTGACTATGCGAGTGAGGCCGCATCAGAGAAGGGACGCCTGGCCAGCCGGGTTGATGCTTACACAGCAACCGGGCCGGACTTCCTTGGGCTGGGGTGGATATAATTTACGTCTCTAAAGACCCCCCTTCCCACCCCGGGGGGACTCGTAGGTGTTAACAGACGCCCTCTAATAGGGTTTACGTGGTTTTCTGCGGCATGACTAATTCACACCGCAGCTGGGAAATGACAAAAAGAGAAGGTTGCCTAGGAGCAGTACCCTCACGTCTGCATATTTGGAATCATCGGCTAGGGTCGCCACACGCCTTCGCCTCATATCCATGCGGCAACTGTAATCATATCCCGACCTGTTTCTACGTTATTTTCGGCTGCACTTGGTAGGAAACCATGCAGTCGTGCTCTTTCTAACGCAGTTTCCGTGCGTTACCTTTGCCTTTCGGCGCGGGTCCCCTACACGGTGATCATGTCCCCCGGGTAACGTTTTAGGGGGTTCGTGGCAAACGCCTCTTTGTCGACATGCCATTTATGGGACGGACATGCCGACTAGAGCCCCGGGGGAGTCGGGTCACAACTACATTCATCAACAAGCAAAGAGGCCGTCTATAAAGTACGTCACGCCCCCGAAGGTGAGAAAGAGAAGCAGTGGCGTGTGAAAGGGTGGATGGGGAGGTCAGCCCTGGGTGGCGTTTTTCCTTTAGATTGGGGGGGAGGGACATTTTCGGACCACCGCTGAGATTTTTCCGTGGAAGAGCGGCACTAAACCTACCTACGTCACTGGGTTTGGGGGGGGGGGGTGGTTCTCTAAAAATTAGTTGAAGATCTTGTGTGACGTCACTCGTGTTATATTTTCGTTTATCATACAAATAAAACCTGACACTTACAGTAATGTTAAACTTTGTGTTGTGATACAAGCTGTCTGACAGAGGAAGATTTATACAAAATACATTTCATAGTTTAATAGTAAGCTGGTTTTTCCTTCAAGTTTAATTCATTATTTTTTTTTTAATTATCATTTCGAAAGTGTGACGTACTTTGGGGGGTGGGCGTGACTGAGATATGTGACATATTGGGACAGGAGGGGGGGCGGGACTGAGATTTGTGGCATATTGGGACAGGAGGGGGGGGGCGTGACTGAGATTTGTGACAGATTGGGACAGGAGGGGGGGGCGTGTCTGAGATTTGTGACAGCTTGGGACAGGAGGGGGGCGTGTCTGAGATGTGTGACAGATTGGGACAGGAGGGGGGCGTGTCTGAGATTTGTGACAGATTGGGACAGGAGGGGGGCGTGTCTGAGATGTGTGACAGATTGGGACAGGAGGGGGGCGTGTCTGTATTTTGGGACAGGAGGGGGGCGTGTTTGAGATTTGTGACAGATTGGGACATGGGGAGGGGGGGGGGAATTCTTCGTTTTCTCCAAACATGGTAGGACGTACTCTATGGACGGCAACAAAGCGACCCGTAAAACGATACATTGGAAAATGACGTCTACACAAGGTAAATTCCTCTAAAGGAAATCATATTAAGACTTAATTTTCAAATACAATGCAGTTGAATACGTATTTAAGTTCATGGTTTAAATTGTCATTTAACTTTTAAAACGCGAAGTAAAATGGAAACTATTTCAAATGACTACTTCTCTTGGTCAGTTGTTTCATCCGGCGATCCCACGGAAATGCCTTCGCAGCCCCACCTGAGTTCACTGCAATCCAGCCCCTCCCCCAACGGGCGGAAGACCTGAGCTCTAGTAACTTGATTAAATCCAAAGACTCAATAGGTCAAACTATATTTATTATACTTAATATTATGTTGTTTTTTTTTAAAATTCCTAAATTAACATAATAAGTCATAAACACAAAAAGATACATTTCTTATCACTTTATTGTAAATATTGAATGTCGGATTAGAAACTAGAATTAGTGATCTTTAAAATAAATCAGGGCTCACCGCGCTTTACATAAAAATATTAGCAAAAAGAGACATAATCATGACATTAAGATAAAATACATGTAATAAAGAACAGCTGTATAACAACAAAACAAACAAAAAAGTATATGCACCCTACACACACCAGAACTAATACATGTCAACCCATGGACGGCAGCCATCAGCATCGTTTATCAGGAAAAAAAATGGGGGGGGGGGTCAGTCGGGGTAGTAGAGTTTAAAGAGATGTGTTTTGAGTGCAGTTTTGAAGGCCTGTGTGGTTGGTAATTTGCGGATGTGTAGTGGCAGAGAATTCCATTGTTTGGGAACGCGTATCATACAGAGAAACATCGTTCGCCATATGTTTTAGTGCGTGTCTTGAGAACGGACAGAATACGCGTGTCTGCGGAGGAGCGAAGCTGTTGAAGGGGGCGATAGACAGACAGAGGTTCGGCAGGAATCCGATAAAAAGTTGTGACAGAGAACAGACACTTTGTAATTAATGCGTGTCTGCATAAGGAGCAAATGAAGTGAGTGGATAAGTGGAGTGATGTGATCACGTTTTTTTTTGCCTTTAGAGCTAGCCTAGCAGCTGAGAGGCAACCCTTTGTAGTTTTTCTTTGAATTGTTTTGGTGCTATTTTTTTTTAAAAATTATTAAAAGAAAATAACCATAAAACTACGATAAAAACGTATTGTTTTAATAATCAAATTCAACTTGTAAATAATTTAATTAAACTAATTTACTGTTTCCGGAATGAGTAAAACTCTATTACCGATTTCTCGGGATAACATAACCAAACGAATAACCCGGGAAATGAGAAACCTTAATCCTCATCAGTTGGAGTTAAGATGGAGTAGCTATAGATGGAGTAGCTATAGATGGAGTAGCTATAAATGGAGTAACTATAGATGGAGTATATATAGATGGAGTAGCTATAGATGGAGTAGCTATAGATGGAGTAGCTATAGATGGAGTAGCTATAGATGGAGCAGCTATAGATGGAGTAGCTATAGATGGAGTAGCTATAGATGGAGTAGTTATAGATGGAGCAGCTATAGATGGAGTAGCTATAGATGGAGTAGCTATAGATTGAGTAGCTATAGATGGAGTAGTTATAGATGGAGTAGCTATAGATCTACAAGTAAGTGTTCCAAACGTTTCGAGACAAGTCATTTCCGGTTAAATTTTTTAGAAAAAAAAACCTGGAGTGTGGCATGACCTATTTTTCTCTGACCTGGTTCAAAACTTAACAGCATTGGAAACAGCACGCAGTATCTGACCTAACCGGTTATTTTATCCGAGTCATTATCGCCAAGTACACCACTCGACACCCCAATTTAACACTGGCAAGCCATTTAAGAATCTCCGCCCAGTATAGACAGGATCGATATGACTCTGTACTCGATTATTTTCTCACTTCCAAGTTTTTGATTCGCTTCGACATAATGGGGAATAGCACATTGATTTTATAATTTAGTACCTGATTTAAAAGAAATCAATAAAATATGGATTAGGTTATCGAAAATAAATCGGGAATTATGGTGAGCAAAAGGGTCAGTAAATGAGTCGTCATCCCAAGCTATTTTAATGTTTGTTGATGTATTACAAAATCTGGTACCAAAATGTGTCGAAGGATTGTTGGGGGGGGGGGGGTGGGGGTAAGGGCGGTGGGGGTAAGGGAGGTGGGGGTGTTATCTGAAAACCATAAACACTCGTCATACTGAAATATTCCATGGATAAATCCTTTGGGGTAATGTTGAAGTCTTCGGGCCATCAGCAGCCTACCAAACGAAGGACTCTGTATTGCCTGAAACGGAACAAATAACGCTCAGGTCATAAGAAATGAAAAAAGGGGAGGGGGCGGGGGTCACCCACGTCTTTTATTTACTAATTTGTTTGTTGCAGTGTTCACATATAGTGAACTTGAACTTTGCCAAGTACTCCATGGAATAATGACCGTGAATTTTGCCAAGGACTCCATGAAATTTGCCAATGACTCCATGAAATAGTGACCTTGAACTTTGACAAGGACTCCATGGTATAATTACCATGGATTTTGCCAAGAACTCGATGAAAGGGGAGAGTTCCCTTTTTAATGGAGAAGTTACTCCTGTTGCAAGTGGCAGTGAATTGACGTGTGACGTTTTGGCATTGCTGCAAAGGTCGATTGATTATTGGTGTTCGCCCCCCCCCCCCCGCGTGCTTTTTCTCCTGTGAGACAATGCTCGCAAACAAAACAAAACAAAGAATAAATAGCATGTTCAAATTTGCACGAAATAAACGCATGCACACAAAGGCTATTTAAAGACACGCATAATTTAACTAATATTACTAACGTCATCATCGGGTGAAAATTGGTTGTAGCGTGATGCGGGTCTCGCAGTGCTCCCATTTGTCTTGTTTCCGGCAATGTGTATGTATATGGACTAATGGACGGTCTTCCCATTAGGGTGCTACCCTTCTCTCGCAACTAATTTATCTTCACAAGTATCATTTATTCTTTTCTCTGTTTACATCTATAAATACTGCTGATTTATTTCATACGGTCTTATTTACTTGGCGTATGAAGAAATCTGACCGCATCACCCCAGTTCTTAAAGATCTCCATTGGCGTCCTCTGAGTGAGCGCATTGAATACACAATTCTGTCCCTGTCGTATAGCTGCATAGAAGCTGCACCTGTATATCTTCAAAAACTGATTTCTAAAAAAAAGTATCCATACAGAACCTGTATTCTTCAGCACAGTCCTTACCGATAGCCCCCAGTGTGGTTGGACACAGAAAGACGTCATATGGGGTGCGCTCTTTTGAAGCTATTGCGTCTCAATTTGGGAACAGTTTGCCTCAATCTTTGAGGGACATTGAAAATGATAAAAATTCTTTTGAAAACCATTTTAAAACTTTTTTTTATCAAATATATTTTGGGAACATGCTAAAATAGCATGGACACAAGCGTTATAAAAGTACTCAATCATCATCATCATCATCATCATCATCATCGTCATCACTCTTCGGCACATAGGACCCGATGTCACAGATGTAAAATGTGCGTTTGTGACCTTTGAATGGTAGGATCCTGATGACCTACAGATCTAAATGTTAGCAAACATAATTATTTTGGAGACCTATGTTTGTCACGATCTCCAAGACCTACGATCTAACATTTGGGACAAAGATCAATCAGAAACCTTTGTTTGATAGAACCCCGATAACCTACAGATGGTCAACATGATTATATTAGAGACCTCCTTTTTGCTAAGCCTGGATTTGTAGGTCAAGTCGCTAATAAAGCTAATCTCACTGAACCGCTACTGATTTTTAGATTCTTATTAAAAACATTGTCAAGGAACTGTCCCATTGCGTATCCGGAAATTTGATCCAAAGAAATTTCGTCGACGGAAAATTGATCGACGGAAATTTGATCGAACGGAAATTTGGTCCAATGTTTTTTTCAGTCCACACTTTAAGATTTTGCTTCAATTTTATTTTTGGATGCATTATTTTGTTTTACTATTTATTACAGTGCGTTAAAAAAGAAATTTGACGCAAATTTTAACGTGTGAACTGAAAAAAAGATTCGATCAAATTTCCGTTCGATCAAATTTCCGTCGATCAATTTTCCGTCGACGAAATTTCTTTCGATCAAATTTCCGGTAACCGTCCCATTGTTGTAATTCATGCAGCTAATAAAAACATTTCCACCCAACATGTCGAAAATCATCATTATAGTACCCGAGTTTTCAATCATCATTATAGTACCCGAGTTTTCAATCATCATTATAGTACCCGAGTTTTCAATCATCATGATAGTACCCGAGTTTTCAATCATCATTATAGTACCCGAGTTTTCAATCATCAATATAGTACCCGAGTTTTCAATCATCATTATAGTAACCGAGTTTTCAATCATTATTATAGTACCCGAGTTTTCAATCATCATTATTGTACCCGGGTTTTCAATCATCATTATAGTACCCGAGTTTTCAATCATCATTATTGTACCCGAGTTTTCAATCATCATTATAGTACCCGAGTTTTCAATCATCATTATAGTACCCGAGTTTTCAATCATCATTATAGTATCCGAGTTTTCAATCATCATTATTGTACCCGAGTTTTCAATCATCATTATAGTACCCGAGTTTTCAATCATCATTATAGTACCCGAGTTTTCAATCATCATTATTGTACCCGAGTTTTCAATCATCATTATAGTAACCGAGTTTTCAATCATCATTATAGTACCCGAGTTTTCAATCATCATTATAGTACCCGAGTTTTCAATCATCATTATAGTACCCGAGTTTTCAATCATCATTATTGTACCCGAGTTTACAATCATCATTATAGTGCCAGAGTTTTCAATCATCATTATAGTATCCGAGTTTTCAATCAGCATCAACACGACCAAGTCACTGCCTCATTACAGAAAACAAGTTACTCACCCCTCCTCTTTGATTATGCCAGTGGCAATGAATTCATCACTATCGATCCACATAATGCTCTCCCCTCGTGGTCATCCGATTAGACTTACGGGGAAACAATGATAAGCCCCAGACAAAACAAAGTGAGAATCACTAGCCATCGATGTTTTATGTACTGTCGATCCCCACAAAATCAATAAATCATTGAACGTCATCAGTTCGCCAAACATCAACCTCTCCATTTTAACGTCGCCAGTACACTGAACATCAACCTCTCAATATGAACGTCGCCAGTACACTGAACATCAACCTCTCCATTTGAACGTCGCCAGTACACTGAACATCAACCTCTCCATATGAACGTCGCCAGTACACCGAACATCAACCTCTCCATTTGAACGTCGCCAGTACACTGAACATCAACCTCTCTATATGAACGTCGCCAGTACACTGAACATCAACCTCTCCATTTGAACGTCGCCATTACACTGAACACAACCAAAAAAAAAAAAAAAGAATCACTCATTTTAGGAATCTTCAATTGCCATTAAATTCAATTTAATTTAATTTAAATTTCTCATTTAAAATTTGGCATTTACTGTTAGCCCCGTCCCCCAGACGCTAAAATATGTTACTATAATAACGCCGCCATGTTTGCATTTGAATAACTTCCTGTCAAGCCTTTCCAAGCAAAGTTTCTAATTTATTCCCTTTTGTTTTTAATTGTATATTTTGCTGATGAAGGATTTCAGACGCAACTACATTACTGCTAAGATGCAGTCTCTGCTATATTATTCTTTTCAGAGAAAGCGCCTTATGACATTGTTATTGTCACGATTATGTCTCTTTTTCTCATATTGTTATGTACAGCGCGGTGAGCCTAGCCTTAGGCTGGGGTACCGCGCTATATAAAACAAGAAATAATAATAATAATAATATTAACATAGGTCAATTGTGAAAATGAAAGAATTTGTTAGAGAATGGAAGGCGGCCGAGGTTTGTGTGAAGAAATTAAAGGGCAGCAACCTTAATTCACATCTCTCTTCCACCAGAATTAAGTGGTTGCATGGGAGGACGATTTTAAAAAAAAATAATTTTTTGGGGGGGGGGGGGGGGGGGGGCGTTGGTCTCGAGATCAGAAGTTAATATCTATAAAGTGACTGGCCTGTCAATGACCTGGATGGGAAAGTGATCGAACGGCCGTCAAAGATTGTGGATTAAAACACGAGTGAACAAATCGTGCGATCCGACTTTAACGGCGTCTTTTGGATATGTAAAAAGTAGTAGGTAAATTAAATAATTTGACCTTCTCAATGCTCATAAATAATTGGTTGTGGCGTCAATTATTTGATTCTGAGGGTTAGGTCAATAGCAATGTATTTCCAGCTGTTTGGTCCCATTACGGTCAATTCACAATTGGTTTGGTCACTAAGGTGAGAATTCATTTTGATTTTACTAGTACAGTACTAGTTTGTTTATATTATAATTTTTTTACTATTGTTGTTACCTTTGTTTTGGCTTGTCATGAGCTAAAACTACTAATGTTGAAGACACAAAAAAAATATGTTTTTAATATATATTTAATAGTATTTGAGGCAATCAAGACACAATTTCTGAAACTGAAAGTTACTTGTTTTTCTTTTGTTGATATTTGGAACAAAATTTACCCTATGTGTCCTTAATTGATATCCTTAAAGGCAAACATGGGCACGTGAGCCAAGTTGTTTTAATCCCAGATGGCGCCAACGGCCATCTTGCAAATGTAAATACACACGTAATTTCTTTATGATTCAAGTGATCCATCTACATTTGTAGTCTTATCTACATTTGATATGTAGCCTCATCTACATTTGATATGTAGCCTCATCTACATTTGATAGGTAGCCTCATCTAAATTTGATATGTAGCCTCATCTACATTTGACATGTAGTCTCATCTACATTTGATATATAGTCTCATCCACATTTGACATGTAGCCTCATCTACATTTGACATGTAGCTTCATCTACATTTGACATGTAGCATCATCCAAATTTGACATGTAGCCTCATCAACTTTTGACATGTAGCCTCATCTACATTTGACATGTACCCTCATCTACATTTGATAGGTAGCCTCATCTACATTTGATAGGTAGCCTCATCTACATTTGATAGGTAGCCTCATCTACATTTGATAGGTAGCCTCATCTACATTTGATATGTAGCCTCATCCACATTTGACATGTATCATCATCCACATTTGACATATAGCCTCATCTACATTTGACATGTAGCCTCATCCAAATTTGACAGGTAACCTTATCCACATTTGACAGGTAGTCTTATCACGACATGGTCTTTTAACACTGGAAGTAATCTTTCAGATAATCTTTTAAAATACACCTTACTTCCGAGATGGCGATATCTGAGGCAAAAATATTTATATAAGTTTTGCGTTAAAAATAAATGTCATTACCACAACACATATTATGTATAACCTTGGACGGCAACTCATCTAAGAGAAGGAAACTCTGAATTCAAACCCGGAGATGGAGTCCCGAAAGGCTGATAACATTGATACAATGAAACATTCCGACAACTCCTGCGACGCCACTGGTGCCAAGCTGTATCATCCACATGATGTTCCCTTGGGCTTATACAGCGGCGTGGAGAGAGGCGATTTGCTGTTGGGAACCAGCTTATAATCCTAGAAGAATAATCCCAGGCCTTGTGGATTTCGACCTGCGAATTCCATACCATCGTCACCTAATGACGGACGGATGTCAGCAAAAATAATATAAATATATATATATATATATATGTATATATATATATATATATATATATATATATATTTATAAAGCGTGAAAGTATGGTGTACATCTGACGTCAAGGCATTACATAAACAACGGGAATAAATGAAATATGGAAAATCCTAATTGGCTTCACGAGTTATTATTATTTTTCAAAAGAACTCATTACAGAGGTGGTCACGGAATAAGCTAAATTTATTTTCAGACACCTGTGGCGCAAAAAGATTTCAAATGTTCTGGTTTTGATTTTGAACACAAAATGGACATTTTTAATTATGAGTAGTTGCTCTTGAAATGTTTGGCTCTCGTTTAACCTACGTCCAAAAGTCGATCCAGTTAATTAGTAGCATTTCAAGTGCATCCAGTGATCGCGTCTAAATCAATGCACGTTGATTGAGCGAGTGCTGTTGCACAATCAGAGACTAAAGGCGTTTAATCAAATCAAAGAACCATATAATTTATTCATGTTCCCATCGGCTCTCATCTGCCAGTGAGTGTGAAGGTTCACCATAGACGAAAGATGGTCAAAGTACTTTTTGGGTGGGTGCAATGTTTAAATTAAAAATTCTGTAAAAAAAACACAACAAAAAATACAAAGTTACTCCTAAATTGTGTCAAATGTGCGTCTATCAAAAGTTTTGGAATCCATGTAATGTTCCTTCAAAGGTTTGTTATCCAAGTTATGTTCCTTCAAAGGTTTGTTATCCAAGTTATGTTCCTTCAAAGGTTTGTTATCCAAGTTATGTTCCTTCAAAGGTTTGTTATCCAAGTTATGTTCCTTCAAAGGTTTGTTATCAAAGTTATGTTCCTTCAAAGGTTTGTTTTCCAAGTTATGTTCCTTCAAAGGTTTGTTATCCAAATAATGTTCCTTCTAAGGTTTGTTATCCAAGTTATGTTCCTTCAAAGGTTTGTTATCCAAGTTATGTTCCTTCAAAGGTTTGTTATCCAATAATGTGTTTTTTCTATCGGGGATGGTTTAGTTATTTATTCATACATTTGTGGTGCATTGAAGGTTTGTGGTTCATTGAAGATGTGTGGTTCATTGAAGATTTGTGGTGCATTGAAGGTTTGTGGTGCATTTAAGGTTCTTGTGTCAGCTAATAAAATGATGGCTTAATACTCTTTTGGGTACTTCAAAGTTTCTTTGTTTAAAGATCGTTGAGGTGTTTAACATACGGTTAAGAAAACTGGGGCCCACGGGCCATATTCAGCCCGCAAACTCGATTGATCCTAACCGCGGAGTCTGCAAAAATTTTGCGTTACAGAAGAATTATAATATTTGCACTGCCATTAATAGGCATGACACAACAGGGGAGGGGGGGGGATATTCATAGAGGCGGGAAAATCCAGAACAATTTGGATTGGACAAATTAGAAGAACATCCACATATATCAATTGGTGCTTTCTGACTGGAGCCGACAATTTCAGGACCGATTCCCGACTATTTGTGAGAAAGTATTTGAGAAAATTAAATACTGTATGTGGAATCTGGTTACAGGGCGCGTCTATCTGATAAGTGCTTTGCAAGCAGTTTTAACTTTGATCGTCCAATTAAATCAATGTCAATCCGTAAGACTAGCGCTAGCTCCGTGCTTCTCATTAATGTGTCAGACTAGCGCTAATTTCTTGCTTCTCATTAATGTTTCAGACTAGCGCTAGTTTCTTTCTTCTCCTTAATGTGTCAGACTAGCGCTAGTTTCTTTCTTCTCCTTAATGTGTCAGACTAGCTCTAGTTTCTTTCTTCTCCTTAATGTGTCAGACTAGCGCTAGTTTCTTTCTTCTCCTTAATGTGTCAGACTAGCGCTAGTTTCTTGCTTCTCATTAATGTGTCAGACTAGCGCTAGTTTCTTGCTTCTCCTTAATTTGTCACACTAGCGCTAGTTTCTTGCTTCTCCTTAATGTGTCAGACTAGCGCTAGTTTCTTGCTTCTCATTAATGTGTAAGACTAGCGCTAGTTTCTTGCTTCTCCTTAATGTGTCAGACTAGCGCTAGTTTCTTGCTTCTCCTTAATGTGTCAGACTAGCGCTAGTTTCTTGCTTCTCCTTAATGTGTCAGACTAGTGCTAGTTTCTTGCTTCTCCTTAATGTGTCAGACTAGCGCTAGTTGCATGCTTCTCATTAATGTGACAAAACCATGATTGCACGCTTTTAAATTGCATCCATCTAATATCATTTAAATGTCGTCTTAATAAATTTAGTGTCAGAAAAGAACCAGCGCCTTGCTTCATGTTCTTGACGGGACACATGCCTGGCATACATGTTATTGCTTGAAAAATACTTTAGATGTCACGTGTTCAACTTCTTCTAGTTGAAACGTGTTTGACCTTGTAGGAACAGTGGCGTAGCTAGGGATGTGTGGGGGGGGGGTGGGTGGGTGTGTGCGGACCGCACCGGATGACACCAACGCCACTGTGTAGGAATATGTATTTATGTAAGGAAAATGAAAATTTACGATGAAATTATTTTTTTAAAAATATTTTTATAAAAGAAGATTAACCTTTTTTAAACTATTAGTTTTTATAGCTTGTTCATTTTTTAGATATATGGACTCTGATCATGCCTGTGGGAGCAATCAGTTCGTCTCCACGAGAGCCCCACGATATCTTCTGACCAGCTCTTTTCAAAACGTTTTGCCGACCCCTGGTCAAACACATATTTTGTATGAGTTAACGTCTTCTTAGAGACTTTTACAATTAAAAAATTGAACGTTATATAATATATATGTAACAAAGTGGTGTTGATATGGTGACAGTTGATATATGGCTACTGGAGGATGATGTGTGTGTGTGTGTGACACACTTTTTAAGATCCTGCTCGCAGCGCCAAAAGCTGTAGTAGTGTGGTGGTGGTAATGGTGGTATGGAGGCTACAGTTTTACTACCATACACTAAAGAAACTCAGGTCTGAGGACTATAGCTTTTATTTGGAAACTAACAAAGAGAAGGAAAGGAAAGGTCCCGAAAAGGAAATAAAAGGAAATAAAAGGAAATAAAAGGAAATAAAAGGAAAGAGACAATACAGAGCGTCCAAATGGGCCGCTATGAACACTGACACACTTCAGGGATGGGAGGTGAACACTGACACACTTCAGGGATGGGAGGTGAACACTGACACACTTCAGGGATGGGAGGTGAACACTGACACACTTCAGGGATGGGAGGTGAACACTGACACACTTCAGGGATGGGAGGTGAACACTGACACACTTCAGGGATGCGGTTCCAACCTCGAGTAAAAATCTCCCTAATGTGCCCGCCTTAAATAGTCGTGCGCAAACGTACCCAAAAACCTGACGTCACGCCCTGACTTCGACAGTCCAAAACTTGTCTTCTGACAGATTTTTTGTGGTACAATAACAAACCCTGGAGACTACAACCCAAATTAAAGTTGATATCCCGGACCCAATCCTTAACTTAAATGTGTCCATCTTAGTTTTGTATCGGCTATCTAAGATACATTTTTATATTTCTATGAGTTATATACTTTTTGAGATATTTAAATAAAATAGGTTGGGACCCCCCATGAATGAATGTGAAAACTCTCTTAATTACTAAAATTTAAAATACCCTATGACGATGGAGACTTGTAAATATACTAAAGTATAGCGAATAAACTCCCCTTCCCAACTAGATATCCTTTATAATTTAATTCACTATGGTTCCCGAGATATAAATTATTTAACTTAGTACTAAAGCACACATAGTGGTTCCCACTATTTAAGTATTCTAATTCTACGCGATGGGGAAGAGCGCCGGTCAGCCTGCATGGGGTTAAATTGACCCGAGGTCAACATTCCGATCCCGTGTTGGGCGAGGTCAAATTTCAATACAGTGTTGGTGTTGGGCGCGATTTAAAAAACGGGGCCTACACTACTTTATTTACATATGAAAACGATATCTTGTTTATAGCTATAATGCGATAAGTCTAATTTTCTTTTCGAGGAGCTCGGGTGTGCAGGTGCTAATCTTTTCTTTAAGATTAACGGCCATCATACACTGGCTCTCTCACAAAATAAAGGTAACACGATCTCAATCTCTTCCATAAGCCTCCATTCTTCCCCCCCCCCCCCCTTTTTTTTTCAATGTGGCACGCCATCGCATTATGATTTTTTTTTTTTATAAAAGCCGTTAAACTTGACATCGGATGCCTAGATTTCCCGCCATGTTTGAAACAAGACCCTTTCACAACAGAGTTGACAACGTCTGGATCTCTGCTTGCACAATTTCGGGGCTATCTTTCAAAGATTTTTATTCGTATGTTGTTATTCTGGTGGTTTTTTTTCTTGAAGGAGTGGGGCGTAGGGGCGGGGTTGGAGTGCATCAATCGTAAGGGGCCGGAAGTAGGACGAGAGTAATCTCAAAACCAAAATCAACTTATGCAGTTTTGGTTTAAAATTATTTTTTAAAAGTGCTTTTGTTTTATCAGGCGGTCGATTAACTATGACGTCAGAGCACTGCAGTCACCGGAAGTTACGTAAAAGCGCCTAGAACTGATAGGGTCTCGTGATATCACAAGAACGTGACCCGACCAATCATGTTACATTAGCAGGTTCATCTCTCTGTGTGTGTGTGTGTGTGTGTGTGTGTGTGTGTGTGTGTGTATGTGTGTGTGTGTGTGTGTGTGTGTGTGTGTGTGTGTGTGTGGCGTTCATTGACGCGGAGAAGGGTCGTTTTGGGGATGAGGAAGCAACATTCGTAATTGTCGTGTTTGAGGGAATGATACAACATTGGTTTTAATTGTCGTGTTTGGACATAAAAATAATAGTTTAGTAGTCGTTTTAATGGAATGATGAAACAGTTGTAATTTTCCCGGTGCGACATTGTAAATAACAGTAAAAATTGTCCTTTTAGGACATGGGGAATAAAAGTTGTAATTGTCTGGCAATGTTAAAGTTGTAATTGTCGTGTTGTAATTGTCGTGTTGTAATTGTCGTGTTGGGACATTGCGACCGTATCCCAGCATACATATGCTAATGCTAACGTGACGCCCCTGGAACCGAAAGGGAGAAAATCCTAGACAAGGGTTTTTCAAACTGGTGTGCCCGCACCTCTAAAGGGTACAAGAGGGCGTTTCGTGGCATACAAACAGAGGCGCCCAGCCTGTGATCTACAGTCTGATGTATTGTTTAATTCATACATTGCCACTTTAATCAACGTAATAATTCACAAGTTACATTACATTCCCCTTTTGAAATGAAATAAAGAAAATCAGAGTACATTGTTCTTCAAATTTTAAACGGCCATTTTACTTTTGTTGTTGCGGTAGGCTAAGTCAAACAATTTATTATGTGACGTGGAGTATAGATTCACTCAGTACATGATACACCACAACAGAAGGCCACCTGAGACAAAATCCACTTCACAAAAAGAAACGTTACTCAAAATTCAGCGTGATACAAAAGTCTTCTGGTATAAAACGCCACCTTGAACAGAGAATGCATGCCCCATTCAAAATAAAAGCAACCACATACAGAATCAAGCGCGCACCCCCCCCCCCCCAGAAAGCCAACTAATACACAATCGACCGCTCAAAAAGCCACATATAGAATCACACCCAAAATAAAACAACTTGATATAGAATCATCCACCCCTTTTTTCCCATCAAAAAGCCATATGATATAGAATCGAATCCCAAAATGCAACCTTATCCAGAATCAACCCTCCCTAAATAGTCACCTTATGCAGAATCAAACCCCAGAGCCACCAAATACAGAATCAACCCCCTCAAAAAAGCCCCCAGATACAGAATCACACCCCCCCCCCCAACTGCCAAAAAAAAAATACGCCACCAGATACAGACTCCGCAGAGTCTTATAGAAAAAAAAGACTGTCAACGGAACTTAAACCCCGATTAATAGCTCTTGCCTGCCTCCTGGTGATCAATACCCGTGACCTGACGTGAGGGGGCCAGGGGTCATGACAGACGAGTAGGCGGAAATTCCACACCCCTCCTCCCCCCAAAACCCTCCATCATCTTGCTACGTTGCTCTGTCGTTGCTGTGTTGCGTGGGCGTCACACCGGGGTGAAGGTCGGCCTCCATCTTATAAACTGAATATTTGATTTCCCGGGCATTTAGCGTCAGACTGCGAGAGTAATTAAAACAAAACCTTGGCCTTTGTTGCATCAAGGGGGAGGTAAACCTAGATCTTGATAACTTCTTCCAAACCAAAAAGGGGGACGCACACCAAAAGTGTTTCCAGACTTTAGAAATAGTGTTAAAACAGGGATTATATTATCCTTTTTTGTTGTTGTTGAAATATCTGCTGTTTCAATTGGTTCACTGCTATTCCATCATTCCATGCCGTACAAATTCACTGATGCACATTCATATTATGTCAACGAGAACGTATCACTTCATAGTTGGCACGCGCACTACGTGACGCATATAGCTCTTTATTCTTGAAGCTTTCAATGAGATGTGATGTTAACAGGGTGCGACGTAAATAGAGAAGTTGGGAGATTAGACAATCCAATACTGGAGCATGGGGCTTACCTGTCGTAAAGGTGGCAGGTTCTCATAAAAAAAATTAAGTACGACCTACTTTTTTGGAAGTGACCCGATACAAGACTACATTATAAAACAATATAAGAAAACCACAAGCACCCATCGAATATAGATCTTCAAATGGGAATATTATGTGAGGGGTGGGGAGTGGGGACGACATAGAAATGATATCTAAAATACCACTCAGTTGAGACATATTATAATGAAGAAAAAATTATTTTTAGTTTACTGTTTCAGCCTCGGAACCCACAGAGAAACCTCCGCAACCCGCAGAAAAACCTTCGCAAACCACAGAAAAACCTTCGCAACCCACAGAAAAACCTCCGCAACCCGCAGAAAAACCTTCGCAACCCATGGTTAACAACAAGGGAACATGGCACCATAAGTTTGTGAAAAAACAACAATTCCTGTGAAATGGTCATGGTGTAGTCTCTATTTGTAACTTACCATAATAAAAATATTCACAACCGGACGATAGCTATATAGTTATAAGCCTTTAAATGATTTCGAGATATAATGAAGATACAAGACATGACAAGAGGCAACTTTTCTGACATGGACATAACTTGTCTGACATTAACGCAACTTATCTGACTATGACACATCTTTTATGATCATGCCACAATTTGTCTGACCATGACAAAACTTATCTGACTCTGACACAACTAATCTGAATCTGACACAAATTGAAAAGTGCCCAATGATTTATTTCATACACAACCTATTTGAACTTCTCTCCGTGTTAGTTCTGCCTAACAAAACAAAAACCAATCTTTTTTTTTTAAAACTTTAAAATAGAATCGTCTCTGCTTACAATTATCTAACCATGATCTGATCTCACCTTTTTCTGGAAATTCAAACCTTATTTCTGACACCCACCCACATTATCGTTTTAATTTTTTTGTTGTGTTTTATCGAAAAACAATGAAAACTGGTTTTGTGTGTTTGTCTCAAGGTCGCGCGAACTCGTAAACGTTTTAATCCATTACGTACGAACTCTCTCCTATAGTGGATTGTCGCGGGTGATTCTGATGGATGTTAACAATATACGAATTGTCAACTATAGTGGATTGTCGCAGGTGATGCTGATGGATGTTAACAATATACGAATTGTCAACTATAGTGGATTGTCGCAGGTGATGCTGATGGATGTTAACAATATACGAATAGTCAACTATAGTGGATTGTCGCAGGTGATGTTGACGGTTGTCAGCAATGTAAATAGGAGCTCGCTGCTGACCGTTGTCGTTGAGCACGTGAACACTACTCCTGTTCATGAGATGGTATCAGTTCTGATTGCGTTGTTAAAATAGGAGTGATGGACAAAGCCAGCAGATTTGACAAAACTAGGGCTTAACCGGGTGCAGTTTTTTATACACCGGGTCGGATATTTTGAGAAAACGTCCTACAGACAGTCCTACACCCTGCCTGCCGGCCTTTAAACAATAGTCCCTACACCCTGCGTCCTGGCCTTTAAACAATAGTCCCTACACCCTGCGTCCTGGCCTTTAAACAATAGTCCCACAGACAGTCCTACACCTTTTGATTTGCTCAGCTACATTAAAAAATTGTAATACTATTTATCTGTGTATACCTACCTGTCATACAGTCTAAGGAACACCTTCTCTGTTTAACACCCTTTTTTACACCTAATCTTTAATACACTTGTCTGTTATACGCATATAAAAACTTATATATCTATATGTTATACACATTTTCAGTTTTATTATATACATATATGTTATACACATTTTCACTTATATTATATACCTATTTGTTATACACTTTACTTTTATACACCTCATTTGTTAAACATCATATATATTATGTAACGTTCAATTTTTTAATTGTAAAAGTCTTTAAGAAGACGTTAACTCATACAAAATATGTGTTTGACCAGGGGTCGGCAAAACGTTTTGAAAAGAGCTGGTCAGAAGATCTCGTGGGGCTCTCGTGGAGACGAACTGATTGCTCCCACAGGTATGATCAGAGTCCATATATCTAAAAAATGAACAAGCTATAAAAACTAATAGTTTAAAATAAGTTAATCTTCTTTTATAAAGAATATTAAAAAAAAAAAATTCATCGTAAATTTTCATTTTCCTTACATAAATACATATTCTTTAAAAGTGGCGTTGGTGTTATAATGTAATACACTTGTCTGTTACAAACACAGCTCACCTAAATTTGGTGGCTATGGGTAAAATCACCCCCATGAGGTTATGCCCAATGATAATTGAACATCTTGCGATGGGGTCATCAAGAAAACTATGAGACCTTATGGTAAGTCTGATATAACGCCCCTGAATGATACCATCATGCTATGATATACTGCCCTGAATTATATCTATATTATCATTTTAAGATATAATGCACTGGATGATATGATCAATTTGTGATCTAATGTTTGGATAATTACTATCATCATATAGTGCCATCAAAATATATTCATAGAGACAACATCTTTGTAATAAAATTGTTAGAACATTCCAGTCACACTTGAAATGATGTCCTGGCCAACAATTTCAAGATCGTGAAATTTTAATCAAATCGAAATTTCCTGAAGACCAAACTATACGTTGAGATATCCTACTGCCTCTTATTTTCATGGGCATTGTCCCCCTTTTTAATACGCCATTCTTAAAAACAAGTTCCTTTCACTCTAGCAGGCGTCATGTCCAGTTCTTAAATATCTCTATATTTCTTTAAACAATGTCATCTTTCAATATTTGCAGTTAAGTGATTTAAAAAAATAAAAATAAAAATTATTTCTTGACATTTACAAGAATTTGAACGTAATTGGAAAAAAACAAACAAACTGGGACCTCTGTGTTTTATTCAAATAACACATGATTAAAATAGATAGATAGTGAACAACCGTTGAACAATTCGCTCTAATGCAGTGATCCCCAAACTTTCGACATGTGTCTACCCCTGACTATAATTTTGATAACACTAATTACCCCTCGTGTCAAGGTCATGAGATCAGACGAAGTGTGTGTGTGTGATTTGATTGTGTGTCAAATGGGGCCAGTGAGCGAGTGTGAACGCTTTTCATGTCACGGGCGGGTTAGAAAAAGGGGAGACAACTATTTGAAAGATTGTGGGTTATAAAAAGGGGAGAAACAACTATTTGAGAGATTGTGGGTTATAAAAGGGGAGACAACTATTTGAGAGATTGTGGGTTATAAAAGGGGAGACAACTATTTAAGAGATTGTGGGTTACAAAAGGGGAGACAACTATTTGAGACATTGTGGGTCATAAAAAGGGGAACTATTTGAGAGATTGTGGGTTATAAAAAGGGGAGACAACTATTTGAGAGATTGTGGGTTATACAAAGGGGAGACAACTTTTTGAGAGATTGTGGGTTATAAAAAGGGGAGACAACTATTTGAGAGATTGTGGGTTATAAAAAGGGGGGGGGGACAACTATTTGAGCAGAGAGTGAACTACGAATTTCCGAGAGACAGGGTGTGAGATAGACCCAGCGACAGCGAGACGTGCCTTTTTATTATATAGATTCGCCGTGGCGATGCTTTGCTGAGTAGAATATTGTTCTCAACTTAACTGTGAACCAGATTGATGTTTTAGACCTGTCAAAATAAACGCATTATGTACCATGAAGTTTTAGTGTGGGTCGAATCGAACTAGTCCGTGGTACCAGAAACAGAAGACCTTTAGACAACGAAATATTTGACATGAGCACAAATATTTGACATGAGCACAAATATTTGACATGAGCACAAATATTTGACATGAGCACGAATATTTGACATGAGCACAAATATTTGACACCTCGTTAGAAAAAAAAATTGCATATACTTTAACAGCTTTACTAATACCCCAGGGGTACGCTTAGCACACTTTGGGAATCCCTGCCCTAATGCATCATAAGCGTATTATGATTTTTGGCGGCGTGTTAAGGAGGTCTAGTTGAATAACGTTTGTTTTATGCTCTCGTAAACTAAATCTCATTTTAAATATGCAGGTCTAATGATGTCGGTAATCTGACACTGTTAGTGGCGCTTAAAGTGACCTTGACAGCATTGTCAGTGGCGCTGAGAGTGATCTTGTCAGCATTGTCAGCGGCGCTGATTATGACTTTGTCAGCCGCGCTGATAATGACTTTGTGAGCATGTTTGATGGCACTGCGAGTGACATTGCCACCATTGCTAGAAGCACTGAGTGTGACCTTGAAAGAATTGTTAGTGGCGCTGAGGGTGACCTCGGGAAATCCCCTTGCTCCCACACGTTAGCACTTGCACTATTGACGAGGGCTGATTTCATTAGTGCCATGGGAGTACTGAGTGGTACTTTAGATCTAATTTCTATGTCGTTCCCCGACCCCCACCACCCCTCTCTGAATCTGGCTAAGAATGTTCTCAGTCTATGATTTTATTGATCTGATAATGGGGATGAAGCAGAGATGTTGGCGGGGGGGGGGGGGGGAAGAGGCCCGGGGGGGGGGGTCTTCACCCCTTCCGGCACTTTTTTTCTTTATTAGAAAAAGGATAATTTTATTTTCCTATCAAACACTACTCGTTATGATGAGTTTTCGGAACTGTAAACTTGCTAATTTGAGTGTGCTCTTTATATAGTCTTTTATTCTGACCGAGTTTAATGGAAATATCAGGTTGACAAAAAAGGAGCAAAGTAGTGACAAAAAACCAAGCAGTCAAGAAGGCGATAGTCTTCACAGGATGAAGAGATAGTGACTTTTGTAGCCACACGGAATGACTCCAAATAACAGGCACACCTTGGCGTCAATGCAGTCCTATGTGACGTCAATGCAGTCCTGTGTGACGTCAATGCAGTCCTATGTGACGTCAATGCATTCATATGTGAAGTCAATTCAGTCCTGTGTGACGTCAATGCAGTCCTATGTGACGTCAATGCAGTCCTATGTGTTGTCAAAGCAGTCCTATGTGACGTCAAAACAGTCCTATGTGACGTTAATGCAGTCCTATGTGATGTCAAAGCAGTCCTATGTGACGTCATTGCAGTCCTATGTGACGTCATTGCAGTCCTATGTGACGTCAATGCAGTCCTATGTGACGTTAATGCCGTCTTACGCGAGATCTGGAATAATATAGACCTTCTCCAAAAACAACCTAAATAACATGGTTTGGAATTCCTATTGTTCAATCAAATTTACTTTGAATTGTGATGTGATGCTCACAATGGTACGTTCAATAAATCTCAAGAATAATTTTAATTAAAATCTCGATGCTTTGATTTGTATGCCCCCCCCCCCTCAAACCCCTTTGGGATTGGTTCCCCCGAAAAGAGATGTCGTTTGTTCTAATTGTAAATCCACTTCTGTAATTATGACGTCAACATAATCATGTGTTTGCGCTGTAAGATTTCCTTGGCACGATACTTGGTCGGAATAAGATGTTTGAGGTCCTGGGTACACAGAGCTGGCTATGCATTGTCCATAGATAGTGATTGCAGTATGAGGTCCTGGGTACACAAAGCTGGCTATGCATTGTCCATAGATAGTGATTGCAGTATGAGGTCCTGGGTACACAAAGCTGGCTATGCATTGTCCATAGATAGTGATTGCAGTATGAGGTCCTGGGTACACAAAGCTGGCTATGCATTGTCCATAGTGATTGCAGTATGAGGTCCTGGGTACCGTGAACATAGGGACGCATCGCTGGCTATTCATTGGCCATAGATATGGATTGTAGGCAGCTCGGGCTGTGGATGCTTGAGGCCCGTGGGCTTAAAAGGTTCTGACCATGAGGTAAGATGACAATTATAGAGAAAAAGAAGGAAAAAATGTGAAACCAAATACCCATTCAATACTTCCACTTTGGCTTGTGAGCCTTCGGAGCCTTAGATTTCCTTCAGCTCCCTTAGTGTCTATGACAGGGTAAGCTCTATTTCAAGGTTCGTTATTTACATGCTTCACTGTGCCAAAAAGAACTCTATATGTGTATGTGTAGTGTTTTGTTGTTTTTTTTTTTTTTTTTGGTTATTATGTTTTTTTAGTGGGGGGGGGGGGGGGTGTGCTGTACAATTTCTTGCTACGCCACTCGGACGGGGGAAAGGCATGGAAAGAACATTCACGTATTTTTCACGACAAGATTTTAAAAGCAAGCGTTGAGTGCATGTATTAAAGATAATGATCAAACTTTGAAATTTGATGAGAAATGTGGACAAGGCTGTCGTTTTTTTTTTTTTTTTTTTTTTTTTTTTTTGTATAGTAATCTGAAACCAAACTTCAAAATTAATGGGATCTAAAACATATGAACGAAATTTTCATCTTGCACGTTAATTTCTTTTTTTCGGAAAATAAAAAAAGAGCTAAAGAAACAACGAAACAAATACATTCCTAAACCAAAATCTGGCAGGTTATTCTATTTTTTTAACTAGTGTTTAAAAAAACAAAAACATTAACCACAAAACTTTTTAGGACTTTTCAATCGCCAGAAAACGAATGTTCGAATCTTTCATTTATAATTTAGTTGACGTTGTCATACTGTTGACGTGTAGATAAGTAGACTGGACGGATACACTTCGAACTGCACGCGCCATCAGCTTTTAACAAAGCGTTGTGTGTAAAACTCGCCTTTTCGACTAAGCTCTACGATGAGTGCACAACACGCACTAAATCAGCTCTTCGATGAGTGCACAAAACACGCACTAAATCAGCTCTTCGATGAGTGCACAACACGCACTAAATCAGCTCTACGATGAGTGCACAACACGCACTAAATCAGCTCTACGATGAGTGCACAACACGCACTAAATCAGCTCTTCAATGAGTGCACAACACGCACTAAATCAGCTCTTCGATGAGTGCACAACACGCACTAAATCAGCTCTTCGATGAGTGCACAACACGCACTAAATCAGCTCTTCGATGAGTGCACAACACGCACTAAATATGACTCACATAACAGATTCAAGCAAATACGGATGGGAAGAAGAACTACATTAAAACTATGTAACTCAATGTGAAGTAACTTATTGTAGCGGGGTCGGACTGTGATACTTATGTGAGTTAACTCGTTATAGCAGGGTTGCACTGTGATACTGAAGGTAAATTAACTCATTATGAAGGTGTTGGGCTGTGATACTTAATGTGAAAATGTTGGTTTTTGTCCAGACATGTTGATGATGTGACGAGCGAGTGGCCTTGTGTCCACACTATGTATGAAGACGTCACGTGACCTTGTCTACCCCCTGGGGACAAAGTTAAACGCCGCGCCTTTAGGAAATGGGCTCAACGAGGGTGGGCAATGGACACGTGACAAATTTGTTCAATTTCCCAGGGCAACTCTCGTCTGCAAACTATGTGGTACGGGTGATGGTGGTGGCCTCTCAAACACTGGCTGTGTTTTTCGCTTCTCATAGTCGATTGCCTGAAAAGTGTATAAGCCCACCCATAAGCCCACACATTTCCGACCGATTATCCCACCCATAAGCCAATCCATAAGACCACCAATACGTCCACCCATAAAAATGTATGCAAAAGCATATGTTTGGATACGGTTACGCTGGTGATTAAAACAAATGAATAGCGGCCCATATTACGTCCGGTATGTTTGCTATAAAGCTCAAAGGAATGAAGCCACACGATTGTTTGACGCAGCTAACCTCAGTAAAGTTCTGACATAGTTGCTTCACAAGAGTGACACAGGGTGACTCGAACATGTGAGATGCCCCCGCCCCAACTCTGGTCCCATTGGCGCAGATTTTCTGTGCGCCACACACTAACGCCTTGATGTTGGCGCCTCACACTTACGCCTTGATGTTAGCGCCTCACACCAACGCCTTGATGTTAACGCCTCACACTAACGTCTTGATGTTAGCGCCTAACACTAAAGCCTTGATGTTCGCGCCTCACACTAACGCCTTGATGTTAGCGTCTCACACTAACGCCCTGATGTTAGCGCCTTGAGAGAGAGTGAGAGAAAGAGAGAGAGAAAGAGAGAGAGAGAAAGATATATAGAGAGAGAGGGAGAGAGAGAGGAAGACAGATTGATAGAGAATAAGACGAGACAGTAGGGAGCTTCAATTCGTTAACCTGGTGAACAATTATAAACTTGTGCTTACAATACTTTATTACACCATGGTTCTTTCGGAGAGAACTATTTTAAACGTTTTTTATGCACAATCCCACGTCCACGACAGCTGAAAACGATATTCAGCTTTCACGAATGTGACGACACGTCAATCAATTTCAATCTCAATCAAATTTAGGAGATAGGCTATGTGTACAACGTCAGCCTGACCCTTACCACATGTACATATAACTTTAGGAGACCCTATTATTCCTGTGCAGAGGCGTAGCGAGGGGGGCAGGGTTACATAAGTCTCCTGGCGCCAAGGTACAGGGGCGACAAAATAAGGCTTACACACTTACATTGTAATAAGTAAACAAGGATAATAAATCGGTCACAAGATCGGTGCAGCGGCTAAGCAGACGTGTCATTTGATAACCTACAGGATCGTCTCTGCTATCTTACTCTTCTAAGCGTTGAAAGAGAAACATTGGAAAAAAACAGATTTTGATTGCGCAATTCAAGAAAAATAAATCTTTGGTAAACCAGTCTACGACAGTGACTGAGTGGGTCATATAAACCAGTCTACGACAGTGACTGAGTGGGTCATATAAACCAGTCTACGACAGTGACTGAGTGGGTCATATAAACCAGTCTACGACAGTGACTGAGTGGGTCATATAAACCAGTCTACGACAGTGACTGAGTGGGTCATATAAACCAGTCTACGACAGTGACTGAGTGGGTCATATAAACCAGTCTACGACAGTGACTGAGTGGGTCATATAAACCAGTCTACGACAGTGACTGAGTGGGTCATATAAACCAGTCTACGACAGTAACTGAGTGGGTCTATAATTTGTATAAATTTGCTTCTTTAAACACAATTTATTAAAAACGTAATTGTTTTCCTTACTCAATGTAATAGAAACATATGATTAAACGGGGAGGGGGCTGTGGCGCCAATTTTACAGTTCGTCCGCGGACGCAAAATATCATAGCTACGCCTTTTTCGTGTGTAATGTTAAAGTAATTTAAATGGGTCTGAAAATGATTGTAGTCTAATTCAAATCTACTTAAACTGCAATGGTCAGAAATAACTAAAAAAAAAAAAAACTTCAATTTACTAATCTAGCAACCATCCCAGATAACAAAAAAAAATTAAAAATGGTTCCGCCCAAGGGATGCCGCCCCCTCTGCCCCACCCTTCCTAGTCAAATTTAAGTTTAAACATAATTTAAAATAAGTTATTTCAATGAAATTATGTTTTATTACTAGAATAATTATATCATGAATTTTTATTGATTGACTGAATTGTATATATCTTTAACCGTATCCGGAAATTTGTGTGACAGAAATTTCGTCGACGTAAAATTGATCATGGACACATTAGTGTTTAAAAATACATAACTTAAAGATGGTTACCGGAAAGATGTTTGAAAGAAAGTTCGTCGACGTTAATTTGATCGAACGGAAATTTGGTCGAATCTTTTTTTTTTCAGTTCACATGTTAAAAGTATGCGTCAAATTTCTTTTTGAATGCATTATTTATTTTTTTACTATATAGTACAAAATCGAAAAAAGGTTTCCGTTTAACAACCAACATTACAAATTATTTCAATTATTACTCAAATGTAATCCCCACTCCACGTCCCTTAAAAAAGGAGATTTAACTTAATTAAGTATTTTTTATTTTTTTTTGAGTGGCTAAAAATAAAATCCTAACAGTATTATGATACATCACAAAGCTTCAAGTAAAAAAATAAACGAAAGACAATAAAGATAATTGTGTCTTGTAAACACAAACGCAACTCTGGTGTGCCTGAAAATATCGTATTTATATTTCTTTGCATATATTTCTAGATTACTATTGTTCAGTCTTTGATCAAATAATTTTCCAATATGGCATTAATTTAAGATATATTTTTAAAAAAAAAGAGAAAACTGGCATGATCCTTGAATTTGGCCAGTCTCTTATGTGACAAGACAACAAAGATGGCGCACAACATGAGATCTCTTAGCATGCTAGCAGATATGTTTTCTGTTCTTTATCATTTGATTTTTATTTCTGTTTAAAAAGAACACGAACGTGGAAAATACACTCTCTAACTTCGGGTTCGTGATGAACTGACATCATGTCTTGACGTCACGCAAAACACACACACACACAAAAACACAGATTCGTTCCGTATCCACGCTTGACACATCATGAAATGTTTACATTGACAACACGATCCTCTATTTTATCAACATGTGTTTAGGAATGTCGTCCTACCCTACATCGGCTGACTCATATTTTATTGGATATTTCTCGGTTAATATTTATAGCTATATCTTTCTATAAGCCAGTGGGTGTTATCATATGGGTTCGATTTGATCGATTTTTTGGGGGGTTAGGGCTGGTTATCATTCAATTCTCGTGTATTTTAAATTAAGAAAACATTTACAAAATCTTTCCAGCCTGCTGATTACTTAGATGTTTAAAAAGTCCCTGGGGGTTGATAAGTCTCACTAAGAAATAACAGAGGTTAAAGGGGAGAAAAAACTATTAACAAGAAAAGTACCACTTATCAGTTGTACCACTTTTCTGCAGTACCACTGTTCTAGATTCATAGTGTTAAAAGTCAGATATATTTTCGTTAAAAAAACTTTCTCGTACTCTTTATAAAAAAAAGTGATAAGCTTTTATTTCAAACGATTAAAAATATGCCGGCTTAGACTATGATGCCTACCAAACTTAAGCTCTGTAGGGCTTGAAAGATACGCACCAAACTTAAGCTCTGTATGGCTTGAAAGATACGCACCAAACTTAAGCTCTGTAGGGCTTGAAAGATACGCACCAAACTTAAGCTCTGTAGGGCTTGAAAGATACGCACCAAACTTAAGCTCTGTAGGGCTTGAAAGATACGCACCAAACTTAAGCTCTGTAGGGCTTGAAAGATACGCACCAAACTTAAGCTCTGTAGGGCTTGAAAGATACGCACCAAACTTAAGCTCTGTAGGGCTTGGATGATACGCACCAAACTTAAGCTCTGTAGGGCTTGAAAGATACGCACCAAACTTAAGCTCTGTAGGGCTTGAAAGATACGCACCAAACTTAAGCTCTGTAGGGCTTGGATGATACGCACCAAACTTAAGCTCTGTAGGGCTTGAAAGATACGCACCAAACTTAAGCTCTGTAGGGCTTGAAAGATAGGCACCAAACTTAAGCTCTGTAGGGCTTGGATGATACGCACCAAACTTATACTCTATTGTGTTTGGATAATACGCACCAAACGTATACTCTATAGTGTTTGGATGATACGCACCAAACTTAAGCTCTGAGGTGTGTGGATGATATACGCACCAAACTTAAGCTCTGTAGTGCTTGGATAGTCAGGCATTAAAAATATTTATAAATAAAATAAACCAAAACCAAATTTGATAACATTAAAAATATGCCGGCTTAGACTATGATGCCTACCAAACTTAAGCTCTGTAGGGCTTGAAAGATACGCACCAAACTTAAGCTCTGTATGGCTTGAAAGATACGCACCAAACTTAAGCTCTGTAGGGCTTGAAAGATACGCACCAAACTGAAGCTCTGTAGGGCTTGGATGATACGCACCAAACTTATACTCTATAGTGTTTGGATGATACGCACCAAACTTATACTCTATAGTGTTTGGATGATACGCACCAAACTTAAGCTCTGTAGGGCTTGGATAGTCAGGCATTAAAAATATTTATAAATAAAATAAACCAAAACCAAATTTGATAACATTAAAAATATGCCGGCTTAGACTATGATGCCTACCAAACTTAAGCTCTGTAGGGCTTGAAAGATACGCACCAAACTTAAGCTCTGTAGGGCTTGAAAGATATGCACCAAACTTAAGCTCTGTAGGGCTTGAAAGATACGCACCAAACTTAAGCTCTGTAGGGCTTGGATGATACGCACCAAACTTATACTCTATAGTGTTTGGATGATACGCACCAAACTTATACTCTATAGTGTTTGGATGATACGCACCAAACTTAAGCTCTGAAGTGTGTGGATATAATACGCACCAAACTTAAGCTCTGTAGTGCTTGGATAGTCAGGCATTAAAAATATTTATAAATAAAATAAACAAAACCAAATTTGATAACAATGTGCTTTAAGCTTAGCAAAGAAAAGAAGAATTAATAGCGCAACGCAAATTGCAAGTTTTATGTCAGAAGAAGTAGCATTAGATGTATAGCCCGGGGGGGGGTGTATTAAGATTTTGGCATCCATTACTAACCACTGACCTTGACCTTGACATTCTGTAGGAAAAGTCAGAGATTTTCGGGTTTAATGTTGACCTTGGTAGGCTTGACGTTATTTGCTCTCTCTACCCCATCTCTCTCTCTCCCCCTTCTCTCTCTCTCCCTCTTTCTCTCTCTTTCTCGCCCTCTCTCTCTCTCTTTCTCATATTCTCACTCTCAGCAGCTCTGACATTTCTTCTAAACCCAGCTACATTTATGTAATTCATCGTATCGCTACCACCACCCATTACATGTGATGTAATCAGGTCAACACGCCAATTACCGTGACAGTAATATGCTAATATAATTACCTGGGGGTTTTACTGACCATTTATTCGGGACGTTGACCAAGCACTCGGGGAATCTCAAGTTTTTTACCCCAGACTCAACAACCTTTGGACCATTGTTGGGCGTTTATTTATATTTATTTGTTTTAAAGCTTCAGATAAACATGAACGGAAAAATAAAGGCGTAAAAGGTTTAATATAATCTGTTCTTTGAATTGTTCATGTTCAAAATATCTCTTTTTGACAAACATTATTCATTGACAAAAATTATTGGAAGCTATTTATTGATGTGACACCGGGCATTTTGTATAGTTTACATGGTTGATTTGCCAAATGAGCCTACCTTTCAAACATTATGTAGGGCCGACTTGCCGAAGTAGAGGGCTGTAATCCAAAACAAACACCCAGACACAACGCTGTGACATATCCACATATCCATAGTTTAGACTGAGATAAAACAACCAAAATCACGTCTAATGGTCACGCTAACGTATCTCTAGAATACCACACATCTCTGAACCATATTCTTCAACTTGAAAACGGGGCTTTTCAGTTATAACACTTCGCTTTGCAATCAAATGAATGCAAGTCTCCGGACCAGCACATATTTACGTGTTCGTGACTAACACAGGGATACGACCGTGGCTCTAAGACACAGAGAAATAGAAGAAAGTTGATCGTGACTTAATCATAGCGATATACTAGTGTCACTAAAATTACTAAAACATAAATAATCCTGTATTACTTTACACCAGACTCCATGGATTTTTAACACAGATGTATGTCTTTTATGTTTTAAAATTATTCGTAAATTTACTTGTGAAATATGTTATTAAATTCTTGAGACTTTGTTGGCGAAAAGATCTCATTGGTGCCAGCCATTGTTATTCCTAATGTTTAATTGGCTTGTCTTGTAAGACAGAACCACATCATCAACTGCACAAAACTTCATTGAATGTAACCATCGTCTAGAGAAGCAGTTCTCAACCTGTGGGTCGCAACCACTTTGGGGGTCTAACGACCCTTATACAGGGGTTGCCTAAGACCATCGAAAAACACATATTAATGAAGTAGCAACGAAAGTAATTTTAGTGTCGGGGGGTCACCGCAACATGAGGAACTGTATTAAAGGGTTACATCATTAGGAAGGTTGAGAACCACTGGTCTAGAGCATATTAACACACACATTACCATGTTTTCTGAAATCAAAACTATCATCCTACAGTTCATGATATCCTACAAAATAGGCGTATCAGGCAGCACAGTCTACCCCTGTGGTCTTCACCACAGTCCATCCTGAGAGTTCCCAGCTTGGATGGGCACACAAAAAATCCTTCGGCGTGCGCTCTTTTGAAGCGATAGCGCATAAATTATGGAACAGGTTTGCCTTAATCTTTGAGGTAAATTAAAAATGATTAAAAAATCATTTTAGAGACATTTAAGGACATTTTCTTTCAATTGATTTGAAGACATGCTAGAATAGCAATGGGAGCTTTGAGCATGCTAGAATAGCAATGAGCGCTTTGAGCATGCTAGAATAGCAATGAGCACTTTGAGCATGCTAGAATAGCAATGGGTGCTTTGAGCAATGCTAGAATAGCAATGAGCGCTTTGAGCAATGTTAGAATAGCAATGGGCGCTTTGAGCAATGCTAGAATAGCAATGGGCGCTTCGAGCATGCTAGAATAGCAATGAGCGCTTTGAGCAATGCTAGAATAGCAATGAGCGCTTTGAGCAATGCTAGAATAGCAATGAGCGCTTTGAGCAATGCTAGAATAGCAATGGGCGCTTCGAGCATGCTAGAATAGCAATGAGCGCTTTGAGCAATGCTAGAATAGCAATGAGCGCTTTAAACAATGCTAGAATAGCAATGAGCGCTTTGAGCAATGCTAGAATAGCAATGGGCGCTTCGAGCATGCTAGAATAGCAATGAGCGCTTTGAACAATGCTAGAATAGCAATGACACAAGCGCTATACAAGCAAAGGTTTTTATTGTGATTACCTCCCTATGAAACCTTTACAAAACGACCAGCTTCCGTCCCTCGCAATCATCAAACACGCTCACCATTAGGATATGATACCTCATCAATAACCTATCATACGTTACAGGATACCCTATATAAGATATCATTTTAATAGGTAAAAGATACCTCACCAACAATTGATAATATACCCTGTCGATAAATTTCCTAAAACACCCCGAAAGCTATTACGCAACAGACTTATTCCCTTTTTTTGTTGTTGCTCAAGCCATGAAAATAATGTTCTCGCTAGATTTGGCGGCAAGCCAAGGTTTTTATTGTGATTACCTCCCTATGAAACCTTTACAAAACGACCAGCTTCCGTCCCTCGCAATCTTATTATAGCTAATTGGTTAGAACGGCGCCACCGCACCATCAATGCGCACCTGTACACGCCGGCCACCCTGTCATACACTTGCCTTTCAAATGGCCTTTCTGTGGAGGTCAGTCGCGAAGACTTCCTGGATTAGTTCGTGTCTGATGAAAACTGACAGCTCGGAATGGAATTCAACAGTTTCTTTTTTATTCCATGGGAGAATACCGTAGAGGGGGGAAAGAAACCAGCGATCTTAATTGAGCCTTTGGGACCGACAACTTTAATCCTATCACTTTCTCGTGTACACAGTGGCTTTGGGACTGACAACTTTAAATGCTATCACTTTGTCATGTACACAGTGGCTTTCTGACAACTTTAATCCTATCACTTTCTCATGTACACAGTGCCTTGGGACTGATAACTTTAAATGCTATCACTTTCTCATGTACACAGTGGCCTCGGTACCGACAACTTTAATCCTATTACTTTCTCATGTACACAGTGGCTTTCTGACAACTTTAATCCTATCACTTTTTCCTGTACACAGTGGCTTTCTGACAACTTTAATCCTTTTACTTTCTCATGTACACAGTGCCTTGGGGCTGACAACTTTAAATGCTATCACTTTCTCATGTACACAGTGGCTTTCTGACAACTTTAATCCTATCACTTTCTCATGTACACAGTGCCTTGGGATTGATAACTTTAAATGCTATCACTATCTCATGTACACAGTGGCCTCGGTACCGACAACTTTAATGCTATTACTTTCTCATGTACACAGTGGCTTTCTGACAACTTTAATCCTTTTACTTTCTCATGTACACAGTGCCTTGGGGCTGACAACTTTAAATGCTATCACTTTCTCATGTACACAGTGGCTTTCTGACAACTTTAATCCTATCACTTTCTCATGTACACAGTGCCTTGGGATTGATAACTTTAAATGCTATCACTTTCTCATGTACACAGTGGCCTCGGTACCGACAACTTTAATCCTATTACTTTCTCATGTACACAGTGGCTTTCTGACAAGTTTAATCCTATCACTTTCTCCTGTACACAGTGGCTTTCTGACAACTTTAATCCTATCACCTTCTCCTGTACACAGTGGCTTTCTGACAACTTTAATCCTATCACTTTCTCCTGTACACAGTGGCTTTCTGACAACTTTAATCCTATCACTTTCTCCTGTACACAGTGGCTTTCTGACAACTTTAATCCTATCACTTTCTCCTGTACACAGTGGCTTTCTGACAACTTTAATCCTATCACCTTCTCCTGTACACAGTGGCTTTCTGACAACTTTAATCCTATCACTTTCTCCTGTACACAGTGGCTTTCTGACAACTTTAATCCTATCACCTTCTCCTGTACACAGTGGCTTTCTGACAACTTTAATCCTATCACTTTCTCCTGTACACAGTGGCTTTCTGACAACTTTAATCCTATCACTTTCTCCTGTACACAGTGGCTTTCTGACAACTTTAATCCTATCACTTTCTCCTGTACACAGTGGCTTTTGTATTAGATCAGTCTTGTTGTTTTTTTTTGTGTTTGTTTGTTTTTTTTAAAATAAAAGCATTAATAATGAATAACAAATTATTTTCTTATATATAATAAAATTTAGGAAAACCTAATTTTTTTATTACAAAGTTACTACAATTGACGAAACAATAAAATATTATGCTATGCTATCACACACACACTATGAGACATAAAGGATCACCCAGTCTTTGCATCAAAAGCCCCCTCCTATTTCCACCAACACACAAAGATGGTCCACTGAAATTTGGTCCAGACTCCTCTTATCTGTCCACTGGCATCTGGTCCAGACTTTTGGTATCTGTCCACTGGTATCTAGTCCAGACTTTTGGTGTCTGTCCAATGGCATCTGGTCCAGACTTTTGGAATCTGTCCACTGGCATCTGGTCCAGATTTTTGGTATCTGTCCACTGACATCTGGTCCAGACATTTGGTATCTGTCCACTGGCATCTGGTCCAGACTTTTGGTATCTGTCCACTGGCATCTGGTCCAGACTTTTGGTATCTGTCCACTGGCATCTGGTCCAGATTTTTGGTATCTGTCCACTGGCATCTGGTCCAGACTCCTCTTATATGTCCACTGGCATCTGGTCCAGACTTTTGGTATCTGTCCACTGGCATCTGGTCCAGATTTTTGGTATCTGTCCACTGGCATCTGGTCCAGACTTTTGGTATCTGTCCACTGGCATCTGGTCCAGATTTTTGGTATCTGTCCACTGGCATCTGGTCCAGACTTTTGGTATCTGTCCACTGGCATCTGGTCCATATTTTTGGTATCTGTCCACTGGCATCTGGTCCAGACTTTTGGTGTCTGTCCACTGGCATCTGGTCCAGACTTTTGGTATCTGTCCACTGGCATCTGGTCCAGACTTTTGGTATCTGTCCACTGGCATCTGGTCCAGACTTTTGGTATCTGTCCACTGGCATCTGGTCCAGACTCCTCTTATATGCCCACTGACAGTTGGTCCAGACTTCTCACATATGTCCACTGACAGCTGGTCCATTCTTCTGATATATGTCCACTAAAAACCGGTCCAGACTTCTCATGCATGTCCATTGAAATGTTAAAACAGCAAAATTAACACAGCGCCAAGTGTATTCTAGATCGTCGAATTTTTACTATCACACTTTTCGTTTCTTTATCATTTCTGTCCTATTAGATAAGCTAACCTAAGATAAGGTAAGATGGGTTAAGATAAGTTAAGATAAGTTAAGATAATTTAAGATAAGATAAGTTAATTGTGATAAGATAAGATACTCGTATGGATTCCAATAAATGGAATTGTTGTTTTCTTTTTAAATGACACTGTACATGATAACCAAGACAACATTTTACAATAATTTTTAACCAAGACAACATTTTACAATAATAACAAGTTAACACAAGACATCTAAAATACATCTCTGGCGTAGAAATCGGCCATCAATGGACTCCTTTAGTGATAATAATGACTCAGTTAGTGATCATTTAAATGTGGTAACTGCTGGGAGAGCACGCTGGTAAAATTCGTAGAGACTTGGGAATCGGAACAAAAGACTTTGTATATCTTTCGGTCTTAACTTTAAAGGAAAGAATTTTCCCTGGTCGAGCTGAAATTAAGTAGCTGTGATGAATAGGTTGAGATGTAGTTTTACAACAGAATGTGTCTTTAAAAATTCTTCAAATAAATGATGTTTAGTTCGTCTGATGTCACTAGCTTTCTTGATTATTTTATTTATTCGGTGTCTTGTGTCAGGCGATTAATTCCCACACCAGCAGGTAATACTGAAGTTCGTTAGGCGTCCACTTGTTGCATTGCAGAATAAATTATTATTACTTTGTTTACGTCGAAATTGTACACCATTTTAAAGATGGAAAAGTCTTTTGGTTGACTTTTTTTAATACAGAATTTGGCGGTTCATGCCATGTCAGCTTATGATTAATGGGGACACCTCGGTACTTACATGTCTCCACTTGCTATCTAATTTATTGTCACACTTCCAGAGGTAGACTTGCAGTAGGCTATCGGTAGAATTGCAATAAGTCACCAGTAGAATTGCAGTGGGCTATCGGTAGAAGGTTCTGTCATATGGCGGAATTCAATAGGTTTAGAATGTCTGTGTTTCAGAAGCATGAAAAGAGATGTGTTTTCTTAGGATGAGAATAAATGTGTCTCTGTTGGGGGGGGGGGCTGCTATGTGTCAGGAAGGAAAGAATGTTTGTGTTTCATTAAGGAAAGAATGTTTGTGTTTCAGTAAGGAAAGAATGTTTGTGTTTCAGTAGCGCGAGTTTGTCTGTGCCTAGTGCCAGTAACGCCAAAGCCCGCATGTTCGTGACAACTAAACTGTGTTTACTTCACGCATCTGACTTAATTAGAGACTAATTATACCGGAATGGACTGGAGCTGCTGCGTTCCCATGACAACCTCGATAAAACTAACCCCCCTCCTCTCTCCCCGCCCTCATATCCACGTCACTCCCCCCACACACAAACTAATTGCATTACGGTAATTTAAATACCAAGCGCTCTAGTCATGAGCCAACGTTCTATACCCAGACATTTTGTTTGATCAGATTTTTATGTATGACATCTTATGGTATTGGGGTCTCCAAGCTCTCAAGGCTGTCTACCGTGCGTGTGTCAAATATATATGTATGCGCGTGTATGCGTGTGTGTCTGCGCGTATACCCGGTGGATGATTTCTGAACAAACTCTACAAATGTTCTGAAAATCTATCATAACTGGGTCCACTTACACGTGTCTAGGTCTGAACAGCAATTAAACGTTGTTTTTCCATCATTTTTTATGCAAACAGCACACAATGACAGGTCACTCGGTACAGTCATATAGCACATAGCACGCATAGCGCAGCACTCAGCTTCAGGGATGTCTCAGGCTGAAGTAATGCTCGGTACAAAGCATGTTATTGTGCGCCATTCCTTTCAAAGACGTATCTATACATTATTAATTGAGAAAATAATTACATATTTTCAATGACAAAGCCAATGACAATTTCGGGACCCTCTGAAGATGAGACTCGAGGCGTACGCCCTTCGTGCCACTTTCACACGCCCCTGCTCGACACAATCGTTTAACACACGTATGCCGCCATACTGTTCGATATTTCTAGGCAGTGAAGTAAAAGCTTTTATTATTTCAGTATATAATTTACCAGTATTTTACAACGCAATACTTAAACTCGAAGAGTGGCCATACCACATTGTATGGTGGATTGGAATAGGTTAGAAGGGGCCATATTTTCAGTGTCAATCTGAGGTGGGGTGATGTGATGAGTTGAAGTTGAATAAGAAATGAAGTGTGTAAAGGTTTGATTTGAGGAGTAGCGCGCGTTGCAAGATATTGCGTATACAGTTGTGTTATGGGGTAGAAGTGTAGAGGAGTATTGTGGGGCATGAGGTCCCAACGCATTCTTTTCAAGGTGTTTAGTGCAGAGTCAAGGTGCAAGTGCGATTGAAGATGTGTGCTTATGATGAGTTGGTGAAGTGGCTAGGGACGAGACTAAGAAAGGGTTGGAGAGAGTCTTAGAAGTGGTCCGAGTGGCGTGCTACCAGATCAATACTCTCTACGCCATTCTGTGTCATGTTGGTGACAAGGATAATGTCACAAGGGAGATCAGCTTTGGTCACACAGAATTGTTCTGACGATGAATGATCGGGGGCTTTAGGTACGATGATGTTGATATGAATCTATGACTTGAAAACATGATATGAATCTATGTCTTGAAAACATGATATGAATCTATGACTTGAAGACATGATATGAATATATGACTTGAAGACATGATATGAATCTATGACTTAAAGACATGATATGAATTTATGACCTGAAGACATGATATGAATATATGACTTGAAGACATGATATGAATATATGACTTGAAAACATGATATGAATCAATGACTTGAAAACATGATATGAATCTATGACTTGAAGACATGATATGAATCTATGACTTGAAGACATGATATGAATCTATGTCTTGAAGACAAGTTTCGCTTTTATCAATCAATCATTTAAATAACATTTCACAGATCGGACAAGTAAGCTGGAAGATGAAAATTTGATTTTATTATACTTATAAATATTGTGGGTTTTCAACAGCAAAGAATTACAAGTTTTTAAATCAAATTGATTCAAGTAATATTTATCACATATTTTTATAATCCGCAAATCCACTAGATATTGTTATCAATATGTCCAAATTATGAAACTATCTTTTTCCGATCAGTGGATGTTATCGATATGTCCAAAGTATAAAAATGTCATTTTCCGATCAGTGGATGTTATCGATATGTCCAAAGTATGAAACTGTCCTTTTCCGATCTGCGGATGTTATCGATATGTCCAAAGTATGAAACTGTCCTTTTCCGATCTGCGGATGTTATCGATATGTCCAAAGTATGAAACTGTCATTTTCCGATCTGCGGATGTTATCGATATGTCCAAAGTATGAAACTGTCCTTTTCCGATCTGCGGATGTTATCGATATGTCCAAAGTATGAAACTGTCATTTTCCGATCTGCGGATGTTATCGATATGTCCAAAGTATGAAACTGTCATTTTCCCATCTGCGGATGTTATCGATATGTCCAAAGTATGAAACTGTCATTTTCCCATCTGCGGATGTTATCGATATGTCCAAAGTATAAAAATGTCATTTTCCCATCAATGGATGCGATGTTTTATGGGTGCCCCTTGTTTTTTTATACATTATTTTACTCGCCTAAGACCAACAATGTTGTAATTGATTTAAAACTAAATAATTTGAAGTATCCTTCGGTAAACGGTGCAGTTTATAAATAGCACATTCACTTGTTTGTTTGCTTCACATTAATACATTTTATTTTTAGGCTGTATCAAAGATTTGATTGTTTTATTCACTTTTACATTAGAGAATCTTTGTTTTGTTCACTAGTAAATTAGAGAAGTTTTGTATTGTTCACTAGTACAGTAGAGAAGGTTTGTATTGTTCACCAGTACAGTAAATAAGCTTTGTATTGTTCACTAGTACAGTAGAGAAAGTTTATATTGTTCACTAGTACAGTAGAGAAAGTTTGTACTGTTCACTAGTACAGTAGAGAAGGTTTGTACTTTTCACTAGTACAGTAGAGAAGGTTTGTATTGTTCACTAGTACAGTAGAGAAGGTTTGTATTGTTCACTAGTACAGTAGAGAAGGTTTGTATTGTTCACTAGTACAGTAGAGAAGTTTTGTATTGTTCACTAGTACAGTAGAGAAAGTTTGTATTGTTCTCTAATACAACAGAGAAGGTTTGTATTGTTCACTAGTACAGTAGAGAAGGTTTGTATTGTTCACTAGTACAGTAGAGAAGGTTTGTATTGTTCACTAGTACAGTAGAGAAGGTTTGTATTGTTCACTAGTACAGTAGAGAAGGTTTTTATTGTTCAGTAGTACAGTGGAGAAAGTTTGTATTGTTCTCTAATACAACAGAGAAGGTTTGTATTGTTCACTAGTACAGTAGAGAAGGTTTGTATTGTTCACTAGTACAGTAGAGAAGGTTTGTATTGTTCACTAGTACAACAGAGAAGGTTTGTATTGTTCACTAGTACAGTAGAGAAGGTTTGTATTGTTCAGTAGTACAGTAGAGAAAGTTTTTACTGTTCACTAGTACAGTAGAGAAGGTTTTTATTGTTCACTAGTACAGTAAAGAAGGTTTTTATTGTTCACTAGTACAGCAGAGGTTTGTTTTCCTCATAGAAGTTACCGACAGGCTAACGTTTCTGTTCACAGGATTATCCCACTGGTTACAGGATTATCCCCCTGCTTACAGGATTATCCCACTGGTTACGTGAAATGCCTGAAAGCACCTTAGTATAGCTCAACTATTTAATATAGTCAAACGGTGACACTTAAATTGAATGTAGCTTACTTTGGGCTACTGGGGAAGTAGGACATGGGCTACTGGGGAAGTAAGACATGGGCTACTGGGGAAGTAAGACATGGGCTACTGGGGAAGTAAGACATGGGCTACTGGGGAAGTAAGACATGGGCTACTGGGGAAGTAAGACATGGGCTACTGGGGAAGTAAGACATGGGCCCCAAAGTCTTATCACGTAAAAATACTAAAATGTACAAACCTTTTTTAAAAATCCGTTGGATAGAGGAGGGTCGAAAATTACCAGATTTTACGCCGACGGATAAAGAGATTAACTGAAATAAAAGTGTAATTAGTAGAGAACAAGTCCTTGAAACCAGTGTTTCTTTCAGACAATGTTCCCCGGGGGGGGGGGGGGCATTTCAGATTTTTTTTGGAGGGGGGTGGGGGAGCGGGCAGTGCCAGTTGCCAATGGCAAGAGGTGTAGCTAATGGGTGGCTGATGAGACATACGTCCCGGGTAGCCAGACTTGCAAAAAAAAAAAGGGGGGGGGCTGAAAAAGGGCTTTGATGGTATTTAGTGGTTAAAAATAATGGGTTTCAGAGTTGAGGGGGCGTAGAAAGGAATATCGTCCCCTGACGACAAACACTATAGTGGCGTCGTTATCGGGCGGAACACCCCTGTTAGTGGCGTCGTGATAGGGCGGATGGGGTGGTCCACCCAGGGGTTACTTTTTCTTTATATGCAGGTGTGGCATATTCGGACAACTGCAGGGTTTGTATCGTGAAAGGGAGGGCGGCAAAAATCGATACGAAAATCGGCGTCTCAATTTCATCTGGAAGAATGGTGGAAATCGAGGGCGCCGATGATTCTTGCGCTATTTTTTATTATTTCAAAATCAAGAGGTGTATTTTTAGTATACTTGAATTCAATGTTTCTATGATACTTTTTTGGACTGGGGTGTACATTATATAGTTTTTTGAGGCATTATGGCACCCAGGCGAGTGACATACGTAAACTGAATTCACTACGGTTGTTGCTTGCTCCAGGGTAATCATTTGGCTCAAGCTTAAAATCCACCCCATACTGTAACATTGATCAGCGTGAAGGTAGGGGGTGCAGAAATTTAGGGCTGCTAAAGACAATCAGGCAAACTCAAAATGCAGGGATGCATTTTGGCGTACAGTTGAATTTGTTGTTTCTTTCAGACAATTTTCAGGTTGTATATGAAACTTTCGGGTGAGGAGTGCCAAAATTAGCCATAATAATTAACAAAGACATCTTAAATTCCGCAACAGTAAACTAAATTTATTCTAGTTGTGTCCCCCTTGAGGGTAAGCTTTTTGCCTAGATTATTCTCGCCCCTTAAATCGTTCTAAAAAGGCGCTGCAAATATTATTTTATATGCTAAAAGAAAATGAAAAAAAAAACTTACTTATAATAATTAGACTATCTTTTCTAAATATCTCCACATTTTACCAGAGTCAAAAAGAAAACAAAACTGTTTATTAGAAAGTTCTATACATTTTTATGGGTTTTAAAAACTGATCATTTAATAAATAGAATATGAACGGCATAACTACGTTAAGAATACATGAATTGTTTACATAAGACATTATGTATTTGCTAATGTGTGATTTTATCTAAGGGAAATCGTATGCACATGAAGTATACATTTTCAAATATTCAGTGAATTGAAATTTGTATGTGGGATTTCAAACTTTTATAACTTTCTTCAGATAAATTACAAATAGCCTCTTCGCTATACTTTAAAATAGTTTAAACTAGATCCACAAAATCTATTTTAAATTGAAGTTTTAGAAATAAGTATTTTTTTTTCTAAAAACTAGTACCAAAAAAATGGAATTGGCGTGGTCATTGAAATGCTAGTTTACAAAAAGTGTTTTATTAGCTTTCTACTCAATTCTCATCTAAAATAAAATTAATTGCATTAAAAAAAATTAGTGCAAATAGATGGGGCAGTTTGTTTATCATAACGATATTAAATTTTAAAAAGAGAAAAGCAGTTGGAAAGTTAACAATAATAACTATAGGCTAATTATTTTTATGAAAAACAACCAATCTGATATTCAGGAATCTTTTTAACAGAAAGTAGCACATTTAAAGAAAACGAAAACACTTTTAATTCAATAATAATTTATGAAACGTGCACTATGTGTATGCACCCTTTAAAGTCTAAATTATTTTTTAAAAAGCATGATCCCGTGATACAATTTATAATTAACCCCTAACCCTACTTTAAAAGTCTGGCTTTTACGATGAACTGTAATTGAAAACAGATTGCACATGTTTGATACTTGACTAACTATTATTACAAATGTAGAAATCTATGCGTATGTTAATGTATTTTTACTACAGTGTCATTAAAGTCTTTAAAATTGTGAAGATGCACCAAAAAAAGAAAATCAATAAAAATAGCAATAAATTCGAAGACCAACAGGAAGCGGCCACAGTACGATATTTATAAGCCAAACACCAGTACAAGATTAGCCTTAAATATGCGTAGCATCAAATATATCGAGCCTAGAGATGTTTTATAGATTACACTAATTGTGATCGGTTGAAGGCACCAGTTCCTATGCTTTTTAAAAATGACAATAACATTTGTTTCGCTTATGTTGTTGTACACATTGTGCTCGCGGGCGGGGGGCTTGACTTTCACAGGGGCGGGGGGCTTGACTTTCACAGGGGCGGGGGACTTGACTTTCACAGGGGCGGGGGGCTTGACTTTCACAGGGGCGGGGGGCTTGACTTTCACAGGGGCGTGGGGCTTGACTTTCACAGGGGCGTGGGGCTTGACTTTCACAGGGGCGTGGGGCTTGACTTTCACAGGGGCGGGGAGCTTAACTTTCACAGGGGCGGGGGGCTTGACTTTCACAGGGGCGGGGGGCAGTGCCCTCCCGGAGATATGGCTGAAAGAGACCCTGATTAACACCTATCCCTACTGTAAAATGCTTTTATAATGAAATGTAAGTTGAACATAGATTGCGTATGTTTCATAATTGGCAAGAACTATTATCATAATGGCAGTCATTGATCTTGATGTAAAGGTATTTTAATACCGTGTTATGAAAGTCTTAAAATTTGTAAATTTGCAAACAAATATTATTGAATAAAAATATCGATCTATGCAAACAACGAGAAGTAAGACTTCGGTTTGTAATCAGGAGCGGCCCGTATTTATAATGGAATACTGTAAGACTTTAACAAGAATAGCCTTAAATGTACTGATCATCAAATATATTGAGCGTAGCGATATTTAATAGATTTCACTAATTGTACTCGGATAAAGGCACCAGTTACCTTTCTTTTTAAAACTGTTAAAAATGACAATTTAGTAGTTTTTTAGTTTTAAAAATATATAATCTTTCTGATATTTTTACGGGTGGTTCGCAAATTACGTCACACTCAATGGGAAAAGAGAGGGGGGGGGGTCGATAATTTGTGAAACTTTGTGACAGGGGGAGGGATGGGGGTCTAAAATGTGTGACGCCACGACTATTATTATTATTTTTTTTTTTAATCTAAAAGTTTATAATTTTGAAAAATCTTTATTCAATTAATTTTCAAAACATTAATTTGAGGTCAAAATTGATTCAGTTATTATAGGTGAGCCCACCGTGAAACTCGGTCGCGCACACCTTTTTGCGCATATCGAAAAAGGACGCAAAAACTATTGTGGCCATTTTTACATTCGGCTTGTGGAGGACTTCGTTGTTTCGCGTCACAGTTTTCTAATAATAGCACATCTTTATCCATTTTGGAAAAATGTTAAAGAATAAAATAAAATCTTAGTTTAGTTATGAAAAGTGTATGTATATTTTGATTTTTTTAGTTGTGATGTGACCTCAAGAAAAAGGAAGGGGTGTAAAGAATATGTGACACTTTGTGTCAGGGGGGAGGGGGGGGTCTAAAAAGGTTATTTTTTTCCGTGACGTAATTTGCGAACGACCCCTTCACCAATGTTGCTCCCGGGGGCGGCGGCGGGGGCGGGGGGGAGGGAGGCAGGGCCCCCTGGAAGAGATGCCTGAAAGAAACCCTGCTTGAACCCAGCCTGTCATCATTTCCCTCATTTCGATGATACGCTCCCGTCAAGAGCCCGACCGCTTCAGAGCGAAAGAACTGCTCTGTACACTGTTTGATTTGTCATTTTGACTCGGGTTTCATCACGATAATTTACGGAATAGTCTTGATTTGAAGGTGTCTGCTTGTAATGTACTTCACCATTTGAAACACTGAGTCTATAACTTGTCTTAAATCATTTCTAAAAAGTTTTTTTTTTTATTTTTAAAAAATGAGTGAACGTAGGCATGGATTTTTTGTCGACGACACTCCTACTCCCAGCTGGCGATACGCCCCTGAATTAAAACACCAATTTGGACAGCACTCTTCTAGTGCGGCAATTTGGACAGCAGTACCCACTTTGCGGCCCACCAGCACCCACTTTGCGGCCCATGAAGTAACGAAATATTTTTTAATTATTTTTATTTTCTTAATAGCACACGTTTTTCATGACGTATTACGGCCTGCCTTACATTTTGACTTGTGCAAGCCTGCTCTAGTCTACAGGCCTGCTCTAGTGTACAGGTAATAGCTGATATTTAGCTGAAGATTGGTGTATAGCTCAGTCACAAAACATTATTCTTTTTAAATTGCGGATCCTGGACAAACTTATCCTGTAAATATAGGTCGCTAAATTGTCAACTCGGAAATCAAAATAGATTCTGGCACGTGAACAATTTAATATTCACTGAACTATAGAGCTAAAAATAACTTTAAAAAAAATTCAACATATGTTTCCTTTTCTCTCTCTCTTTCTCTCTCCTTCTCTCTCACTTTCTATGTCTTTCTCTTACTTGTTCTAATGTCATCCATCTCCTTTCTCAATAGAACTCTAAAAATAGAACATAATCCTAATACAAAAACATCATGTACAAACATAAACCCAGTAATGAAAAGTCAAGATGGTTGCGTGCCTTATCTGACTTTTTTACTTTTTAAATTACATACATTTTTGTAATATATCAACGCTCTACGTATTGATTTCTGGAACGGGAGAGAACTCCAGCGGTTGTCAGGCCATGATACCAGTTTGTTTACATGGCAGTCGAGTCAACCTCCCCTCGCTGAACTTTAGAGGGTTATTTTTTATATGGTTTCCGAGCGTGAGTTGGGCGTGATTAACTCTAAATGTTAAATCTAAAATGTGGGAATGTGTGGCTCACGTGGGTGAGACGTGCGGATGGAATGTGTGTGACGCTGGGTGGAGAGCTAGACCCCCACAAAAATGTTAGCAAGAGACACCCCCCACATCAATGGGACCAACATAGCTACATCTCACACACCAGCGTGACGAACGGGGCTACACTCCACATCAATGGGACCGACGGAGGTACACCGCAGAGGCCAATGTTACCATCAGAGCTACACCGCAGAGGCCAATGTTACCAGCAGAGCTACACCGCAGAGACCAATGTTACCATCAGAGCTACACCGCAGAGGCCAATGTTACCAGCAGAGCTACACCGCAGAGGCCAATGTTACCAGCAGAGCTACACCGCAGAGACCAATGTTACCATCAGAGCTACACCGCAGAGACCAATATTACCAGCAGAGCTACTTCCGATTCCCGTGTTACCAAAACAGCTACACACCACACCAATCCATCGAAAAACAGTGATACACACAATGTACCAATGTGACCAACATAGTCACACACCACACACCCATTTGACCAACAGAGGTCACCACGCTACATCAGTGATACATACAAAAAAATTTTCTACGAAAATCATAAATCCCTTATAACCTTCAACTCTTTTTAACATACAACTCCAACTTATTTTAACATGGCATTCCAACTCATTTTAACATACCACTCCAACTCATTTTAACATACCACTCCAACTCATTTTAACATGCCACTCCAACTCATTTTAACATACCACTCCAACTCATTTTAACATACCATTCCAACTCATTTTAACATGCCACTCCAACTGATTTTAACATGCCACTCCAACTCATTTTAACATGCCACTCCAACTCATTTTAACATACCACTCCAACACATTTTAACATGCCACTCCAACTCATTTTAACATACCACTCCAACTCATTTTAACATGCCACTCCAACTCATTTTAACATGCCACTCCAACTCATTTTAACATGCCACTCCAACTCATTTTAACATACCACTCCAACACATTTTAACATGCCACTCCAACTCATTTTAACATACCACTCCAACTCATTTTAACATGCCACTCCAACTCATTTTAACATGCCACTCCAACTCATTTTAACATACCACTCCAACTCATTTTAACATGCCACTCCAACTCATTTTAACATGCCACTCCAACTCATTTTAACATGCCACTCCAACTCATTTTAACATGCCACTCCAACTCATTTTAACATACCACTCCAACTCATTTTAACATACCACTCCAACTCATTTTAACATGCCACTCCAACTCATTTTAACATACCACTCCAACTCATTTTAACATGCCACTCCAACTCATTTTAACATGCCACTCCAACTCATTTTAACATGCCACTCCAACTCATTTTAACATACCACTCCAACTCATTTTAACATGCCACTCCAACTCATTTTAACATGGCATTCCAACTCATTTTAACATACCACTCCAACTCATTTTAACATGCCACTCCAACTCATTTTAACATGCCACTCCAACTCATTTTAACATGCCACTCCAACTCATTTTAACATACCACTCCAACACATTTTAACATGCCACTCCAACTCATTTTAACATACCACTCCAACTCATTTTAACATGCCACTCCAACTCATTTTAACATGCCACTCCAACTCATTTTAACATACCACTCCAACTCATTTTAACATGCCACTCCAACTCATTTTAACATGCCACTCCAACTCATTTTAACATGCCACTCCAACTCATTTTAACATGCCACTCCAACTCATTTTAACATACCACTCCAACTCATTTTAACATACCACTCCAACTCATTTTAACATGCCACTCCAACTCATTTTAACATACCACTCCAACTCATTTTAACATGCCACTCCAACTCATTTTAACATGCCACTCCAACTCATTTTAACATGCCACTCCAACTCATTTTAACATACCACTCCAACTCATTTTAACATGCCACTCCAACTCATTTTAACATGCCACTCCAACTCATTTTAACATGCCACTCCAACTCATTTTAACATGCCACTCCAACTCATTTTAACATACCACTCCAACTCATTTTAACATGCAGACTTCCGGAAAAAAACACAAGGTTTTGTAATCTCTCCAGTGTGAAACGCTCAGATGGTGGGTAGAGAAAAAGAGGATTCAAGGACTGTCTAAGAGCTTCATTCAAATCCATGGACATTGACCTGGATTCGTGGGTAACACTTCCTGTGGATCGTACAAGATGGCGTGGCGGACTCATTGTCGGAACACAGTTCTCGTAGAATAAGCGCCCCCGCTCACGCCCAGGGAATAGCAGAATCGACTCAAAGACTAGAGCCCCAAAACAACGTGGGTCCTACGTGCAGGAAAGCTTTCCAGGCACAGATAGCACTGGCGGGTCACTTGCGTAGTCATCGTTTAATATAGCCATGGTCATCTTCGCGTGCCAAGAACAAACGACAGCATAGCCCAACTCAATTCAAGCTTTTCAAATGTGCAAAGTCATTTCATAACCGAAACGACGCAAAAATGCTGATATAACACACAGGGGCTGATTTGACACAGGGGCTGATATGACACACAGAGGCTGATTTGACACAGGGGCTGATATGATACACAGGGGCTGATTTGACACAGGGGCTGATATGACACACAGGGGCTGATTTGACACAGGGGCTGATATGACACACAGGGGCTGATATGACACACAGAGGCTGATATGACACACAGAAGCTGATATGACACGGATGCTGACATGACATACAGAAGCTGATATGACACAAAAAGGCTGGTACAACCCACAAAGGCTGATATGACACACAAAGGCTGACATGACACGGAGGCTGACATGACAAACAGAAGCTGATATGACACACAAAGGCTGATATGACACACAAAGGCTGATATGACACGGAGGCTGACATGACAAACAGAAGCTGATATGACACACAAAGGTTGATATGACACACAAAGGCTGATATGACACACAAAGGCTGATACAACCCACAGTGGCTAAAACTAAAATGAGACATACGGCTCCTCTGTAAAACTTGAAAAATAAACTCACCCTTTGAAAAATCCTGTGAAACACAAATCTGAGTGGACGATTGTATTGAAAGCTAAAAATAGCTTTACTTCTTAATGTTTAATTGCGTGACCCTCTGATGTATATCTGTAAAAGTAATAGCTCGATTAAGCTATCAGGATCGTATGCTTCAAATTAATTTTAATAGAAGATTATAATAAATACATTTTCGTTTATTTATTCAAGGATTGTGTGTGGAATACCAGATTGCGGACAATTTGTCAGTCTTATTGGATGGTCGTAATCCTCAAAATTTCTCTCCCTCTTTCACTCGTTCTCTCTCTCTCCCCTCTCTCTTTCTCTCTCTCTCTCTCTCTCTCTCTCTCTCTCCATGTCTCTCTCTTTCTCTCGCGAACACACACAGGCACACTTTTTCACTTCTTTTCTTCCTTTCCCTCTCTTGCCATATTTATTTTTGTCTCTCTCTCTCTCTCTTTCGTTATCTATCGAAAACACACACACAAACAGTTTAACTCTTTATCTCTCGCTCTCTCTCTCTCTCTCCCTTCCTCTCTGCATCGCGTGCATGCCAACGCGCTCCAACACACTCAACTTGACTCTCTTTTCTCCCACCCTCCCTCTCTCCCGCTCTCTCTCCTACCCACCCCTCTCTCTCCCTTTCGCACCCTCTCTTTCTCCCCCTCTCTAGCACCCTCCCTCTCTCTTTCCTCCCCCACCTCCCTCTCTCTCTCATTCTCTCTCTGCCACCCTCCCTTTCTCTCCCCCTACCTCTCCTTTTCTCCCACCCCCTCTCTTCCCCTCTCTTCTCCTCTCCCACCCTCTCTCTCTCTTCCCCTCTCTCCCCCTCCCTTTCTCTCCCTACCTCTCTCTCTACCTTCCTCTCTCTCCCCCTCTCTGTCTCTGCGCCTCTCTATCCCACCCTCCCTCTCTCTCCCTCTTTCTCTCTATCTCCTTCGCTCTCTCTTTCCCCTCTCTTTGCCTCTCCCTCTCTCTCTCCCTCTCTCTATCACTCTCTCTGTCCCTCTGTTACTCTCTATTACCCCCTCTCTCTCTTTTCCTATGTCTCTTTCCCCCCTCTCTCTCTTCCTCTTTCTCTTTCCTTTTCCCTTTCTCTCTCTATCTATCTATATCTCTCACCCAGCATTCGTCTGGGATCGATTCAATTAAATTACAAATTTCCTTAGGGGCCATAAAAAACAAAAAAATGGAATGTTTTGGGCTCCAGGCGTCTTCATGATCAGACTCGAGTTTTCTATCGCATCTTCAGCTTCGCAGCTGTAGGAACTCACTTTAAATAACAATCGCTGTACATTTGGAAGGGAGAAAAATTGCTCTTGAACCACCTCTACAAGATAATGGCATGAATAATGAATAATAAACTTTAATTCATTACTGCAGGCTCACAGTGAATTTCTTCCACCGTTCAGTCGTGTATCATGAAACTAATATCGTATGCTGCAAAATGTCCGTTCGTACTTTTAAAAAAAATATATATCCAGGATACGATAGTAAGTCTTTATGATGGTGAACTTATCACCTGTATTACTAAACTTTAAGTAAGCCTTTATGATGGTGAACTTATCACATGTATTACTAAACTTTAAGTAAGCCTTTATGATGGTGAACTTATCACATGTATTACTAAACTTTAAGTAAGCCTTTATGATGGTGACCTTATCACATGTATTACTAAACTTTAAGTAAGCCTTTATGATGGTGAACTTATCACATGTATTACTAAACTTTAAGTAAGCCTTTATGATGGTGAACGTCTCAAAAGTATCATTAAAGTTTTCTACAAATTTCAGTAAACTCATTTTAGCCAACTTTTTCTGTTGGTGAACTCTACCAAAATTTAACTTAACTACACCAATTTATTAGTGACTCCTACTAATCAGCAGCGGTTCTCAACCTGTGGGTCGCGACCCCTTTGGGGGTCGCATGACCGTTTCACAGGGGTCGCCTAAGACCAATTGAAAACACAAATACACTACTGTTTTAAAGTATCAACAAAAATAATTTTGTGGTTGGGGGGTCGTCACAACGTAAGGACCTGCAATATAGGGTCGCGGCATTAGAAAGGTTGAGAACCCCTGTACTAATGTTTTAGTAAATTCAAACAATTTATTGGTGAACTCTTCCAAAATCCAATTATTATTATTATTATAAGAACGTTTTTATAAAGTAGTGCCCCAACCTAGGGCTTAGCTCACCACGCTGTACATACAATTTAACAAACATAATCATGAACTTAAAAATTAACATACATTAATTAAATAAAACAAAACAAATGTGTATTCGCCCAACCATTCCATAACTTTTTAAATGTCAAGCCACGGACGGCACCCAGCAGTATCGTCTATCTGTCAGAGGGGGGAAATGAAAACCACCCCCTCACTTATATTTCAAAAAGTATATTTTTTATATAGCAAATTGCACTCATATATATTAAGTCATTCAGTCAACGCCGCACACACATTAATAAACACAAGGAACACATTAGTGAGCACCTGCCATCTATTAGTAAACTCCTCCCACATTTTTGTTTTTTTACGACACCCATTTGGTTGTGAAGTTGACCAAAACTTTCTCTAAGGAAACTTCAGTCTAAATCACGGTAAAGTCAACTTCAGTCTAAACAGGGTAAAGTCAACTTCAGTCTAAACCAGGGTAAAGTCAACTTCAGACTAAACCAGGGTAAAGTCAACTTCAGTCTAAACCACGGTAAAGTCAACTTCGGTATAAACTACGGTAAAGTCAACTTCGGTCTAAACCACGGTAAAGTCAACTTCGGTCTAAACCACGGTAAAGTCAACTTCGGTCTAAATCACGGTAAAGTCAACTTCAGTCTAAACCACGGTAAAGTCAACTTCAGTCTAAACCACGGTAAAGTCAACTTCAGTCTAAACCACGGTAAAGTCAACTTCAGACTAAACCAGGGTAAAGTCAACTACAGTCTAAACCACTGTAAAGTCAACTTCGGTCTAAACCAGGGTAAAGTCAACTTCGATCTGAACCACGGTAAAGTCAACTTCAGTACCATGCAGGTACACATCTCCTGATCATTTTGAAGACACAAAAGTTCAGAGAGTTGTAGCAACTATTGCAGCAATAATCCTTTCTTGAGTGAAGAGACATTTTTATGCAATAAAGAGGGTAAACATGTTTTCGGAGCTGTGGGGGGGGGGGCACATTTTTTCATTGTCTTTAGATATTGTCTTTTTTTTTATTGCATTTATTCCTTCCTAGTGACCACTTGTTGAGACATATGTACTCATCGGGTCAAAGGTTGTTTTATATGTAGACTCGGGAAGATACTTTAGGATATTAGGGTTAGATATTAGAGATAGAGAGAATGAGAGGAGGAGAGAGATTTAGAATGAGAGAGAGTGAGATAGAACGATGTTAAAGAGAGAGGGGGAGAGAGGGAGAGTGAGAGAGGGGTAAAAAGCGTAATGAAAAGAAATATATTAACATTTCAATCTTATAGACATAGTTGTTATACGTTAGTATATCAATGTAATATGGTTGTTACACATTAGTATATCAATGTAATATGGTTGTTTACACATTAGTATATCAATGTAATATGGTTGTTACACATTATTATATCAATGTAATATGGTTGTTTACACATTAGTATATCAATGCAATATGGTTTTTTACACATTAGTATATCAATGTAATATGGTTGTTTACACATTAGTATATCAATGTAATATGGTTGTTTACACATTAGTATATCAATGTAATATGGTTGTTTACACATTAGTATATCAATGTAATATGGTTGTTTGCACAGTAGTATATCAATGTAATATGGTTGTTTACACATTAGTATATCAATGTAATATGGTTGTTTACACATTAGTATATCAATGTAATATGGTTGTTTACACATTAGTATATCAATGTAATATGGTTGTTTACACATTAGTATATCAGTGTAATATGGTTGTTATAGATTAGTATATCAATGTAAAAACACCAACTCCAGCACGGTTGGAAGCGATCATCAAACTGATACAGACCTACTGTACTTTCTCTAACCCTTTCTCTCTTTTCTCTTGTTCTCTCTTCTCTCTCTCTCTCTCTCTCTCTCTATTTCTTACATTCACTCCCATAGCCAAACACAGACTCTACTGTACAAACAACCCGGCTGGCAGCATCGAACAAGTACAACAAAACTGCTAACAAGACAACCGCTTGACTTCATCGACTCTATTAAATTAAGATTGTCATACTGTCACTATAAACGATGTCCCTCGACTTCTAATAAATTGTATATGTACACCACAACGTCATCAACTGACCTGTCCGTGAGTCCATCCGAGCGTACAGTCCCATGAGAAAACTCCCACGACACGAGAACACTGTCAACTCGCTGGGCGTGTAGTCAGAAGCTCACGCCACCCGAGCCTGGGTGTCGGGTCTCCCAGCACCATCTCACAGAGCGAGAGAGGGAAAGAAAGGGAGGGGGGGAGTACGCGAGGTTTGTACTACAAAATAGTTCCCAAAACGGACCGGCTTTTACTAACAGTCACACGTGCAGCAACTACTGGTTTGGTTCAAGTCTTTCTTTCTCTTAAAATAAAAAGAATAATAACTTCCAATTATTTAATTTCACCTTTTTTTTTTCTTTTTTTTTTTTTCAAAATAAAAGTTCATGACATTATTTATTTCTTCTGACATGACACACCGTCTGTTTCAATTTTATACCAGTGCTCTCCCTTTACAAAATAATGGTCTGGAAGACATTGCCAGGTAAAGTGGGCTTGTAAATGGTAGAAGACATTGCCAGGTAAAGTTTGTAAATGGTAGAAGACATTACCAGGTAAAGTGAGTCTGCAAATGGTAGAAGACATTGCCAGGTAATTTGCTGCTCTCTTGGATACTACTTCTGAGCTAAGTGCTATTTTTTAAAACGTTTTAATTTTATTCGTTTTATCTGTTTGTTTGCTGATGAAGGCTTCGTGCCGACACGCTCGTTGTTTTGTTGAGTTCCTTTTTTCAGGTTTAACCTTACTTTGTTTTACTAATTTCCTTGGGCCAGGTAAAGTAGGTCTGTAAGTGGTGGAAGACATTGCCAGTTAAGGTGGGTCTGTAAGTGGTGGAGGGCATGCCAGTTAAAGTGGGTCTGTAAATGGTACAAGACATTGCCGGTAAAAGTGGGTCTGTAAGTGGTGGACACATTGTTAGTTAAAGTGGATCTGTAAATGGAAGAATACATTGCCAATTAAGGTGGGTCTGTAAGTGGTGGAAGACTTTACCACAGAGGTTCCCAAACTTTTTTGTCTCGTAGACCCCTTGCAATGTTTTTCGGTTTTAGGTAGACCCCCTGCTTACCTGATATTGATTTTTTGCAAATTCATTAACTTCAAATGTATTTATGACAGCCGGTATAGTGCTACTCACTTTGAAAGATTTAAATTTATAACGGTAGTGAAGTGTAGTGTGAATAACTTTTTTAAAAACATGTTAAGTTTTAAACATTTATTTATTAAATTTTAAATTAAAAAATGCCAAAATAGAAGTCATGACCTGCTTACATGAGATCCACTATCGTCGACCCCATTTTCATTTCATGGACCCCCAATTTTTTTTCCGCTGCCATAGACCCCTTGCAAGTTGTCGTAGACCCCTGGGGGTCGATATAGACCACTTTGGGAATCACTGCTTTACCAGGTAAAGTGGGTCTGTAAATAGTGGAAGACATTGCCAGTTAAAGGGTTTGTAGGAGTTGTGGCACATCGAGGAAGATTCTTGTACTGATGAAATTGTAGCATGCAAGTATTGTAGCATGTTAGTGCTGTAGCATGTGAGTGTTGTAGTATGTGAGTATTGTAGCATGTGAGTATTGTAGTATGCAAGTATTGTAGTATGTGAGTATTGTAGTATGTGAGTATTGTAGTATGTGAGTATTGTAGCATGCAAATATTGTAGCATGTTAGTGCTGTAGCATGTGAGTGTCGTAGTATGTGAGTATTGTAGCATGTGAGTGTTGTAGTATGTGAGTATTGTAGCATGTGAGTGTTGTAGTATGTGAGTATTGTAGCATGTGAGTGTTGTAGCATGTGAGTATTGTAGCATGTGAGTATTGTAGTATGTGAGTATTGTAGTATGTGAGTGTTGTAGTATGTGAGTATTGTAGCATGTGAGTGTTGTAGCATGTGAGTATTGTAGTATGTGAGTGTTGTAGCATGTGAGTATTGTAGCATGCAAGTATTGTAGTATATGAGTATTGTAGTATGTGAGTGTTGTAGTATGTGAGTATTGTAGCATGTGAGTGTTGTAGCATGTGAGTATTGTAGCATGCAAGTATTGTAGTATGTGAGTATTGTAGTATGTGAGTATTGTAGTATGTGAGTGTTGTAGTATGTGAGTATTGTAGCATGCAAGTATTGTAGCATGTGAGTATTGTAGCATGTGAGTATTGTAGTATGTGAGTACTGTAGTATGTTAGTATTGTAGTATGTGAGTATTGTAGCATGTGAGTATTGTAGCATGTGAGTATTGTAGCATGTGAGTATTGTAGTATGTGAGTACTGTAGTATGTGAGTATTGTAGCATGTGAGTATTGTAGCATGTGAGTATTGTAGCATGTGAGTATTGTAGTATGTGAGTGTTGTAGTATGTGAGTATTGTAGCATGTGAGTATTGTAGCATGTGAGTATTGTAGCATGTGAGTATTGTAGTATGTGAGTATTGTAGCATGTGAGTATTGTAGCATGTGAGTATTGTAGTATGTGAGTGTTGTAGTATGAGAGTGCTGCTCCGTGCGATTTAAGAAAATATAAGATGACAGTTCTGTAGCAGGGCGTAAGGTGAATCATGCTGCGGTCACATTATGTTGTACTCAGATCTTAGTATTACACGAACGTCCAGGTCAACCCCCACCCCCTTTACCGAAAGATACATGAGGCCCGCAACATTCACGCTCACTTGTATCATAGAATGAGTTACTGTCTCTTGTTGGACGAATCGAATGTGTTCGCCATCAGAATGCACGCTGGATAGCCCGTGACTTAAGATGATGTTCATTTTTAATAAATATTTTAATAGTGTAATTAAAGGCTGTATTCGTTCAGTGTTGGGATCGTTGTCTTTCAATTAAGTCCTAAAAAAAGATTCCATGACCAAACATTAAAACTATCTGTTCTTGTCAATAATGACAGTGAACAACTCTGTCACTATGTAACACCACCTTCGGGGTGTTAGGCGGTGCTAGAAAGAAATATAAGCTCGTCACCTTCATCTGATAAGAAAGAAATATTAGCTCGTCACCTACATCTGATAAGAAAGAAATATAAGCTCGTCACCTTCATGTGATGAGAAAGAAATATTAGCTCGTCACCTTCATCTGACGAGAAAGAAATATTAGCTCGTCACCTTCATCTGATGAGAAAAAAAATCTCATGATTATCTGACAGGACAACTTTCTTACATAAGCCAGAGACAGCGGCGCATATAAGAAATGTTAGATAACAGTTTCGACATCTCTTCAACCCCCTCCCTTTAATCACACACTTCCAATTTATTACAGTTATGAGTTTTTAAACTTGTATATGATTAAAAAGAAACTCTCTAAAATATAAACAGCAATCTTTTAGACGCCGTTATTTCCGCCTATTCCGTGTGACATATACTAATGTCAAAAAAGAGATGGAACGTTCTCTTCTTTTTTTTCTTTTTTTTTTCAAAACTTTTTTTTTATAAATCACGTCATCAAAATTTTGGCTTTGATCTTGTCCAGATTTTAATGAGATTTTCTGGTCTTTTCTCTCCACAAAATGGAACTCAGCGACAGACCGGCCCCGACGGGGGTTAATCATTCCTTGGTTATCTTCCCGTAAGTATTTTTTATGTCCCTTTCGTGGGCTAATGTTGATGGTGTCTTACTGATGATCAGGTCTCAGTTTTGATGTGTGTCACTGGTAATGGTGTTTTGTTATTGCGTCTCAGTTTTGATGTGTGTCACTGGTAATGGTGTTTTGTTATTGCGTCTCAGTTTTGATGTGTGTCACTGGTAATGGTGTTTTGTTATTGCGTCTCAGTTTTGATGTGTGTCACTGGTAATGGTGTTTTGTTATTGCGTCTCAGTTTTGATGTGTGTCACTGGTAATGGTGTTTTGTTATTGCGTCTCACTATTCGTTCCATGTAATTTGTAAGTGGTGTCTAAATAGAAGCTAAACCGAACACATTACATTACGTGCTCCAGCCTTCTTAAATCCACACTTATACCTACAAATATAATTGTTCACACTAATACCTACAAATATAATTGTCCACACTAATACCTACAAATATAATTGTCCACACTAATACCTACAAATATAATTGTCCACACTAATACCTACAAATATAATTGTCCACACTAATACCTACAAATATAATTGTCCACACTAATACCTACAAATATAATTGTCCACACTAATACATACAAATATAACTGACCACACTAATACCTACAAATATAATTGTCCACACTAATACCTACAAATATAACTGACCACACTAATACCTACAAATATAATTGTCCACACTAATACCTACAAATATAATTTTCCACACTAATACATACAAATATAACTGACCACACTAATACCTACAAATATAATTGTCCACTACAAATTGTCCAGACCCAAACCTTCAATAATAAGTGTCCACGCCAATACTTTCACAAATAATTGTCCAGCCATTACACCCAAAAATAATTGTCTGCAAAATAAAAATACAAATAACAAGACAACGGTGAGATTGTATAACCTTAAGGTAAACAACATCGTCAACAAATTTGATGGAATAGATAGAAAAAACGTTTATTTTTGACAAATTTGTAGTTATACATTGCTACGTATATATACACATTTATATACAAAGAAAATAAATTGTTATATTTTTTTTTGTATTCACATTGCATTTGTTTGATATGACATTTCAGATACTGTCAGGCACTTTCAGCGAACGACAAATTTCAAGGCACCATTCAGCAAAGGACATATTAATGTAAAGAGACATTTAATAAGAGGGGCTTATAATTATTTAATACTGTACATCAGGTACAAACTCTTTTAGAGTTAATTAAGACACTAGCCAACTACGCTGTACGTGTAGTCTTCTATTTCGTCCTCCAGGGTCAGACAGTTTTGTTTAGCACATCCACTGCACAGCTGAATGCGATGTGGTCTTATCGGTGTAGAAGTGGTGGTAGTGGGGATGCAGGATTAAGGAACTTTGCCACGGGTCGGCAACCATATTTTAGCGAGGAGCCTTTTTTAACAAAAATGATATATGCTAATAAAATATATTGGAAGCCCCAGCCAGTGGAGCATTGTTTAAACGCCATTTCATATATATATATATATATATATATATATATATATATATATACATAATTTTTTTTTGAAGAGCACAAATGATCGATGTTATCATATCACAACAGACAAACATGTCAACAGTTTAGTCTTCGAGTGAGAGAGTCGTCAACGGCAGGCGAGATGTCTAAATCATGTTATTTCATTGACAGCCAGATCATGTACGCAACTCGAATGTCCAAAAACGGACAAATAGGTAAATAGACGGACATAACAGACTTAGGGACAAGATTTATATCTTTACAAATATATTTTGAGATGCCATCTTGAAGCTCAGCCCCCCTCCCCCCACCCCCGGGATTCTAGGTTTCCATTGGGCTATACGTCTTCTATGGAAACCGATGATTAACTTCTGGTCATTAAAAGTATTGGAGCCAAATTCAAGGCCTGGTGAGAGTTGGGGGTAGGAGAATGTTATTTAGTGGGGGTGGCATATTATTGGGGGCGGTACATATTCTCGGGGCCCGTTGAGACTGAAAGGTCATGGTGGTCTGTTGAGACTGAAAAGTCCTGGTGGTCCGCTGAGACTGAAAATCCAGGAGGTCCGTTGAGACTAAAAGGTCATGGTGGACGTTGAGACTGAACGTCCTGGTAGTCTGTTGAGACTGAAAGTCTTAATGGTCCGTTGAGACTAAAATATCCTGGTGGACTGTTGAGACTGAAAAATCCTGGTCTGGATAAATTACTTTATTCTTAATCCTGATCACTAGTCTGCTGCAAAAAAACCCTAAATGACAAATTGATGTTAGCATTTCGTTTTAAGTTGATTATAATATCGTAACCACCATTGCATAGCATTTAGTACACGTGGCATTATAATGCAAATTCGAAAGCTTTTGTTAGACGACAAAAAAAATCTACAATAAAGACATGTTATTTAAAAAATGTTATAGGGAATAACTGTTCAGAGGCCTGCTCTTTAAAGTCCTAAATCTAAGAACCTCACCCATTCCACCGTTAAGCGGCCTATTGAATTAATATATCCAAGGCTTAGAATCGATTTATAACAGCAATGATTTTTATCTATTTTAAATATATATATTTGTAGTAGAAGCAATCTGGCAGTGATAGAACAAAAACAATAGCTTTATTTAATACAATTTTGTCTGGAGATTGAACGTCATGTGTGTTGGTCAACGTCACGAAGTTTCAATTACAAGGTCAAGCAGTTTAAATTCTGGGTCATCGGGTCAAATAACTGTAGTAGAACCCAAATTGAATATCATAGTCCATATTATTAAGACCAACTTGTGAACAGTTTAAACCGTTTCTAGAAGTACAGTTCCATAACATTTACCATGTAATTGACAGTACGTAGGCGCGTCGTCAAATCTGTGATTTTAAGCTTTCCCGAACTTTCAACAGCAAAAAATAATATAATGTTAACCATAAGATGATGTCCAGTCATATTAATGTATACATTGTAACACTATACCTAAAAACACCATATAGAGCTTCATAAAGCTAAATATAACACACCCCCACACCCAATATAAAATACATATTATCATAATATATAACCTAAGCCTTATGTTGTTCCATAGAATGTACGCTATGTACTATCTCATTAGTATGTTTCTTCATCACACAGGATACCTTACAAGACATAAAGTACACCAAAAAAAACAACAACATCGGTATAGCCATACATCACATATCAAAATGTCTATGCCAGAGCCCTTGGCTTTAAAACTCTATTTCGACCTGTCCTTCTGAAGAGAGAGAGAGAAAAAAAAATGTGTGTGTGTGTGTGGGGGGGGGGGGGGGTAATTACGTGGCCAAGGAAGAGTTATTGACTTTGGCAAAACCGAAATTTTAGTGCCATAAATCCACTTCACCGTGCCGCAGCTTCCGGTCGATCAATTGTTCCGTGTATGACGCACACAGTTATACTTTTGGGATCTCAGCGTCGGTGCTGCTACCGATCTCATTGTCGTCGACGATCACCTGATCTCTGACGATCACCTGATCTTCGACGGTCACCTGTTCTTTGACGGTCATCTGACCTTTGAGTAACTCTGAAAGGAAAAAAAAAAAATTAAACATTCAAAACGCTGAAATCAACTGAAGAGTTTAAACACAAAAAGAATGGACTGCTTGATGGATGTGCGTTGAGCGAGTTTATAGATGTGATTTATTTTAATGTGTTTTTCTCGAAAGTTAAGGCAGTGTTTAAATAACTTTTTTTTTAAACACATGCCCCACCTCATGACCTAAATTGGGGTTCGTTACCCCCATGGCAGCAGACATTTAAAAAAAATAAAAACTGGATATTCGTTTCTGTTTTTTTTTTAAAAATGTTGGTTTTTTTAATAACGCAATTTTAGTTTAATAATTCACATTTTGTGTGGCTCCTATGCTTTTATGGCCACAATTGACTTTTTTTTTAACCACCAACAATTTATAGCACTGAAGGGGGAAAACACAAATCAACAGTGCTTGGGTATATGGGTTTATTCGATTAAAACGTTATGTCAAACTCTGCCACCCATTGTAGCATACACACAAAAGTTATGTCCAACTCTGCCACCCATTGTAGCATACACACAAAAGTTATGTCCAACTCTGCCACCCATTGTATCATACACACAAAAGTTATGTCCAACTCTGCCACCCATTGTATCATACACACAAAAGTTATGTCCAACTCTGCCACCCATTGTAGCATACACACAAAAGTTATGTCCAACTCTGCCACCCATTGTAGCATACACACAAAAGTTATGTCCAACTCTGCCACCCATTGTAGCATACACACAAAAGTTATGTCAAACTCTGCCACCCATTGTAGCATACACACATCCATAGACGTAACATACAATATCCCTCACCCACTTTTAAACAAAATTTGAGAATCCACTGCACACGACCCAATCCCCTGACATAACCAACAATCTTTGTTCTGTCAGATTTGGTCGTTTAAAAACGTATCCACTGGTGCTTGTTGATTCTGAATTACCCATAGCAACAAAATAGCCCCCACTTACCAACATCGTCGTAGACAGCGTCTTCCTTGAGCGAGCCGGAAGAAGTAGAAGGCCCGTCTTCGTAGGTTTCACCTTTGTCCTGACCTTTGACCTTCTCCGATTTAAATGCCTGCTTTAGCAACTCTTGAACGACGTCATAGATGAATATGTACTGGGTCTACAACATTGGGATTTGGATAACATTACTTGGTCTAAGTCAGAAATCTATATAGTTAAGCTTGGACAGTCTGCCTAAGGTCTATTTCTACAAGTTCGGACTATCTAGCTATTGGTCTATTTTGGCAAGTTTGGACTATCTACCCATTGGTATATTTCTACAAATTCCATCATGTAAACAGAAAAAGACAGAAAACATTCTAGTTCCTAACATCGTATATACATTACATCTTTAATTAACCATTTATAGGCGCTAGTCAGGTACAAATAACTTTCAAATAGTTGATATCTCTACTATCCCCCATTTTGGTCATCTTTAACTTTAAACAGTTCAAAATAAAAAAATAACTGCCCTCAAATGGCTCTTAAGCTACCCCGCCACTGCAAAGAAAGCCTTCTGGAGTCTACATACCAGTGATCTCTCAAGTCTCATATGACCCCCCCCCCCCCTTTTTAAGTTATCTTCTAAATAGCCTTTGCAATGACCCCTCCAGTGCGACCGTCTGATAATGATAATCCCAAAACGACCACACTCATGTGTCCCTTTAAAAATGTCTCCATTGACCAATCTAATGATCCCGTTTACTTCCCTTTCAACGCTCACCCACCCCACCACCCTCCGAATCCTCCACTCACCCTGCTCTGAACCATAAACCTCCGCTTGTCCCTCATGCTGAGGACCCGCCCGAAGATGTCCACCGTCCAGTTGTCCCGCGCCGAACACTTCGTCTTGTCCACCTTCTGCTTCATGCCGCTGATCAGCCGGTTGAAATAATCGACAGCGATGAATGTTCCTGTCCGGCCAACTCCAGCACTGGGCGTCAAGAGAAACAAGATCTTAAACAATGACATGAAGTCAACAAGTGGCTCTCGGCTCTGACTAAACTATCAGCAGGACGATGGCTTTACAAACAAGGCAATTTAAAAAAAATAAAATATTTGTGTGTTTTTTTTAAAAATAATATTTTGATTGGGCATTCACATATCTGTCAAATTCTAAATATCTTAAATGGATCCCGTGACTTAGCTGGCGGTCGTATTTTAAGCCCTCGAATGGGAATAGGCTAAACATTTCCGAAGACGTTAAACCAAATAAAAACAAACAAACAGACAAACAAACAAACAGACCAACAAACAAACAGACCAACAAACAAACAGACAAAGAAACAGACATTAAAAAGAACAAATGAGGAAAGTAAGCGTTGTCCAGGGCTTTTTCTATTTTGATGCAATGTTAACAAAGATATTTTTGACGTTATTAAATCATCTGGTTTACTTCTAAATAAAGGATATTTCAATTTCAGGCCTAGTTTTCATTCCTTTTATTACATTGCGTGGCAATCCACTTGTCTGTCCACTTGTCTGTCCACTTGACTGTCCACTCGACTGTCCACTTGACTGTCCGTTTGACTGGCCACTTGACTGTCCACTTGACTCTCCACGGTTACATAGCTGCACGAAATGAATTTAACGAACCGGAACCAACCATGTCGATCTTTTGTGTCCGAAAATCAATAAAAAAATATAACCCTTCCCCCCCCCCCTTTTTAGCTTTTCCCCCAAAACACCAACATCTTCAGGTTCAGCCATCATTCATCGACGGCCCCCAGCTCCTCTTCAGCCACAAACCGCCCTGACTTCCCTATGTAACTCACCTGCAGTGCACCACCACGGGTGCTCGGGGTTGGGTGTTGGTTTCTGCCTGGACGACACGGATGAACTCAATGAGGTCATTTGGGTTGATGTCAGCCTCGTGGTCGGACCAGTACTTGAAGAAAAAATGTTTGACGAATCTGTTCTTCTTCTCCTGTGGAATACACGGCAATCAAATACAAGATGCGAACAGGTTGTACTATTCAAGTGTGACGACAGGTTGTGTTTGGATCCACCCACCAACCCATTCAGCACGACTCTACCTGTTATTATATAAGCCAAGGCCCCCATCAGTTCTCGCCCTCTTTTTTACCTGTAATTTGTGTAGAGAGCCTGGCTAGCTATATTATTGTGATGAAGTTTTGTTCATTCATAATTGTCAAGCCAGTTGAGTTCAGTTCGGTCTGGTGTAGCGTAGTGCAGACTAGTATAGTGCAGTCGTCGTTACACTGCAGTTGGAGTCAGTCGGTTAGTGGCTATATCTAACGCTGACATCCCCTATAAAGAATTCAAGTGTACATTAGGCCCTTGGGAGATAACCCTGGACTTCCGCCAGCCACACGGACCTTGGATGCCACACAGCTATTACGTCCGTGGTACCCCGGCGTGTTCATGAGAGGGGGGGGGGGCAAACAGACTACCGTACTACTGTTGTGTGTGTGATTTGGGACTCCTTACCTGAGGCCAAAACAAGAGACTTCTAGCTCCAGTCCTAACCAGCCAGAGTACTTCGTAATTAGTAGTATACAGTATAACCACCACTATTATATGATGTATAGAATGAAAGTACTTATATATCACCCTAGAAGTACGCGAGTGAGAGAGTGCCATTGAATGTTAGTGTGAGTGGAGTGATATTAGCTTAGGATAGTAATTAAGGATATTAAATCGCAAACCAAGTAGTAATAAATTACGTAACAGTCAACAAGCCGTCCGAAGACTTTGCAGGCCAGCCAGAAACACGCGGACAAAAGAGAAGTTAATATTATCAAGAATTTTAAAAACATGAGCGTAAAACGTCCTTGACAAATCTGAAATTAAATGAGTCGATGTTATCGTTTATCATCAACGTTTATTTTATCATTTATCCTAGATAATTTATCTAATCTCCGACAGGGCAGTTATATAAGCCACCATATTTAAAAACAACTTATTTACTCCCTGACTTCACTCTTTTCAGACTCGTGATACCAATATCCTGGGAAGCACCGGTGTGCTGTCTGGAACTAAGGGGAAGCACCGGTGTGCTGTCTGGAACTAAGGGGAAGCAACATTGTGCTGTCTGGAACTAAGGGGAAGCACCGGTGTGCTGTCTGGAACTAAGGGGAAGCACCGGTGTGCTGTCTGGAACTAAGGGGAAGCACCGGTGTGCTGTCTGGAACTAAGGGGAAGCACCGGTGTGCTGTCTGGAACTAAGGGGAAGCACCGGTGTGCTGTCTGGAACTAAGGGCAAGCACCGGTGTGCTGTCTGGAACTAAGGGGAAGCACCGGTGTGCTGTCTGGAACTAAGGGCAAGCACCGGTGTGCTGTCTGGAACTAAGGGGAAGCACCGGTGTGCTGTCTGGAACTAAGGGCAAGCACCGGTGTGCTGTCTGGAACTAAGGGGAAGCACCGGTGTGCTGTCTGGAACTAAGGGCAAGCACCGGTGTGCTGTCTGGAACTAAGGGGAAGCACCGGTGTGCTGTCTGGAACTAAGAAATATACAAAGGGTCTAGGAAACAATGAAGAAGGACAATACTAAGAGTTGGACGTTCCAGTCAAGAAGCCTCCGAAAGTTTTTTTTGTTTTTTTTTAAATACCGAGACTGACAAACTCAGCTTGTAGGTATGTAGTTGACAGACAAAGTAGTTGACCTCAAATATGTTTCCGGTCAACTACATTCTGCTGTCAATAGCTTCTTGGTCAAACTTACAATTTTATTTTAGGTATTGTCCTTTTTTCGGTGGCTCCTCTTTTTCTTATTGCTTCAATCTGAACGCAGCGCCCCCCCCCCCCCCCCAAATTGTTCTTACCACAACTGAGCATAAAATGGTGCTTAAAGTAGTCAAACGAAACATACACGCTTTTCTTATCGTGACATCAAATAACATTAGGACGCACATACATTAATGAGCCTATACTTTTAAATTTCTATATTTGTACTGTTAAGTTCCTTGACGAAGACTTTTTGCCCAAAACTCCATTCGTTGTTTTGTTTCGTAATTTTGCAGGTTTTCAGCTAACCCTGTGATCTATATTTCCTATTTCCTTGAAATGTGAGAAATGTAAAAGACCGGGCTGAGAACATTAGAGCGACTCAGTTTAGAGCTGTTCACGTGCTCATGTTTTCACGTGTTGTTGGCAAGGGCATTCATACATGGCGGTAAATCATTTAGGACAGTGGTTCTCAGCCTTCCTAATGCCGCGACCCTGTAATACAGTGCCCCAGGTTGTGGCGACCCCGAACCACACAATTATTGTTGTTGCTACTTCATAACTGTAGAGTGTAATTGTTTTCCTATGGTCTCAAGCGACCCCTGTAAAAGGGTCGTTCGACCCCCAAAGGGGTCGCGGCCCACAGGTTAAGAACCACTGAAATAGGATAACTCGTGACACTTTCGCAGTGCTCGGAAGTTTTAACAAGAGTTATATTACCGTGGCGTGCGTCAGTTTCAAAGTTCGGATCTCCCAGTCTTTCGTGTCCAGCTTTCCTGTCCGGGCGACTAGAATCTGGCCGTAGTGGTAAGGGTTGGATTCCTCCTCGTCCGGAAAGTACCTGGCGACCTTTTCTCTGACGATGGAAGTTCGCTGTCGGAATCGAACAAAGGTCAAAGTTCACCAACTTAAGATTTTTGACATGTAATTTGAATATAAGAAACTGATTCACGCTCAAGCAACCCCTTTTTAAAAAGTTTATTAAAGATCGCGTTTGAAATAAATAAATAAATCTCTCCACACCTTGTCAATTTCTGCAAAGTCTGACAACATCACGATGACCGACACTTGCTGTTCCCAGATCATCCTCCAGAAGTCAGGAACAGTGCGAGCCAGTGGACCTTGTGTGGCGATGTAGTCGTGTTTGGAGTCTAAGCCCTTTGGGGAATATGGAACACATAGGTTTACAGGTCAAACATTTGTTATTGGTGATATTAATGGTCAATATATTGGTCAAATATGTGCATTTAGTGTGAAAATGTAAATCTTTGACCAATTACATACAATTATTGTTAAAATTTGCTATGAGGTAAAAAAAAAGACCATGTATGGGTAAAAATGAGTTTTATTTGTCCCTGTGTTTCTGATATATACTTATATTTTCCAATGCCTCATTGTATGTGGGCAAATATGTACGTTTATTTGGATCTAATATTTTATGTAAGATTTGGGGTGAAAGTAATATCATTTGATGCATCCATTTAATGGACTTACTTTTTAAACTTGGAGTTTTTTTGAACACAAATATACACTGATATAGACATATAATCAATATACACTGATATAGACATATAACCAATATACACTGATATAGACATATATAACAATATACAATTATTTATACTTATATAACCAATAGACACTTATTACACAAATTGGCACGTATGGATGTCGAATCATCGGTAACAGAGATCACCGAATGACCTAAGGTCGTGTTGTTGGCAAGAACGCAACACTGTGGGATCACGTGACTTACCGCTATAAAGTTAGCATTGATGTAGTCATGTCCGGTGGATTCCCCTTCCGGTATGCTGAGCTTGACCCGGCTGTGGTCGACTGGAAGTAGAAATGAAGTCATATGACAAACTCAAGGCCATCTTAAACGTGATCCTAACACATGAAGAATGCGTGCTCATTCTGAACAAAAGCCTCAAATGTAAATGAATAAATGGTCATCCTATACACGAACTTTAATTACCTCAGCCACCTGGGCCTATGTCATTTACATGGAAGTCCATCCCGATATGACCATAAGGAATTAAACTCAAACATGGGATTGAACACCCTTAAGGAAATACATTTATCCTAGGAAACATGGCGCCAAAAATGTGTACGTTCGTAAGGATTGCATGATACCAGAATTGGAAATATTTTAGGCTGAAGGTATATAATTACGGAAATGACAGATGACGCCATACTGAACAAATCATGCACAGCTGATACAGTCAATATGTTTAGATGTCCTTGACATTGTCACCAGATTTCAAACGGCGACGCGGAACCTTTTACTTCTGCTAGACGCCAGGTCTCCGTCAAGTCGGTCAAAACCGTACGTAGGGGACCTGAAAAGTCACTCACATGGTATTATGTTGGTCCATCTGTTGTCTGCCCGGTGGTCCAAATCACTGCCCACTTCGGTGGGATAGAGTGGGCTGAGCTTGTCCAACTCCTACTCGCAGGAGAAAAACAAAGGGAGGTTACCAAACAAGGCAAGTCACTCAAGCCTGCATACATAATTATTTTTTAAAAAGATTGTTTTGGTATATGACACTAAACACATTTACCCCTTCAGAATATGTTCTTTATTTTTGATGATATATCTATTTCATTTATCTGTTTAAAAACATGTTTTTTGCTTTTTCATATGTTCAAATTTCATTGTTTATTTCATTTCCCGTAGATTTGATGAAACGATAATGAATAAGTTTACAACTATACCGTGTGAGACGGAGTGTAAGAACACAAGGCAACTTTTGGAGGGTGTGTGAATGTTTATCGTGGCAACTGGTAATGTGATTATGGGTGGATGGCCGTAGATTAATATCGATAGCCGTAGTTTAATATGTCCCATCTTAACAAAAAGTTTGTGAACCTCTGTGACGCATAAAACCCCGTTGCCGTTCAGCGTAGTTTACCACACACACACAACAAAACAACGGACAGCAACCCTACCAAAGCATCCACCCAACACGTTCACAATCTGCCAACCAACACGTTCACAATCTGCCAACCAACACGCTCACAATCTGCCAACCAGCACGCTCAAAATCTGCCAACCAGCACGCTCACAATGTCTCAACCAATACGCACACTATATCCCCAACCACCACCAACCCTTTCAGTCAGCCACACACTCATCGGTGAAACTCTGTCACAAATGACACGGTTTTCCCCATCCAAGGACTACAGATGAATGATGTGCTTCCCCGCTTCACAGATCCGATTGGCTGCTACACTCACCTGGTACTCCTGATTGAGCAGGGCATTGCTGTCCGCGTGTAACTTGACCAACGTGGCTTCGAAGTCTTTGATTTTGATGGGTCTACAAATGACAAGAGAATTAGTTGTTAGGTCTGAGGTTTCGCCGCTGTAAAATATAAGAAATGCTTAGTTTTAATTTTAGATTTTTCTCCCCAGACTGGCCGCTATTACGGCCCTTCCAGGGACGGCTGTGTTTAGCCGGACAAAAAATTAGCTTAACATCAGTAATCAGCTGCAACTCTTAGAAAGCTTAACGTCGTGTTGTTGTTCCGCTTACTTTGATTTACCGTCGTCTTTGGTGGCGACGATTTCTTCCATGGCGATTAGCTGAGACATACGGCTACTTATTTTCCTGCGAGGTGCCCTGACAAAAATAAGTGGATGAGAAGAAGATCTGGTTTAGAAGGGAGACATTGATGGAAGTCACCACCAGACAAAATAACGAATTTGATTATTCTTAAAAATAGGTTTACGGTAACTGGAACTCTCTTGTGTCATAAGCTAAAAAATGACATCTTTTCTCTTACTGATTTGGTTTACGTATTTTAAAATGACCTTCCTTTTATCTATACCAGTGGTTCTCAACCTTCCTAATGCCGTGACCCTTTAATACAGCTCCTCGAGTTGTGCCCCCGCCCCCCCCAGATCCATATATTTATTTTCTTTGCTACTTAAATATGTGTTTTCCGATGGTGTTAGGCGACCCCTGTGCAAGGGTCGTTCGCGACCCACAGGTTGAGAACCGCAGATCTAGACGATATCTCAACTCAAAGGCTACTTTAAAAATATAGAGCTCTTGCTATGATATGTCACCAAAATAATCAACAGAACAATGTTCTTATCGCATTATAAGAACATGATTGCTAATATAATTTATTAGAAGCATGACAAAGCTAGTATTACAATTACTACCATATCACTGGGACAATTTTATGATGTTAAATGTCATGTATGCGATAAACACTAGTTTACACATATTCTAAAGTAATGTCCATAACACATAGTCTAAGGTAATGCGCATAACACATATTCTAAAGTAATGCCCATAAAACATAGTCTAAGGTACTGCCCATACACATATTCTAAAGTAATGCCCATAACACATATTCTAAAGTAATGCCCATAACACATAGTCTAAGGTAATGCCCATAACACTATTCTAAAGTAATGCCCATAACACATAGTCTAAGGTAATGCCCATACACATATTCTAAAGTAATGCCCATACACATATTCTAAAGTAATGCCCATAACACATAGTCTAAGGTAATGCCCATAACACATATTCTAAATTAATGCCCATAACACAAAGTCTAAGGTAATACCCATACACATACTCTAAAGTAATGCCCATAACACATTTTCTAAAGTAATGCCCATAACACATATTCTAAAGTAATGCCCATAACACATATTCTAAAGTAATGCTCATACACAGTCTAAAGTAATGCCCATAACACATATTCTAAAGTAATGCCCATAACACATATTCTAAATTAATGCCCATAACACATATCCTAAAGTAATGCCCATATACATTTAATTAACAGTAAACAATTTTAGTTACAAGAACCTTCGATCGCTGTATTGCATGTATCAAAACTCTCAACTCTGCATTGCAACTTTTTTGTAGTGCTTGGCTGAGGTCCACATTTACGAAGGACCGCACCGTGGCCCTTGAACCTACTACGTTCATTGAATCTTCCACATGCGAGCAAAGTGTGTTCTTTGATGTTACTTTTTTTTGGCAGGTGCGCAAAAATGTGGATTTTAACTTTGATTGGTGATTTCATCATGTTGTTTTGTTATGGTAGATCGATATTTTTTTTTCCTTTACAATTATTTCGTTCTCTTTTAATGTATATTTGGAATATTTAAACGCGCTTAGTTGTAACAAATTTTTATTGTCTTTAATTTAAACATAATGTTGGATCATTTCACCGCTGATCACCGTCACCTTGAAGTTACCGACGACCATAAAATATCGACCTACTTCTTGGTTCGCATCCTCAGCTTGATCACGATCACGGTGACCAGAACAACGATCGCAACTGCGATACCAGCGAGGGCACCACCGATGACGATATAATCTGAAGAGTCCGACTTGGAAGCTGTGGGGTTAGAGAGTAGTGATAATTGTATTTTTCATCTACGTTCTGTTAGAGCTCCTTTAGCACAGTAGTGCTCAGTGAATTGTTCTGTCACACTACCGGCTGCGAATGAACCGACGCCTTGATTTTTGAGATATGGACAAGGCATGGTAAAGAATATTTATGGAATATCTGTACAGCCGATAATATGGTACAGGCAAGAATAGGGTACAGGCAAGAATAGGGTACAGGTAAGAATAGGGTACAGGTAAGAATAGGGTACAGGTAAGAATAGGGTACAGGCAAGAATAGGGTACAGGTAAGAATAGGGCACAGGTAAGAATATGGTACAGGCGAGAATAAGGTACAGGCAAGAATAGGGTACAGGCAAGAATAGGGTACAGGAAAGAATATGCTATAGACATGAATAGGGTAAAGAGGGTATATACATGTCGTGTAACAAACATTAAAAGGCTGTTGAAAGAACGTAGATAAGACACAAGAGAGATTGACAAGATAAAGAAATTGAGATGAAATACTTTAAATGTAATGAAATTACTATAAATTGATAGTGCAAAACAATTCTTTAGAAAAAAGCTTATCGATTTTGTTCTTGTTCGTGACCCCAATCCCTACCCTAATTTTCACCCCCATCCCTACCCCAACCCCACCCCCATCCTTTGCCTCATCCCAACCCCCACATCAACCCCAATCTGATGTCCATCTAAGCCTAGTTACGTAGCAACCGCATTCGTCGGCATCGATTTAATTTTCATATCTCGTTCAATCCACAAGGCAAAAATGGCCAATTATGCATGACATTTATACATGATATTTAAGCGTGGCATTTATACATGACATTTATGCGTGGCATTTATACATGACATTTATACACGACATTTATGCTCATGGTCTAACTGACCTGCTGTGACGTAGTCATGTGTTGTGTTACTGACCACACAACCAGCTGATGTACAGGCAAATACCCGTGCTCTGGAATACAGGTGAGAACATGGTGAAATACAGGTGAGAACATGATGTAATACAGGTGAGAACATGATGGATAATGTCATAGAGAAATATAGCTGCGATAGACATGTGAAGGAACGTTGGATAGACATGTAAGAGATAGTTGGAATAGACATGTCAGAGATAGTTGGAATAGACATGTCAGGGATAGTTGGAATAGACATGTAAAAGAAAGTTGGAATAGACATGTCAGAGATAGTTGGAATAGACATATCAGAGATAGTTGGAATAGACATGTCAGAGATAGTTGGAATAGACATGTCAGAGATAGTTGGAATAGACATGTGAAAGATAGTTGGAATAGACATGTCAGAGATAGTTGGAATAGACATGTCAGAGATAGTTGGAATAGACATGTCAGAGATAGTTGGAATAGACATGTGAAAGAAAGTTGGAATAGACATGTCAGAGATAGTTGGAATAGACATGTCAGAGATAGTTGGAATAGACATGTGAAAGAAAGTTGGAATAGACATGTCAAAGATAGTTGGAATAGACATGTCAGAGATAGTTGGAAGAGACATGTCAGAGATAGTTGGAATAGACATGTCAGAGATAGTTGGAATAGACATTTGAAAGATGGAATAGACATGTGAAATCGTTTTGGGAATCAGTTGAGGAATCAGTCATACATTCCATCTGATTTTCCAATTTTCCGACATTTGACTAATTCATGTTAACATAACAAGTGTTAATATCATGGAGACCTCAGATGTGTCTATGTCATGGAGACCTCGCATGTGTGCATGTCATGGAGACCTCAGATGTCTGCATGTCATGGAGACCTCAGAAGTGTGCATGTCATGGAGACCTTGGATGTGTGCATGTCATGGAGACCTCGGATGTCTGCATGTCATGGAGAGCTCGGAAGTGTGCATGTCACATTAACTTGATTTTATTTTCGGACCAATAGTTCAATTTCTCTTGCCAATAACAAACCTGACATTTGCACATGTCCCATCGGCGTCACACGACATTTGCACATGTCCCATCGGCGTCACGCGACATTTGTTCATGTCCGCTAGCGTCAGACGTGTTCACGTGTTGATTAGAAACACAAAGAAACCTACCTGAAGTATTTCCCAGATGTCAGTGGTCCGTTACAGTAGGTTGTTTTGGGTTGTGTTTGACAATCAGTATCAGTTCCAACTTCGAAAGTGACTTCTTCTTGCTGACCGCCATTCTGCTCTATCGTATGAGAAAAACGTCATTTATACACGTTTCAGAGTGGACAGCTCGATATGATACACGACAGAATGCATCACAGGAGGGATCATCAAATACGTGACAGATTGTAGACAGCATACCATATGTTAGAATAACTGACAGATTTAGATACATAAGATATTATAGAATATATCCCAGAAGACCTGACTGATTGGATTTTTAAAAAATTCTGAACAGAACTCATCATTGAAAACTTCACGTAAGACATTTTATCTTGGACGAAGGCCACCACTGAACCCAGCTTACTTCTGATGATATCCTCCCAGGAACTGTTGGTCACGCGGTAAGGTAGCTCAAAATTCTCTTTTTTCGATTTGGCCCATGTCGCCATGTTTTTAACAAAATAATGCCACTTCCGGTCAGCATCTGGAACAAAGTACGATATGAGTTGACAACACTGCATATTTGAATGTCAAGGTCATTTGGGGGCGGAAACGCTTGAAAGTCACTCAGATATCTATGACAATTTCTATGACATTGTTTACCTTTCATCTGAAAGTTCTATAAGTGTTCCGTTAATCGTCGAGTATACAGTATTTAAAAACCTTAATGCGTTGAGGCTTAAATAGAAGATCTTCACACAATTTTCTCTTGTGTCACTGGTAAGTTCACTTTTAGTTAAATTTTAAACCTAGCTAATTGTTTAAATACCGATGTCGCAATGTTCCGATCTGCAGACGATGATACCAAAAGTTAAGATGGCGCCGCTGCTGTTGTTCAAAAGACGAGAGGGGCAGATGGCCACGGTGAACGTGGTGGAGTTGAGGTTCTTCTCCACGTTGTCAGATGGTCGTGGAAACCAGGGCATCGTCGGTGGAACTGGGGGACACAGCGAAACGTCTGGTTTAAAAGGCGCGCGGAGGGCAAGCACACACAAAGGGAAAGTTTAACATGATTGAAGTTAACAGGAACGAAGGTGAATAGGTATAGAGGTAAATATGAAGGTCGTCTGACAATAAGGGAATGGGTGTAAAGGTAAACTATCACGACTGTCAACAGACATGCAGGTCAACATTCATTAAGCGAAAGGTATGAAGGTCAATCTACTTGAAGGTCAACAAACATAAAGGTCAAGAGTCATAAGGCTGAACACTCATATATTTCAACAGACAACAACAGCGCTTGATAGACGTTAGCGTGTTCAACAGTGCGGTCAACTTCGACATTGTTTCAACGAAACACGTTTCTGGTTCTGGTAGGGTACGTTGCTGCATCCATATACGGGCATATGTGCAACGGTTGGGGAAGCGATGCTGCCATCCAAACGGCTCCTAGAAGATGCCAGGGCAGCCTTGAAGCTTCGATAGATGTCGAGTTCACGGCGGTATTGTCCAGGTGGTTCCAAGCGATTATTGTGCGTGGGAAGTATGATTGTTTATGTTGCACTGTGTTTAAGACTTTTTAAAACACCGTGTGTTCAGTATGAAATATATAACATGTGTTCAGTATGAAATATATTTTTGATGGAATCAAAATGTTAAAATTCTGTTTAGCTATATACCGTCGGTTGTTCCCCTTTATTACCCGAGGCTCCAATTAAATAGCATGAAATATTTCACTTATCTTACCTAGAGCAGGATTATAATAACTTGATGCTGTGGTCAGACCAAATATGTCATCACAGTTTTGGACCCGTACCTGAAACATGTGAACAGCTGTTTGGTAAGTAGGTCGGATGTGACAACAATACAAAACAAAAATAGATCAAAACAACGAGCTGTATCAGGAAGAAGAAACAAACCAAGGTAAAGGGTTGATGTGCAAACCATTAGTAGGATCAGTTAGTCATCAGTAGGATCAGTTAGTTATTAGTAGGATCAGTTAGTCATCAGTAGGATCAGTTAGTCATCAGTAGGATCAGTTAGTCATCAGTAGGATCAGTTAGTCATCAGTAGGATCAGTTAGTCATCAGTAGGATCAGTTAGTCATCAGTAGGATCAGTTAGTCATTAGTAGGATCAGTTAGTCATTAGTAGGATCAGTTAGTCATTAGTAGGATCAGTTAGTCATTATTAGGATCAGTTAGTCATTAGTAGGATCAGTTAGTCATTATTAGGATCAGTTAGTCATCAGTAGGATCAGTTAGTCATTAGTAGGATCAGTTAGTCATCAGTAGGATCAGTTAGTCATTAGTAGGATCAGTTAGTCATCAGTAGGATCAGTTAGTCATTAGTAGGATCAGTTAGTCATCAGTAGGATCAGTTAGTCATTGGTAGGATCAGTTAGTCATCAGTATGATCAGTTAGTCATTAGTTGGATCAGTTAGTCATCAGTAGGATCAGTTAGTCATCAGTAGAATCAGTTAGTCATCAGTAGGATTATTTAGTCATCAATAGGATTTTAATGTTTTCGAAATTTAAATCACATATTAAGTGTTCCAAGGCTTCATCACACAATAAGTGGGTGTACAGCTGTACATGGGATCAGAGGGTGTACAGTTGAACATGGGATCAGTGGATGTATAGTTGTACATGGGATTACTAATGTACGTCTAATTTAACAAAATAAACGAAAATATCGCATGACTTGAATGGGTTTGCATTGTTGGAATAACTCACTTAGGAATTATACAACAACAGAATTACATATAACATGTACATCAAAGTAGATAACATTATTGTGTAAATCTAACTACATAACGATATTGTGTACATCAAAGTACATACCAAGTTCTATAAATCTAACTTCATAACCATACTGTTTACACAAAAATATTCGACATTCCCAATCTGTGCACACCAAAGTGCATAATGACATTGTACCGATACTGTGTACGTTCAAGTACATAACCATTGTGTGTGCATCTCAGACATACCGATATGGTGTAGTTGATCTCTGGCACGGCTGGTACAGACATTGAATAAGAGATGTTGCACATATCCTCCAGGGGCACTGTGTCGGTACAAGACATCGTTTTACTCACAGGTAGAGATTGCTTGTAGATCTGGCCACTCTGGTCATAACAAGTAGGATGATATTGGTCATAACAAGTAGGGTGATTTTGGTCATAATAAGTAGGATGGTATTGGTCATAACAAGTAGGGTGATTTTGGTCATAATAAGTAGGATGATATTAGTCATAACAAGTAGGGTGATTTTGGTCAAACAAGTAGGGTGATTTTGGTCATAATAAGTAGGATGATTTTGGTCATAACAAGTAGAGTGATATTGGTCATAATAAGAAGAATGATATTGGTCATAACAAGTAGGATGGTTTTGGTCATAACAAGTAGGATGATACTGGTCATAACAAGTAGGATGATATTGGTCATAATAAGTAGGATGATATTGGTCATAACAAGTAGGTTGATATTGGTCATAACAAGTAGGATGGTTTTGGTCATAACAAGTAGGATGATACTGGTCATAACAAGTAGGATGATATTGTTCATGTAGTTATAACAGGTAGGATGCTTCATTACGTATCCTGTGTACCTTGCACTATACACTATACATTAACCTGTGTTTGTCTGGCACTACCAACAATATACGATATCGAGATTAATGTCTGACTGAAAACACTATACCTATATTTTATCTCTTGGTATTAGTCTTTCTCACTGCGTGACGTCATTTTACAACATTTACATAAATCTAAATGTCTGGCTGGCTGTCAGCCTGTCCTGTCCCCCCCCAGTCTTGTCCCCCCCAGTCTTGTCCCCCCCCCCAAGTCTTGTCCTGCCCCCCCCCCAAGTCTTGTCCTGCCCCCCCCCCAAGTCTTGTCCTGCCCCCCCCCCCCCCAACCACATCTTAAACATTTTCTCACCTGGGATTTCCGAACCAGATAAAAACTTTTCAACCTGCCGTTTTTGTTATCATCATCCGGGCACTGCCAGGTCACGTGAAGCTCAGGACGGCCAGGTACTTGCTGCACGCGCAGATTTTGCACGGGACCAGGAGCTGGACAGAGAAATATTCACTGCTTAAACAGCGACTTTGTACCGGATATGACGTCAGAAACCAAGCGCGGCATTTGCATCTAATTTATGTTATCGTACATTTATGATAAAGTTTTTTAATTTTGGTAAAAACTGACCATCGCTCAGTGTCCGACACACTGTGACGTAGTTAGCTGACCCAGCGGTGGTGGAAGCAGTCACATTGAACTTGTAAGTCCAGAAACTCTTCAACCCAGAAAATGTCAAGTTCCGAGATCTTGTGTCTGAAGAAAGACATTTTCACACATTAGGTCACGGTAGTGTTTTCAAATAAGTTTATAAATTGGTTTATTATATCATCAATTTATTGTATTGGTCTTTGTTGCTATTTTATACGCAGGGAATCGGCGTTCACTATACTTTTTATTCTATAACTCCCCCCTAACCCACCCCCACTCTTTCATGTTATACATTTAGAATTATAACAAACTTAAGATCAGGCAAAAAAGGACTAATGAAAATAATTTATTTAAAAAAAACAGGAATTTAAATTAATTCGTTAATTATTTTTAAAAATTAAAAATTCAGAAATAAGGGAAAAGATAATACGTTCTGGGCGAAAACAAAAAAATTCAGTGCGCGGGGTCAAAGGTTACAGAAGATTTCTACTACTACTATGGAGTGAGAACCTGTATGTATGTATGTATGTATCTATGTATGTATGTGTGTATGTATGTATGTATGTATGTATGTATGTATGTATGTATGTATGTATGTATGTATGTATGTATGTATGTATGTATGTATGTATGTATGGCATCTTTCCGTCTACCTGTATTCTGCACATAAATAAAAACTCATAATCAAAACAAATATCCCCTCACCATCTCACCCCCTATCTCGAACATTTTAAATACCCTTGCCCAAAGTAACAATGATATTCAGTTACATGTTTGATTAATCCTGGTGTATTGAAGTCCGGGGCTGAAGTGGTCGGACCTGTAGACGCCTATGGTGTAATTGATAGGACATTTCGAGTCGACGTTGAAGGCCCAGGACAAGGAGAGGGCACTTCGGGTGACGCCGCTGCATTTCATCCATTGGGTCGACGACGGTGCTGTGAGGAGTGAGTTGTTGAAAACATTGTAAGTCAGAGGCGGCGTCATGGTCATGGACAGGAACACATACACAGTCAGGTACACCAGATCAAGCTAACTCATTAGAGCACAGTATGCACATGGCGCCCCCCTCCCCCAAACTTATAATGGAAGATAAAGTGATGTAAGAAAAGTGATGTAACAAAGGTGATGTAAGAAAGGTGATTAGCAAAAGTGATGTAACAAAAGTAATGTAGCAAAGGTGATGTAACAAAGGTGAAGAAACAACGATGATGTAACAAAGGTGACGTAACAGAGGTGATATAACAAAGGTGATGGAACAAAAGGGATGTAACAAAAGGGATCCAACAGAGGTGATGAGGTAGAAATTGCCCTAGTTTATAATATACCGGAATATGTTTGTACAGTCTACCTGATACAGCTGTTGATGACGTCACGCTGGTCAACACCCCTAATCCGACTCCGTTGTAGGCCGCCACGAAGATGGTGTAGGTCTCACAGGGTTCCAGGTCGGTGACGGTGTAGGATGTACTGTTGGTGTGCGTCTTTATCTTTGAGGTAACTTCTGTCACATTGCAGACGGGTTGATGAAACTAAACGGGGACAATTCAAGTATGTCATTGATGACAGGTCATTCTTAACATAGGCTTTGGTTAAAGGGCGTTGACCTGCTAAAATAAAGGTAGGGTGAAACGCATGGGAGCTGCAGTGTCGGGCAACAGGGTGTAGAGGGGCGGCCCACCCCAGGTGGCACATTTTTGTGTTTATATGGAGGGGCGCCATTTTCGGCCAAATGCAGCAGGTTGGTGTTAAAGGGTGGTAGCTACTAACACAAGTTGCCGAGTGCTAACACAAGTTGCCGAGTGCTATCAGAAGTTGCCGAGAGCTATCAGACGTTGCCGAGTGCTAACACAAGTTGCCGACTGCTATTAGAAGTTTCCGAGTGCTAAAACAATTTTCCGAGTGCTATCAGAAGTTGCCGAATGCTATCAGAAGTTGCCGAGTGCTAACAGAAATTAGGAATTAAAGGGCTGTAACCGCTACCAATGTTGAGTTTATAGGGTGGTAACCGCTACCAATGTTGAGTTTATAGGGTGGTAATAGCCAAAATATGTTTATCTTAAAAATTAGTTAATGCTACATGAATTTCAATTTATTGAATGATTTAACTGAGCGGTTACCACAAGCATATCGTGTGATAAAACAGACATATTGAGAACTAAATGATACCACAAGCATGTCATGTGATAAAACAAATCGATTGAGGAATAGATGATACCACAAGCATCTCATGTGATAAAACAGACCGATTGAGGAATAGATGATACCACAAGCATCTCATGTGATAAAACAGATCGATTGATGAATAGATGATACCACAAGCATCTCATGTGATAAAATAGACCGATTGAGGAATAGATGATACCACAAGCATGTCATGTGATAAAATAGACCGATTGAGGAATAGATGATACCACAAGCATGTCATGTGATAAAATAGACCGATTGAGGAATAGATGATACCACAAGCATGTCATGTGATAAAATAGACCGATTGAGGAATAGATGATACCACAAGCATCTCATGTGATAAAATAGACCGATTGAGGAATAGATGATACCACAAGCATCTCATGTGATAAAACAGACCGATTGAGAAATAGATGATACCCGTGAAAAAGTATACTTGCAAATGAATACTTTAAAAGTGGACAATAATTACTATGTTTTAATGACTAAATATCTCTTATGACAGTGGGTCAAATATTCGTTTGACTATATTGCTATGTCTGTACGACATATATAAACATGAGACAACGTTTTTTTATAACATTAAATAAGTCATGTGAGGATGCCGTTAGTGTTGAAAATCTCCTACTGACGAGTTTGACATAAGCAAGAAGAAAACAGCAATCTTTGAGAAGTACCACGTAGTTTCACTTCTAAATATATACGTACAATATCTCATTTTCGTAACGGACATTTTAAAGTCAGTGTGGACTTTAACTGACAAATCAGTTTGTGCTAAAAAAAGATAGACTGTCCGTAAATCTACAGACAGTTGGCAAGGCTGTCTGTTATTCTTCATCCTGGCAACCCTGTCTGTTAAACTTCATCCTGTCAACCCTGTCTGTTATACTTCATACTGGCAACCCTGACTGTTATACTTCATACTGGCAACCCTGTCTGTTATACTTCATACTGGCAACCCTGACTGTTATACTTCATACTGGCAACCCTGTATTGTATGCTACATAGTTTCCGGACTCACATTCTAGAGTTATGTGGAAGCATATATTTTCAGAGTGGCAACTAATGTCTAGTATCAACTAATGTCTAATAGCAAATAATGTCTAATTGCAACACTGTCTAATAGCAACTAATGTCTAATTGCAACAATGTCTAATAGCAACTAATATCTAGTGGCAATTAATGTCCATTTTGCAACCAATGTCTAGTAGTAACCAATGTCTAGTAGCAACCAATGTCTAGTAGCAACCAATGTCTAGTGGCAACCAATGTCTAGTGGCTACCAATGTCTAGTAGCAACCAATGTCTAGTAGCAACCAATGTCTAGTAGAAACCAATGTCTAGTAGAAACCAATGTCTAGTAGAAACCAATGTCTAGTAGCAACCAATGTCTAGTGGCAACCAATGTCTAGTAGAAACCAATGTCTAGTAGCAACCAATGTCTAGTGGCAACCAATGTCTAGTAGAAACCAATGTCTAGTAGAAACCAATGTCTAGTAGCAACCAATGTCTAGTGGCAACCAATGTCTAGTAGAAACCAATGTCTAGTAGCAACCAATGTCTAGTAGAAACCAATGTCTAGTAGCAACCAATGTCTAGTAGCAACCAATGTCTAGTAGAAACCAATGTCTAGTAGCAACCAATGTCTAGTAGCAACCAATGTCTAGTAGAAACCAATGTCTAGTAGAAACCAATGTCTAGTGGCAACCAATGTCTAGTAGCAACCAATGTCTAGTAGCAACCAATGTCTAGTGGCAACCAATGTCTAGTGGCTACCAATGTCTAGTAGCAACCAATGTCTAGTAGCAACCAATGTCTAGTGGCAACCAATGTCTAGTAGTAACCAATGTCTAGTAGCAACCAATGTCTAGTGGCAACCAATGTCTAGTGGCAACCAATGTCTAGTAGCAACCAATGTCTAGTGGCAACCAATGTCTAGTAGCAACCAATGTCTAGTAGCAACCAATGTCTAGTGGCAACCAATGTCTAGTGGCAACCAATGTCTAGTGGCAACCAATGTCTAGTAGCAACCAATGTCTAGTAGTAACCAATGTCTAGTAGCAACCAATGTCTAGTGGCAACCAATGTCTAGTGGCAACCAATGTCTAGTAGCAACCAATGTCTAGTGGCAACCAATGTCTAGTAGCAACCAATGTCTAGTAGCAACCAATGTCTAGTAGCAACCAATGTCTAGTGGTAACCAATGTCTAGTGGCAACCAATGTCTAGTAGCAACCAATGTCTAGTAGCAACCAATGTCTAGTAGCAACCAATGTCTAGTGGTAACCAATGTCTAGTAGCAACCAATGTCTAGTAGCAACCAATGTCTAGTGGCAACCAATGTCTAGTAGCAACCAATGTCTAGTAGCAACCAATGTCTAGTGGCAGCTGATGTCAAGATGTGACTATGCTGTGTACCTCTTTTGCTGGAGCGTTTGTGTTGCGCTGTGCCAGGATGACACGCGTAGTACACACTGAGGGCTTGGCACTGACACGCACAAGGATGACGTAGCCTCTCAGGAGACCATAAGCGTTGATGGGTCTGGCCCATGTTACCGTGATGGTGTCCGGCGAACTTCCGGTCACTCTAAGCTTGATCACTTTGTCAGATTCTGGTGGTCGGAAAGAATCATGAGTTATTTCCCCATTGCGGGGGAATTTGGAAAGGGGGGGGGGGGGGTGTTGTTTGGGTCGTCATTCGAATAGAGAATGGACGAGATAGTGAGAGGACATTAATTCAACAAGAGTGATCAGACATTAATGTCAGTTTTCGTCGTCGAGATTATGAGCGTTAGGGGAATCATTTTTGTCTTGAGAGTAAAGTAGTGATCGTGTTCCATTGGTGGGAATAACACTAAGTGAACCCGTGCGGGTTAGAGGATATGAAAAGTGAGATCACATTGAATGAAGGGTAAATCATTATATGACGTCATATTAGGTTAGAGACAGTTTTATTTCTTTTTTTATATTGATGTCTTATGAATGTTTATTATTATTGCTTTATTGCGCGGTCAGTGTGTCAAACCAGTCGTAACGGCCGGTGGTTCCTCACCTGCTTCTAAGGTGGTGACGGTTCCACTGGTGTTCATCGATGTTCCCGCCGAAGTTTTCGCGCTGATCGTCCAGGTGTAGTTTGTGAACGCCGTGAGATCCCGTATCTCAACGTAGCTGGCGTAACCTGGAACGGCAACAGCAAGGACACGTTACCAAAAGGCTAGTTTTACATGTTGACAAAATCTGTTACCTGTTAAGTGCGAACTTTAATTTTAACCCAATAAAAAAACTATTTAAAAAAAATGATGTTGACACCAATACTGGACATTTGGAAAGTCGGGGTTGCTGGTATAGAGTTCAACGTGATGCTTTTCAGACCAACAAAATAAACGTTGGTCATCTGTGGGTGTACAGCTGGTCATCTGTGGGTGTACAGCTGGTCATCTGTGGGTGTACAGCTGGTCATCTATGGGTGTACAGCTGGTCATCTGTGGGTGTACAGCTGGTCATCTGTGGGTGTACAGCTGGTCATCTGTGGGTGTACAGCTGGTCATCTGTGGGTGTACAGCTGATCATCTGTGGGTGTACAGCTGGTCATCTGTGGGTGTACAGCTGGTCATCTGTGGGTGTACAGCTGATCATCTGTGGGTGTACAGCTGGTCATCTGTGGGTGTACAGCTGGTCATCTGTGGGTGTACGCTGGCTTACTTGGTTTAAGAATTAAGTCCAAATCTATATATAAAACTAAAGAGAAATATCAATTTTTGTAATGGTTATTCCGGAGACGAATGGCATGCGAATATTTACCGTGTTTGACTGTCGTGTTGACAGTGTTGTTCGCCTTGAAGATGATGATGTAGGACATGGGACCCGTGTAGTTGACAAGGGGGTCCCAGCTTAGTCTCACTGTTGTCGCAGTGACGTTTGTGACTCTGACGTTACTTGGGGTTGACGGGACTAGACAAGACAGGATGAAACGTCAGATGGATGTCACGCTTATTGTTACGGATCAGAGCGGGGGGGGGGGGGGAGATACACGTCATACGTTTTGTATTTGTCTGACGTGGGTATATATTTACATATACGTCAACACTTGGGTATCTATGTACATATACGTCCTTTTGGGGGTATTTATACACATTTACGTCAACACTGCAAGGGGTGTCTACAACACTACATGTAAATTAGATATTATTTCTTCGAAATATTTTGTACGTAAGTTTTGGAACAGGGTGCTGGGTCACAACTCACCTACAAATGTGAACCCAGAACTCACCCACTACTTAGCACATCCCAACTCACCCACTAAAGACCATATCCCTATTCACCCACCGATGGGCACACCACAACTTGCCCACTAGAGGGCACACGACAACTCACCCACCAAAGACCAATCGCAACTCACCTACAGACAAGGTGCTGAACGCCTGGGTGCTGACTGAACCAACTGATTGTATGACTGGTCCCTCAGTGTTATTTCTGTACTGATTAGATGCCGTCACCCTCACGACATAGTTCGTGGCGACACACAGGTACCCCGCCGTCCACCGCTCACTCTTCCACTGTGTCACGTTGACACATGTCACGTCACATGGTGTTTTCTGGTTTGAGAGTACAACAGTGTTAATTATAAGATTCACACTTAAGCCAATAAAGATTTTTCCTCTGCCAGAATGATAATTGATAAGGATCAAGAACAAGAAATCAAAACAAAGCAGTACGAAGAAGTCAAAATACAACAGTCATTGTTTCGTTTTTAAGCCATCAGTGCCAGAATAGCGATGGTCCAACTGGTGCTCTTGCTGCAGGCCTACTCTAAAATTTGAAAATAGTAGGCGTGCTAATCAGATTAAGCAATTACGTCATGGGCTATTGGTTCAATTTTAAAAAAAAATTATATTCGATCGAAAAATATGAATAATGTATCGCTCTGACGGCTGACAAAGTTATGTAAACAATAGCATCTGAAAATCAAGCCGCCGAATAGGTTTCATTAAGTGTCGATTCAACACCAGATGTTTATCTCAGTTTACGTCTACTGTGAGGTAGATACAGAGCAATGTTGAGCCACAAGAACAATTGGTGAGAGTTTTCCAATTCTACATCATGATGATTTTTCATTTATTTGAAACAGTTTTAAGTAACATTACATGATTTTGAAATAATATATACAATTTTAGATGACAAAATTATGAAAATGTAAGCAATTTCACAGGAAATTATTGTGGAGTTAGAGCACATAATCTAGAAATAAACAAAAAAAGCTCCTCACATTCCTCTTATGTCTCACTCATACATTGCCTGTATGTCTTACCCGTACATGCCCTGGATGTCTCACTCATACATTGCCTGTATGTCTTACCCGTACATGCCCTGGATGTCTCACTCATACATTGCCTGTATTTCTCACTCATACATTGCCTGTATTTCTCACGCCTACATGCCCTGGATGTCTCACTCATACATTGCCTGTATGTCTTACCCGTACATGCCCTGGATGTCTCACTCATACATTGCCTGTATTTCTCACCCGTACATGCCCTGGATGTCTCACTCATACATTGCCTGTATGTCTCACCCGTACATGCCCTGGATGTCTCACTCATACATTGCCTGTATTTCTCACCCGTACATGCCCTGGATGTCTCACTCATACATTGCCTGTGTGTCTCACCCGTACATGCCCTGGATGTCTCATTCATACATTGACTGTGTATCTCACCCGTACATGCCCTGGATGTCTCACTCATACATTGCCTGTATGTCTCACCCGTACATGCCCTGGATGTCTCACTCATGCATTGCCTATATGTCTCACCCGTACATGCCCTGGATGTCTCACTCATACATTGCCTGTGTGTCTCACCCGTACATGCCCTGGATGTCTCATTCATACATTGCCTGTGTATCTCACCCGTACATGCCCTGGATGTCTCACTCATACATTGCCTGTATGTCTCACCCGTACATGCCCTGGATGTCTCACTCATGCATTGCCTATATGTCTCACCCGTACATGCCCTGGATGTCTCACTCATACATTGCCTGTGTGTCTCACCCGTACATGCCCTGGATTTCTCACTCATACATTGCCTGTATGTATCACCCGTAGATGCTCTGGATGTCTCACTCATAACATTCCCGTATGGGTCACTCAAACATTCCCTGTATGGCATCAATACAACACACAAACACAATTCACATACAACAGTAACATGCTTTGAACATTTTAGTTGGTTTCCTTTGTACATGTTACAGTTCACTTGTTTTGTTTAACAGTGGTTAGGACCGGGGCTCTTAACCTTTTTTGCAACGCCATACCCCCCACCCCCGCCTCCCACAGATAAAGATGCTTATAAAATGCCAATAAACCTGATTGATTTTCTGGATCTTCCCGCGCCCCTTGATACTGCCTCTTTTACCCCCAGGGGTGCTCGGGGGGTGCGGGCATCCCTGGTTAATTACCCCTGGATTAGTAAGTCTTTTTGGTCTTGCTTAAGCAAAAGTTTAATCCAGCTCTGTTAGCCATAACATCCTTAATTTCGGTTCTGCTATCCATGACATCCTTAATCCGGTTCTGTTAGCTATAACATCCTTAATCCGGTTCTGTTAGCTATAACATCTTTAATCCGGTTCTGTTATCCATGACATCCTTAATCCGGTTCTGTTAGCTATAACATCTTTAATCCGGTTCTGTTGGCTATAACATAGGACGATTACTTTATAGTTATTGTATTTTAGGGGTGATTAGACCTTGCCATGAAAGGGATAAGAATGGGATGAAAATAAGACTCAAAATCATTTTTTTAAAAAGTATTTGCAATTGTTTTCTAACTCTCAAATGTTGGAGCGCTGCTAACAATGATCTAATTAATAGTCTCAGAAAAGAGTTACCTTCTCTTGTATTAAATCTTTGTCGCTGAGGTCATCTACGCACACTGTGACGTCATATCCTGTGATATATCCGTTGATGGAAGCGGGTCTCGACCAAGTCACAATTGCAGATGAACTTGTAATGTTTTGAATTATGACATTTTGCACAGCTTCGGAGGCTGTTAGGGCAGGTCATAAAAAAAACATACGATATTAACCAAGACATCGCAAAATACAGGTGAATAGCATATGTCACTAACCCAGACATCATGAAAGACAAGCTACTAACATCTTTCGTTAAACCAAACACAATAGAGATCATCTTACTAACATCTGCAGTTAAATCCCACACACTTGGAAAAGGCTCCACTCTGAAGGCAAGACTTTGCGTGTTGCGAGAATCAGCGTTTTGATGAGTATTCTATAACCACACAGCTTATAATTAAAATGTTTACTTATACAATGTACAGTATGCTTCAGAGATGTGCACACAACAACAATAAAAACATGATATATAGCATACATCACCAGTGTTATTCATACATGAGCAATGTACTTGATAACCCAGAAGTCTGTGAAGTACTCCAGAACGTTAACAAAAAAATAAAGAAAAGAGATGAGTGTACTGCATACTTCAGACATGTACAAACCACTCATTTCATGTACCGGGTAGTGTATAGCCCAGGGGTGGGCAAACTACGGCCCGCGGGCCGCATGCGGCCCGCGGGCCGCATGCGGCCCGGCAACTGATATTATGTAGCCCTCGAAAGCATTTAGAAATTTAAAAAATTACTATGTTTTTAAGTTATTTTGTTGAATTTTACAGAATTTCATGCACCGTTATGATTTTTAAAACATTTTTGATCAAATTTCTTTCTAATTTTCTATTTTTTTAAACAGTCCTTGACCTTTGTCATGTAATGCTAAAATGCGAAACTACCGATTTTAATATAGGGAAATGTTTATCGATATTTAAAAATTGGACATAATATATATAGCTTTACCTTTGTCAATGTGGCCCTCCGCACAAAAAGTTTGCCCTCCCCTGGTATAGCCCCTCTTAAGGTTGCTACATACCTCGACCAGGTGTTGAGACCCAGTAGTTGACCTTTGAGCTATTCCTATGACCAAACATAGAGTTGACCACAACATGGATGGCCAGCTTGTACTCAATGCCCGGGTCCAGATTTTGGAGGTCAAGGTCGGTGCAGTTAAACTCTTGTGTTCTTGGTCTTGATTGGCCCTGGCTGATACAAGAATTTACACGCATGTTAAAAGTAACAAATCTGTTGCCATGGTAACAAGATAAGCATACTGATTACACTGTACCCATGGTAACAAGATAAGTCTATGGACAACACAATAGCAATGGTGACAAGATAAGCATACTGACGACACTGTAGCCATGGTAACAAGATAAGCATACTGACGACACTGTAGCCATGGTGACAAGATAAGAATATTGACAACATTGTAGCCATGGTAACAAGATAAGCATATTGACGACACTGTAGCTATTGTAACAAGATAAGCATATTGACAACACTGTAGCCATGGTAACTAGATAAGCATTATTGGATTATCAGGCTTGCAACATCAACTATGACCAATTCAGAGACGCTGGAATTGGCTTAACTGGGATGAGGAGAAGAGATTAATGACTAGCTGGCTGACCGGTCTCGTTTGAGGGTGAGATGTGGGTGAAATGAGGGCTTGGTGTGTGTGGGATTTGGATGGGGTGTGGATGGGGTTGGCTGATGGTGGGGGTTTTCGTGGGGTGTGGGGTGTTAACTGCCGCATTGGGGGTAAAAAGTCGATTCTCGGAAGAGTTTAAAATGCATAATTTTGTTTAAAGTTTTTAAATATTGTGTTTGTGGGTGTGTGTGAAAAAAAAAGGGGGGGGGGTATAAATTTCGAGAAATGACACCTACATTATTTCGTAAAATATAGTGGTATTAAATTCTGAGTTTTACACACAGTAATGACCAGGTACCACAGACCGACTCACTTCGCAACGTTCTGTTCTATATCCAGTTCAAACAGCTCTGCTCTGCAGAAGTCAAAGTTCCCAGCAGGCGGGTTGAATGTAAGGTGGACCTGGCGACCATCTGGTGATGACCGCTTATTCAGTAGCTCACCAACATCCGGGGGGTCTGAGAAATAATTTACTTTTTGGTTGAAATAAGTTGTAAAAAAAAAAAGTATGTTCTCTATTATGTTTTTTTTATTAGTGCACAGCCCATTGACTTTATATAGTGGTTGATTCAATAGGTCTAATGACATCAGACAATCAGTCAAGCAATCTGACAAGCAATCAATCAGTCAATCAATCAATCAGTCAAGCAATCAATCAGACAAGCAATCAATCAGACAAGCAATCAATCAGACAAGCAATCAATCAGACAAGCAATCAATCAGTAAAACAATCAATCAGTCAAGCAATCAGACAAGCAATCAATCAGACAAGCAATCTAACAGTCAATCAATCAAGCAATCAATCAGTCAAGCAATCAATCAGTCAAGCAATCAAACAATAGGAGGGAACATATTTTTATAACAAAGCTATCATTCATTAAAAAATAATTAAATTCGGTATGGCTATCTTTATTTTGTGAAACAATTGATTGAATGAAAGGTTTATAAGGAATACATCATATAAAATAGTGCGATGTATTCTTATATTTATTGTTTTCGTTATATAACTTACCAGGCTGAGTTGAGTTGCAAATCAACACGAAGTGCCAGGACAATGACTTAAAACTGACTCCAAGTTACAAAATTGATATAAGCTTAGTTCTTTTACAGATGCTAATTCATGTGTTATGTTTGTGTGGGATTTTTGTTTGATAAGATCCTAACAATTGTTTCACGTTAAAAGAATGTACTTTCCTGTTGATTGTATCATGTCCCATTTCTTAACATAAGCTGGTGGGTGTTAAAGTGTTCCCTTACATACCCCCCACCCCCGTCTGTTGCAGCAATTAATATAATAAGGCGGATACACGACCAAAAAAAAAAAATATTTTTTACTTTTTATTATTTTCTGCCCCAGACTTGTAAAACTTCTTTCACGTGAATTTGGTAAGGGAGCTAAAACAAAGAAGGGGATTAACTCAGTTATTTCACTGTGTCGGGTGAAAACTTTGGGATACTTTCCCTTGTTTCATCATCTTTAAAAATCCATTAAGGTCAGTTAAAAATTTTTTTAAAAATTTAATAGCCTGTTTAAAAACAAATTAACTTGGCCGCTGGCTGTCCTTGAAAAGTTGTTACAAACTTAAAAACAACTGACTATGACCAACTCATAAATAACTGGGGGCAGGACCACCACTTTACAAATGTTAAATATACTGCACACAAAAATTTAAAAAGGGCCGTAAAAACCGTTCCCACATGTTCCCGCATGTTCCCACATGTTCCCGCAAGTTTCCACATGTTCTTGCGTGTTCCCGCAGCACTTATGGAAAGGAACCACTGACACTAACCAACTCATGACAAGTAATCACTAACATCTCATTGAGGGCCACTGAAGTACAAGGTAAGGCAATAACGCAAATAGGTTTCTTCGTACGTAGACATACCGGTCACGTTCAGCAGTGAGGTCAGTGGCAGGGTCACACTTCTCCCTGAGTCTGCCCGAGTGATGATGACCTCGACCGCGACATTATACACCATCCCAGGTGTGAGACCTGGAAGGACGTAGGTCGAGTCGCCGGTGGTGTGTTGGCACGCGCTCGATGTACCGTTCCAGCATATGTTGTACACAAGAGACACGTTTGCAGGTGGTGACTTTCTGGGTAGCTGGATGGTGAAGCTTGAATTTGATTGGCCCGTAAGTGATGGTGACGTAAAGTTAGTCGCGTCATCTGCGGATAATATGACATTCAATGTCAACTGACATGACCTCATAGATATGTTCTGTCTTTTTTTTATTTACTAGAATTTGACCCTAAGACCTTAACCTTAAGAACTTAACATTAAGAACTTAACCTTAAGAACTTAACTGCAAGAACTTAACCTTAAATTGATGAATAGAAATGTATACGCGCTCTTTGTAATCGATAATTAAATTTTGATAAAATATCTGATACTAAGTTGAACCGGGTAAATTTGTTTTTACACCGGGTAAGGGTATTTCGGCTAATACCCGGAGGTTCCGAGTGTTACAAAAAGGTAACTGCTCATTTTGTCTAAACAAAAGGCCTACATATAGCCCTACAGACAGTATTACAGATAGTCCTATAGACAGTTATACAGACAGTTCTACAGACAGTACAACAGACAGTCTCAGAGAAGTCCTACAGACAGTTGTACAGACAGTCCTACAGACAGTCACAAAGAAAGTCCTACAGAGAGTCCTACAGACAGTCCTACAGATATTCCTACAGACAGTCCAACAGACAGTCTTACAGACAGTCCCAGAGACTGTCCAACAGACAACCCAACAGATAGTCCTACAGACAGTCCTACGGACAGTCCTACAGACAGTCCTACGGAAAGTCCTACAGACATTCCTACAGACAGTCCCAGAGACAGTCCAACAGACAGTACCAGAGACAGTCCAAAAGACAGTCCTACAGACAGTCCAACACTATACCCGTGGCTCATTCTTGATTAATATAATTGTTGCCTTCCCATAAACGAACACACATTCCATCTTTTTACCCGCGTTCCACCGTCACGCATGACGTCACGCATAACGCATAACATTTTTTCTTTTCCCCACTCAGTTCTATTAATATAATACATGGTGAGTAGGGGAGGGCCGGTTTTGTAAAGGAATCAGGACACATCAGAAGGAATAAAATATATATTCGATTACTTACATTTTACACAAGTTTTGGATACTGTGGGGTATCGATCCCAACTGCACATACACGATCTATTCAAACATATACTGCCAAGGACTGACTGGCTACAGGTATCGTTAGTTTCACACACGCTCCCAAGTTGGAGAGGTGCGGCCTTGGTGGTCATTGTGGACGTCGTCGCTTGGGTGGTTGATGTTAGGGATGTTCTCTCTTGGGTGGTTGACGTTGGTGATGTTCTCTCTTGGGTGGTTGATGTTAGGGATGTGATTTTTTGGGTGGTTGATGTTGGGGATATTCTGTCTTGGGTGGTTGACGTTGGGGATGACCTAAATTGGATTGTTGATTTTATAGATGTGGTCTCAGTTTTTGATCGGTTTGCTGTTGACAGGATTTTCCCCAGAGTGCTGGTCATATGGGTTGAAACGAAGGAGGTTGTCGTAGTGGACGACGTCAGGCGGCTTGACAACCGGTCTGTCAAATCAAAGGGCGTAGTCTGTGGGGTGGATGGCATTGAAAAAGGTTGTGTGATTGGTGGCGTCATCCGCATCTTTGTTGTAGCTGCCGTGATTTCTGTAAGTGCTGTTAATGAGGAGTTCAGCCCCGTCGTTGCTGTTGCTGCTGTTTTTGATGTTGCTGTTGGATCAGGTTCGGATGTTTGAAAATGCACGCTGCTGGCAATTATCGCCGAAGTGCGTGTCACTGGAAGATTGCCGTTGACTGTGGCGGGGGCTGCAGAGATTGGCGATGTTTCGTAGGATTGCGTAACCTGAACCGGTTTAACGGTAGGCCGGCCGGTTAGAGGTGGATGTGGTGTGGAGCTGTGCGTGGAGGAGAGTGGGGACTGATTCGCTGTGCTGGAGCTAGGAGGGATGTAAGCTGAAGTTGTGATAAGAGGAGGTGTATTAGAAGACGGTAGATCGGGTTGTCGGGTAGATTGCGGGAATAGCTGTTGCTTTATAGGCCTGGTGGTGGAGGCTGTCGTTGCATCGGACGATTTTCCTTGTGTGAGGCGCGAGTGTGCTGCAGTGAAAACGGTTTTTGAAAAGCTGATTTGTGCTGGACTTGCGGACGTTGATGCGGTCCTCGTCTCACTGCCTGTTTCTACAGGAGACTTTTCAAGCAACTTTCTGGTCGTCGTTCGAATCATTTCTTCTGAGGTTTGGGAGGAAGATTCCGTCTTCGCTGTTCCCAGATGCTGGGATGACGTTTCTGTTTGTTTTGTCTCCAGGTTATGCGGGTAAGATTCCGTGTTGGAAAGCTTGACATTAACTGTCGCTTCTGTTGTCCCGTTATTCAAAGAAGTCTGTGTCCTGTGACCTGTTGAGATGTCTCGTGCAGTGGAGCTTGACGGTGACTCGCTTAGGCTCGTAGCCGATGTCGGCGACGCGTTTCTTTCTGACTGAGGTGCCACAGGAAGTGACGTACTTTCTGTGGTTTTCATTGAATGTCCACCAGTCACTGGGTCAATGGAAATGGCTTCACCGCCGGTTGGGTTGACAGAAATGCCTGCTGATGTCACAGCTGAGCTTTGGTCATTTTCAATCTGCAGTGCGGTCGGTGAAAGCTCTGAGAGCTGCGAGCGAGTTGATTTTTGGAATATTTCTTTTTCTCCATCTTTTCGTCCTGAACTTCCTAGGGTCTGTTCGCTAGATTTTTGGGTTATTATTATTTCCAGTTCAGTTTTATGAGTATCCACATTTTCCAGTTCAGGTTTATGGGTATCCACATTTTCCAGTTCAGGTTTAAGGGTATCCACATTTTCCAGTTCAGGTTTATGGGTATCCACATTTTCCAGTTCAGGTTTATGGGTATCAACATTTTCCAGTTCAGGTTTATGAGTATCCACATTTTCCAGTTCAGGGTTATGAGTATCCACATTTTCCAATTCAGGTTTTTGACTATCCACATTTTGCAGTTCAGGTTTATGAGTATCCACATTTTCAAGTTCAGGTTTTTGAGTATCCACAATTTCAAGCTCAGGTATACGAGTATCGACATTTTCCAGCTCAAGTTTCTTAGTTATCCTGTTTTCTAGTTCACTCTTCCGTTGACTTCTTCTTTGTTCATCTAAGTCTTCTGTAAACATGATTTTCTCAGAAATGCTATATAATGAATGTTCAAAACTTGAAGGGTGCGTTTCTATGTTTTCCTCGTGTTCAATGTCTGGAGGCTGAGGACGAGAAGTGACATCATAATCGTCAATGTCCTGACCCGGAAGTTGATCAGATGAGATCATTCCTCGCTGTCCGAGCTGGCTTCCGCGGTCTGTCTTTTGGCTCGTGGTTTCCGAAAGCGGGTGGAGCGTCAATGATTTAGATGGCAATTCCGTCCCGAGTGTGGCCCCATTGTGATCGTTGTCCCCAGACTCTATTGTTGCGTGGTCGCCATTTTTATCTGTCATTTCCACTTCCTGTAATTGTAAGCCAAGGCTGCTCCGTGACGTCTCTGAGGTTTGCTCGTGGTTCTGATCAGGGATCGTAACTCTTTGAGGTGGGCTGTGTGTTGTGTGCATCTGTTGAAAGCTCCGGGCTGTTCCAGTCGTGAAATAGATAGATTTTTTCTTCGTTTGTGGGGTAAGAGCTGCTTCGTCTGTTGACAAACTCTGCAATGAGGACATCGAAATATTTGTGTTGTCAAACGGACCATTGTCTCCTTCGGTATGAATTTCTGACAGATCTGTTCCAAGCTGGTTATGTCTGGTTAAACTCGAGACTGAGGGGTTAACCGATACCTTTTGTGTCTCCTGGAGGATTGTAGACGATGGTTTAGCTGGGGTTAATGTCCTAATCAGGGCAACAGTCCGTTCACCTGTTATAGCCGAAAGTGCCGTATATTTTTGTGTAGTTTGCTGAATTGTTGTTTCTTTCTTTATTGTTAGGGAAGCTGTTTTGGGGGGAATAGTTAAAGATGTTGTTGGGGGAATAGTTGAAGCTGTTTTGGGGGGAATAGTTGAAGATGTTGTTGGGGGAATAGTTGAAGCCGTTTTGTGGGGAATAGTTGACGAGGTTGTCGGGGGAATAGCTGAAGATGTTTTGGGGGGAATAGCTGAAGCTGTTGTCGGGGTGATAGTTGAAGATGTTGTCGGGGAAATAGTTGAAGATGTTATTTGGGGAATAGTTGGCGCCGTTGTTAGAGGAGTAGTTGGAGCTGTTGTTACAGGAATAGTCAAAGCAGTTATTGGTGAAATGGTTGAAGCTTTTGTTGGGGAAATAGTTGAAGATGTTGTCGGGGGAATAGTTGAAGCAGTTGTTGGGGGAATAGTTGTAGATAGTGGACTTGTATATTTTGTTGCAGTTATTGGAGTTACTTCAATTGGTCGAATAAATTTATATGTTGAAGATCTTTGAATTGTATCTTTTGGTGAAAGGTTTGTTTCCTTAGATGCTGTTGGTAGAACTGTTGCTTCCTTAGATGCTGTGAGTAGAACTGTTGTTTCCTTAGATGCTGTTGGTAGAGCTGTTGTTTGATGACTTGCAGTGGGTGGGATCGTCCTATATTTCATTAGTGTTGTATATGGTGCTGTAGTTAGTGGAATTGTTCTATATGTTGATGCAGTTGCTGTTTTAGTGGCTGGATTATGTGTACGTTCTTTTGACGTCGTCAAAACAGAGGCGAGCTTTATTTGAGTGGTTTTTCTGGATGAGTTGTGCTCAAATATTACCGCCGAATTGAGTGGCGGTGTGGTGGTGCTGGGTAAACCTGGTCGACTCTTTGCGTCCACACTTATGACGGCGTACGGACGGCTACTCGTGTGCTGTTCAGAGATGAGTTGTTTGCTAGCGTAACTCCTTTTAGTTATGACCCTTTTCCTCATTCCTCTGTTGGGCTGCGGGAAACTCTGCCAAAAACATGATGAAGAAATCGTGGTCATTTTTTTTGTATCGTAAGAAGACAGCAGCAAACATTTGATAAGAAAATGGCCGTCATAAAAGAAATGGAATGATTATGATTGATCGTTAAAATAAACATTAATCTGATGTCATCAATAAGAAAAAAAAAAGTTTTAAACGTTTTTAAATTGTTATTATAACAATTAGTTATGGGAAATGATGTAATGACAGAAATAAAATATTTTTAAGCTGATCGTCTAGAGCAGCGGTTCTCAACCTGTGGGTCGCGATCCCTTGGGGGGGGGGGGGGTCGAATGACCCTTTCAAAAGGAGTCGCCTACAGTTATGAAGAAGAAACGAAAATAATTTTGTGGTTAGGGGTCGCCACAACATGATGAACTGTATTAAAGGGTCGCAGCCCTTAGGAAGTTTGAGAACCACTTATCTACAGCATTCCGTATTTTATAATATATTAATTTGTTTTTACAACTGAAATGGATAGGTGGCATAATTTTCAAACAATCGTTTTTAAGAGTAAAATTAAAGTTTTTTGTGAAACTAAACCAATTAAAAAGAAAATAATATTATTATTCAATTTTATTTTATTTTCGATATTTCAAAAAGTGGTGCCTGGTCGGTGAAACTTCCCCCACGTGATATAGGATGTGAGTATTTTTATAGTTTGTGACATTTGAAAACAGATTTTTAAACTTTCGTATTTAGTATGGTATCGTTTTTTTATATATATATTTTTTTTAATTGACAAAGGGGAAACTGTAAATTTTAAAAAATTGCCCGGACAGAACTCATTGTATCAAGGTTATTATGGGGCTACAATATCATTGACATCATTATAATTTAATATGTCAGATTAAAATAAAAGAGAAATGGGCGCTTAAACTGACTTCAAGTTTCTAAATCAAAACTCATCTAAGCTCTTCGCGTTTAACTGTCTTAACCTCTTGTTACACTGTTGTAATATCTCGTTACATTGTTGTAATCTCTCGTTACACTGTTGTAACCTCTCGTTACACTGTTGTAACCTCTCGTTACACTGTTGTTACACATTACATACTACTTATTTCTTTGTTTAATTTTACCTTAAAATTTTATTTTTTATTTTTAAATTAGTTCAAGTTGATAAACATAACCTATGAAAGGGTGATACTCTAAACCCCATGGTAGATTTATTAAAATAATCCATTGTAATTTTACTAAAATCACCCATGGTAGTTTCACTAAAATAATCCGTGGTAGTTTCATTAAAATCATCCTTGCTAGTTTCATTAAAATCATCAATGCTAGTTTCATTATAATCATCTATGTTAGTTTCATTAAAATCATCCATGCTAGTTTCATTAAAATCATCCTTGCTAGTTTAATTAAAATCACCCATGCTAGTTTCACTAAAATCATCCATGCTAGTTTCATTAAAATCATCCATGCTAGTTTCATTAAAATAATCCATGCTAGTTTCATTAAAATCATCTCTGGTATTTTCCCTGATTTTTAAAGCTGCGATTTTATTTCAGCAGCAGCTCTGACCCTTACAAATATTTTACCTTCTACCAACATTTTGTACTTTTGAAATCCCCCCCCCCCCGCCCCATTTGGCTGTTGTGTCGTGAGTTCATTGACTGGGTTGTTGTGTCGTGAGTTCATTGACTGGGTTGTTGTGTTGTGAGTTCATTGACTGGGTTGTTGTGTCGTGAGTTCATTGACTGGGTTGTTGTGTCGTGAGTTCATTGACTGGGTTGTTGTGTCGTGAGTTCATTGACTGGGTTGTTGTGTCGTGAGTTCATTGACTGGGTTGTTGTGTCGTGAGTTCATTGACTGGGTTGTTGTGAATTCATTGACTGGGTTGTTGTATTGTTGTACCAAAGGTTGAACTCGTCCTAAAAAATCGATTGCTTTTTTTTGTGAAAAAAAGTTTATGCCATCCGGTAAAAGTTCGAACATATTCAACACCCACCAGGGGCGTCTATTTCTTCCCACCTGTGTGATGGAAGACTACCCCCTTCCCCACTTATACATTGGACTGGGTAAATTGTGTACTTTTGTAAGTCTGTGTCATTTCAGTAATTGTATTGGGGTTCCATTCGGGAGTTCAGTATGAATGTATTAGAATTACACAAATTTACTTTCAAAAATTGTTGACTGTTTCACATTTTTCATCAAATTTAATGATCAAATCCTGTGATTATTAAAAGGAATTAATTTTCGAAGGATTATTATTATTATTGTGGCAGCTTAAAATTGACTGATTGACCGAGAGTCGGGGTCGCTGTTCGGTCAAATGACGTGTCCATAAATATATAAAAAATAGTTTTAAAAACATCGAGTAATCGTTATGTGTTATTTCCCATGTTAATTTTGTTATCTGGAAAATTTTTAAATGACAGTCCGGGGTGGGGGGTGGTTATTCCCAATCCCCACCCCCAACCCCCAGCCCCCCAAAAAACCCTGGTGGCTACCATTGCGACAATATGTCAACAATTACCTCATCTAGATTGTTAGCGAAAATGGTGCCTTGTTTTTTAAACAACGTTGCAATCAAATCGATCTTTTTTCTGTCAAACATTTATTACAGTGCAACAAGTACAATGTTTTCCAACAAGGACAATGTTTTCTGTACCATAGAAACGGATTTTATCAAAACAAGCGTCAAACATGTTTCCATAAAGATAAACATTTTATCAATTAACCTCAGAGGCCTCGCTTGACTTTTTGAGGCCCCTTCCTCCTTCTTGGGGGAGGGGGGGGGGGCTTTATCCCAAGTCCATTCAACATTGATAATTAATTTTTTAGGACATCGCAACTCTTTGTACCCTAAGCCATCTGAGCCCCCCCCCCCCCCCACACCCCCTTGGCGTAGCTAGAATGTTTTGGCGCCCGGGCGCAAGATTCATTTTAAAGCGCCTCCCTTTCTTTTTTCAACTCCAAAACTCATTATTTTCATCAATAAAATAATATCAAAGCTCATTTTGGTGCCCCTAACTAGTCTGAAGCCCAGGGACATCTTCCCCCCCTGCCCGCCTTAGCTACGCCTCTGCTCCCCCTCTCTACAGGTTTGCGTGGTCCATGCGACGGCTCCGATACACATCGAAGGACTTAAATATTTAAATAAGCATACATCAAATATTTTTGTTCTAACTAAAATCGTCTTTCACTAACCTGCACCAGGAAAACATGGCAGCACATCCCAGTAACAATGACAAGTGCACAGAACTGACCGAGGAAGTACATCATCAAGCTACGCCTATGGGAAATCAAAATTTACTCCGGTCAAGTAAAGATTCGACTCCACAATGAATCCACTATATATTTATTTTTTTGCAATCCTGTCACAAAACTAACCCGTTATCCATGGCGATTGATGATCAGACTCTAGTACCAACAAAAAAAGAAAGGTTTTGTTCAGAGACCGGTAATCAGGTGATCGCGGTGTGCTGTTTCTTAGATTAAACTAGGTGCGTACCGAAACTCGACTTTTTTTTTCTAATGAGATACGGACTGTCAACAAACGAAAGGTGTCAATTAAAATAATATCCGCATTCACGTGCGTGCAGGTCCTTTGGCGCGATGCTCTCACGGTGTGCCCCAATGTGTTTGTCGTGAACGCGAGAGCACGGTGGGAGTTTATTAGTCAAAGTTTGTGTTCGTTTTGGTGACAGCACCGTGGAATTCTGGGCCAGCACTGGTAGGTCGCAGATGCTGGTTGATTTCTTTCATTCATAACTTCACTGGGGGCAGGACGGAAGTGTGTTGGGCCGGCTTCACTTTGTCTTAAGAGGCGATCCAAGTGGACGCAAGGCGTCATCGGACGACGGCAAGAACTGGACGTTCCTGGCAAACAAATCTAGGGCATCAACCTCAGAAATGGGTCGTCGTATGGGGCAGATTAGTTTTCACATATTGCCAAACAAGTCATATAATTATAATCATGACAATTTAAATGTTTTAAGAGAATCTTTCACCACCTTAGGTTTTAAAAACGTTTTTATTATTCCTTCTTTATTGTTGTTGTTAATGTATATTTTTAAATAGTTATTTAAAAGGAATTTCCATAAAAGGAGAAAAGAATTTATGTTAAATAAAATTATTCAATCAAAATCAGTCTTGATTGGCTTTTCATGCGAGAAAATTAAAAGTATAATTCTATTTTAAATCGACTTGAAACATTTGAGTTGAAAATATGTGTCATAGGTTTATCTTCAAACAACACCACAATATTATGTTAAAAAAACTGATAATCGATATTCTCACATTGATTTCTTATATATATTTTTCTTATGGTGTGTCCTGCTTTCTTTTCGAAACCACCCTCCCCCCAACTCCACATGTTATATTACTAGTACTGAGTGAAAAAAGGCTGTCAAGCGTGACGTGTGAACTCAGGTGTAGGACTGCCTGTAGGACTGTCCGTAGGACTGTTGTATAAAGGCCGGCATATAGGGTAGAGGACTGTCTGTAGGGCTAATGTTTAAGGGCTGGCAGATAGGGTGTAGGCCTATTTCTTAAAATCTCCTGACCCGGTGTCAAATAACTGCACCCGGTTAAGCCTAGTATGAAATATTTCGCCAATATCCTGTGGATTAGTCATCCACCGTGTCTCACCCTTACATCCCATCCATCTTCATAAATTAAAAAAAAGTATTATTTCAGGTACATGCTGGATTGTTATTGCCTTTTAATAGTTATTTATTACAGAAATCAAAGTACAATTTCGAATATAATACAAACTAAATTAACTCCTTTTGTTTTAATGTGGGGTTTCTATTAAATTTATAATTTCTCCCTTTTTCTAACTTTTAGAATATTTAGAATAATCTTCTTTCGCGACTATTGACGCAGAAAAAAAGGTGCGGGGGGGGGGGGGGGGTATGGACTCCCAACACATGCACACGCCAATGTGTACTGATTAATCCATCAGAGGAAGAGTAATTAGTCAACATCTATTTCTGTGTTGACGTCACACACGGTAAGTACTGGCCGAGACTGCACGTTATCGCGATGCGAGTTATCTCCCCCCACTGACGCCGGCCCAGATTCGGCCGATCTGAGCCTAGAATATCTTTCGGGAATATCTGACCATGTATCAGTTATCATTGAAAATCACCACACGCTCTATTTCAAGGTCATGTTGTGGAGATAACAAAAGATATAGTTACCTGCAACTGCTCATTGCTCCGACAGGATGTTTGAACCCAAATTCATTACAGATCTTGTACTGAGCTGGTCATGACCAGATTTAGCTAACTAGAGGCCCCAGGTCTATTAAGTTTTGAGAAGCGTTGCAATTACCTCCCACGCCTCACCCCCACCCGAAACAAATTTAAAACGGTACCTTTCCGTTTGAAAGTTTTTTTTATATCTACTAGCGCACTATAGAAAGTTGCCATACTCAATAATAATTCTGATTTATTTATAGTTTAGCTGACATTGTTATAATAACGTAACGCGTTAGTCCAACAATCTTTCATTTTCTTGGAGTTCATTGGCTGGTAACACCCTTTCCCAGAGATGTTTACTCTTACGATTTTGGCGTACAATGTACGATTTTGATGTGTATACATTATATATACCTACCTTATAGTTTATTTTTTACCATTAAGATAATGTTTTGAAAGATTTTGTGATGATATTGTACGATTTTAAGAGTTTGAGGGTAAACAGGTCTGCTTTCCTGTTACATATTTAAATATGAACGACTAAGGACATCAGTGATAGCACTGCAATTTCCCAACAAATAGCCTCTGTGGCTTTTCCATTGGTCTCACGGGTAGTTTGGTACAAATATTTCGGCAATTTGGATGAGATTCCAAACCTAATTGTAAAACTTTCCATCACTTCGTGGAGGGTTGTAGGGAATACTTTCATTGTTATTTGCCAAACAGCAAACTAAAGCAAGACAGCAATCAACAGCAGGACGGCCGAAGATATCAAGGCAGCAATCAACAGCAGGACGGCCAAAGATATCAAGGCAGCTATCAACAGCAGAACAGTCGAAGACATCAAGGCAGCAATCAACAGCAGGACGGTCGAAGACATCAAGGCAGCAATCAACAGCAATACGTCTCAGTTCATTTCATGAAGGATCAGTGCATGAAGAAATAAATTTTGTGTTTTTTCCATGATTATTGATTATTTTGTTCTTCAAATCAACGTACCAATATGTAACAGCCCTATAATATGGTTTAATCGATGTAACAGCCAAAAAATATGGTTTAGTCGATCGTAGGAATGTCCGTAGGACTTTTGTATAAAGGCTGGCATATAGGGTGTAGGACTGTCTGTAGGCCTAATGTTTAAGGGCCGGCAGATAGGGTGTAGTGAAATAATTAAACTTTAATCAGCTCTGCTTTTTTCACCCTGATCTTATAGTAAATATTTCCTCTAAAATCCATTGCCTTCCCCCTCCATCAACCACTTTTTTATTTTGTGAACAAGCTATTTAATACAATTTGAAATATTTTCTAAACGAGTTGTTTTTCTAAACTTTTTACCACATCACAACTGTGGGCCCCTTAAATATCCAAGGCCCTCTGCAATGGAAGGGCTTGAGTGGGCTCCTTAAATATCCGAGGCCCCCTGCAATGAAAGGGCTTGAGTGGGCTCCTTAAATATCCGAGGCCCCCTACAATGAAAGGGCTTGAGTGGGCTCCTTAAATATCCAAGGCCCCCTGCAATGGACGAGCTTGAGTGGGCCCCTTAAATATCCGAGGCACCCTGCAATGGAAGGGCTTGAGTGGGCTCACTGCGGCTCTGTTTAATAATATAAGGCAATAATATTTTATTTTATAAAATTTATTTTATTAAAAAAAATGCATAAACATTATTTTAATTATTTCAGTTTAATTTATATAAATACCGTTATGGATTAAAGTAATATATTTGTTAAAGTAATATATTTGTTAAAGTAATATATTTGTTAAAGTAATATATTTGTTAAAGTAATATATTTGTTAAAGTACGAGAAAGTAAAAATGTTGAGGACCCCTCAGATGTTGGAGGCCCAAGGCTTAAGCCTACTTAGTCTATAAGGAAATCCAGCTCTGTATCATAGGCAATGTACTTATCATCACCAAGTGGTTCCTCCACAGTAAATTGTATGCTTGAAATTTTTAAAGAACCCCGGTAGTTTTATTAATATTCAATTAAAGTTTTAAAATTATACGTTTCAAAATATGTGCATTAAACGTTGTCCCTGGAAACACTGCGGAAACTAGACCTAAAAGTAACTAACTGAAGACACTAGACATAAAAGTAACTCACTGGAAACTAGACCTAAAAGTAAATCACTGGAAACTAGACCTAAAAGTTATTCACTGAAAACTAGACCTAAAAGTAACTCACAGAAAACTAGACCTAAAAGTAACTCACTGAAAACTAGACCTAAAAGTAACTTACTGAAAACTAGACCTAAAAGTAACTCACTGAAAACTAGACCTAAAAGTAACTCACTGGAAACTAGACCTAAAAGTGATTCACTGAAGACTCTAGACCGAAAAGTAACTAGCTGAAGATACTAGACCTAAAAGTAGCTCACTGGAGAACATACGACCTTGCGGGCATTAGTTTTTGTCCCCGAAGACACTGGACTAGACAGTCTCTAAACAATCTATCAGTGTGCAGTCTTTTGTTTTTTTGGCATGCCATTAATTATTCTTAGTAGCTCAATTTTACCAGAAACGTTCTGAATTAGACGAATATATATATTATCAGGTGGTTTACCAGTCCACAGTGTGCTAGTTAAGTATACAGATGTAGCCAAACCAGTTTGGTCTAAAGTATGATATCGTGTAAGCATGAAATAATATTCGGAGATTATGAAATGTAACTGCAATGAAAGCAGCCCATCTTACAGCACATCTCACGTCCCATCTAACAGCCCATCTTACAGCACATCTCACAGCCCATCTTACAGCACATCTCACAGCCCATCTTACAGCACATATCACAGCACACCTTACAGCACATCTCACAGCCCATCTCACATCCCATTTACAGCACATCTCACGTCCCATCTCACAGCACAACTTACAGCACATCTCACAGCCCATCTCACGTCACATCTCACAGCACATCTCACGTCCAATCTCACAGCCCATCTCACATCCCATTTCACAGCACATCTCACGTCCCATCTCAAAGCACATCTCACGTCCCATCTCACAGCACATCTCACGTCCCATCTCACAGCACATCTCACGTCACATCTCACGTCCCATCTCACAGCACATCTAACAGCACATCTCACAGCCCATCTCACGTCCCATCTCACAGCACATCTCACAGCCCATCTCACAGCACATCTCACAGCCCATCTCACGTCCCATCTCACAGCCCATCTCACAGCCCATCTCACGTCCCATCTCACGTCCCATCTCACGTCCCATCTCACAGCACATCTCACGCCCCATCTCAAGTCCCATCTCACGTCCCATCTCACGTCCCATCTCACGTCCCATCTCACAGCCCATCTCACGTCCCATCTTACAGCACATCTCAAGTCCCATCTCACAGCACATCTCACGTCACATCTCACGTCCCATCTCACAGCACATCTAACAGCACATCTCACAGCACATCTCACAGCCCATCTCACGTCACATCTCACTTCCCATCTCACGTCCCATTTCACAGCACAACTCACGTCCCATCTCACGTCCCATCTCACAGCCCATCTCAAGTCCCATCTCACAGCCCATCTCACGTCCCATCTCACAGCACATCTCACGTCCCATATCACGTCCCATCTCACAGCCCATCTCACGTCCCATCTCACAGCGCATCTCACGTCCCATCTCACAGCACATCTCACAGCCCATCTCACAGCACATCTCACAGCCCATCTCACGTCCCATCTCACAGCCCATCTCACAGCCCATCTCACAGCCCATCTCACAGCCCATTTCAAGTCCCATCTCACAGCCCATCTCACGTCCCATCTCACAGCACATCTCACGTCCCATCTCACAGCACATCTCACGTCCCATCTCAAGTCCCATCTCACGTCCCATCTCAAGTCCCATCTCACGTCCCATCTCACAGCCCATCTCACGTCCCATCTCACAGCACATCTAAAGTCCCATCTCACAGCACATCTCACGTCCCATCTCACAGCCCATCTCACGTCCCATCTCACAGCCCATCTCACGTCCCATCTCACAGCACATCTCACAGCACATCTCACGTCCCATCTCACGTCCCATCTCACATCCCATATCACAGCCCATCTCACGTCCCATCTCACAGCCCATCTCACGTCGCATCTCACAGCCCATCTCACGCCCCATCTCACAGCACATCTCACGTCCCATCTCACAGCACATCTCACGTCCTATCTCACGTCCCATCTCACGTGCCATCTCACGTTTCATCTCACGTCCCATCTCACGTCCCATCTCACGTCCCATCTCATAGCCCATCTCACGTCCCATCTCACATCCCATCTCACGTCCCATCTCATGTCCCATCTCACGTCCCATCTCCATTCCCATCTCATGTGCCATCTCACGTCCCATCTCACATCGCTTCAGCTGTGTGAAGTCTGGCCCATTGATGTGGTCAACATCACCCAACCTGCCAATCAAAGGCGTCGCGTGAATGTCGGATACCCCGCTGGAACTTTTTGGTTTTGTGCTCCCTGCATGTAAAGTTGATACTTTAAAAAATTTTTCCATATCACATCTTGGGACCATGAACTATCCCAGGACCCCAGCAGTTACAGGGGCTACAGGGGTCTCATGTGCTACAGGAGCTACAGGGGTCTCATGTGCTACAGGGGCTACAGGAGCTACAGAGGCTACATGAGCTACAGAGGCTACAGGATCTGCAGAGCCACGCAACAGCTTTGCCGTCTACCCAGCAATTCTACGCCACCCATCAGTTTCCAGCGTCTATCTGACAACCAACAGTACGCATCCTGTCAACCTAATATATCATAACTTGCCAAACCAGAGGTTTTTTGGGACTCTTCCAGCAAACCCAAAGTCAAAGCTCATGCCAACCCAAATTCAGAGCTCATGCCAACCCAAAGTCACAGCTCATGCCAACCCAAAGTCACAGCTCACAACTCACAAGTATCAAACCAAGTTTAACCGCATACAAATTTTGTAAAATATTTCCCCATCTTAAGTCAGCTCTAAGCAGCAGGCACCATCTTCAAATCCACTTTCCACCAATTCATCCCGGTTTGCACCTCAAGCACCATCTTCAAAGCCACTTTCCACCAATTCATCCCGGTTTGCACCTCAAGAGTTTTAATCTGAACATCTGAAATAGGCGTCAAATATATGGCAGTTGATGACATGTTGAAGTGGAGAGACCCTTTTTTTCTAGCCATGGCCAAATATTCAGCTTTGAACAACATATACAAATATTTGAACAACACGACCAAATATTCGAACATTATGACCCAATATTTGAACAATACGATCCAAATGACCAAATATTTTTTTTAATGAAAAAATATTTGAACAACATTACCAAATATTTGAACAACATCACCAAATATTTGAGCAACATAACCAAATATTTGAACAACGTGAACACATATTTGAACAACATGACCACATATTTGAACAACATGACAATAGATTTGAACAACATATGAGCAAATATTTGAACAACATGATCAAAAATTGAACAACAGGACCAAATATTTGAACAACATCACCAAATATGTGAAAAACATAACCAAATACTTGAACAACATATGTACAAATATGTGAATAACATATGACCATTTACGCTAACAAAATAAACATAGCTGTGATCAATATGACCATAGATGTTAACAATATGAACATATATGACTATTGCTGTGAACAATATGATCATAAAATTGAACACAAAGAAAATTTTTTTTTTATAAACTTAACCAGAAATTTGAGCCACAAAAATCAATGGTAATTTTCTGTGAAACTCTTCTATGGGGAATTTATTTTACAACATTTAACATATTTACACAGTCGTATTTTTTGTTGCATCTTGTATCAATCAACTGAATTTTAGGAAATTTATATTGTATTTTTATGAGATTACCTTCAGATACATTACCGTATTTAAAATGCCACCATTTTTTTTCCAACACTTCTGTGTTAGCCCTACCAACCTTCCAGGACTGTTGTACTAGCGATACAATCCTACCACCATCCTAACAGTACTGTAGTTTTGTGCAACCATCCCACCAACATTTATTTATAGTTTTACCATCTAACTAGCACTGTTGTTTTAGTGCTACATCACATCGGTATTGTTGTAATAGTGCTACCATCACATCGGTATTGTTGTAATAGTGCTACCATCACATCGGTATTGGTGTATTAGTGATATTATATTTTGAGTCATGTTGTTTTGTTGTTGATACCAGTTAATACCAGCAGTTTAGTTTAAGTGCTACATCATAGCAGCAATTGAGTTTTGGCTCTTCCATTCCACAAGCACTGTTGTGCTAGTGCTACCAGCACTGTTCTGCTAGAGCTACTATCCTACCACCACTGTTGTGCTAGAGCTACCAGCACCGTTGTGCTAGAGCTACCATTCTATCAACACTGTTGTGCTAGCTCCCAGCACTGTTGTTGGCTCTTCCATTCCACAAGCACTGTTGTGCTAGCGCTACCAGCACTGTTCTGCCAGAGCTACCATCCTACCAGCACTGTTGTGCTAGAGCTACTATCCTCCCAGCACTGTTGTGCTAGAGCTACTATCCTCCCAGCACTGTTGTGCTAGAGCTACCATCGTACCAGTACTGTTGTGCTAGAGCTGCTATCCTACCAGCACTGTTGTGCTAGAGCTACCATCGTACCAGCACACTAGTGTTACATGGATCTCTAATCTAGGAGGTATGACGTGAGGTCATCAAGAAACCACTTGTAGCGGCCCCTGGGAGACGGCGTCTAAAGAGGTCGTCGCCAGAGCGCCATCTACATGAATGGATATTGTCAGGTCCCTCAACTCTAGCAACATTTACCAACCCTATCAAGTCTGGTCACGGCGAAACTGAAGTGGTCATTAGAGATGCATCTGTGGTCACTGAGTTCAGGGAGATGGGGCGGGAGCTGTGGGGGTCTTTAGGGCGGGGGTGTAGGGACTGGAGTGTAGAGGTGGGACCAAGCCCCGATTTACAAAAAAATTGCCACGATAGTCGGTTGTTGACATGCCAAGCTGTTTGAACTGCGATATTCATTTCAAGTTATGGGTCAAATGAAGAAAAGTTTATTTTTTCCTAATGTTGATTTGACATAAGATGTTTAAGGCGAGCAGCTGGTAAAATTAGAAGGGACCACAATTTGGGACCAGGAAATAAGATAAATGGTTGGTGCCATCCCAATCAGCCAGTGTACGGCCCAAAACAATTTAATTGGTTTGGCCAGCAGGTCAGAATGCCTGTCACCCAAACCACATTGCACGTTTAGAATAGCAGGCACTCTGGTATTAGGGCCAGAGGAAGACGAGGCCGTCGGTAGAATGGATGAGTTAAGCCAACCCAATAAGAATTCAACAACATTTCACAGGCCTCACAACTTGCGACAACCCGTCAACTGTACCTCGGTACGAGCGGACAAAAGAAAAAATTAGTTGAACCAGCCAAACATACCAAACCTGCTATAGAAATGAGCTCTCAGAGATGCTATAGAAATGAGCTCTCAGAGCTGCTATAGAAATGAGCTCTCAGAGCTGCTATAAAAAGGAAAACACGGTCTTAACATTGTTTCCTGCTTAACAGGACCTGTGGTATCCAAAATGAAGTGCCTGGGACATGTAAACTCCTTTAGGAACTGTCGGATGTAGTTTTCAGCTTTAAAAAACATCAACAAGACCATATTGGTGGTGGTTGTGGTGGTGGTAGTAATGGTGGTGGTTGGGGGGGCATCAATTAAATTTTCAGAATTCATGTCAAGGAAATGAAAATGATGAAATTTTCCTAATGATGTTAAGGGAAATAAATTTTTAAAGAAAATTTTAAAAACAATGTACTATAAATTGCATTCTTTTGATAAAAAAATGTTTCCCTTTTAAATGTTTTAATACTAAATACATATTAAATAAATAAAAAGCCGTATAGCTTAGGTTGTTATCAAGATTGTTGATAAATTATGCTAATTTTATTTTATTTTCTGTTGATCAATGGGCGCCCAATGTGTAAATACTTTGGAGCCTCACTAAGTCATTTCCGGCACCGCCTTCAGAAACTCAGATATTTAAATAGCTCATATGTTGATCATTTCCATTTCATGTCCATCTTGTTACTCGAGAATCAGTTTTACAAACACGAGTTAAAGTAGCTTCCGTGATTTTAATACAACTAGAGACCATGCCAGTGGATCTCGTGAGTTCTTTTAAAGTCCCTTCACTGGAATGTATGTATCTTTCGATGAGAGGACTATTTAAAGCCCCTTCACTGGAATGTATGTATCTTTCGATGAGAGGACTATTTAAAGCCCCTTCACTGTAATGTATGTATCTTTCGATGAGAGGACTATTTAAAGCCCCTTCACTGAAATGTATGTTTCTTTCGATGAGAGGACTATTTAAAGCCCCTTCAATGGAATGTATGTATCTTTCGATGAGAGGGCTATTTAAAGCCCCTTCACTGGAATGTATGTATCGTTCGATGAGAGGACTATTTAAAGCCCCTTCACTGGAATGTATGTATCTTTCGATGAGAGGACTATTTAAAGCCCCTTCACTGAAATGTATGTATCTTTCGATGAGAGGACTATTTAAAGCCCCTTCACTGAAATGTATGTATCTTTCGATGAGAGGACTATTTAAAGCCCCTTCACTGAAATGTATGTATCTTTCGATGATAGGACTATTTAAAGCCCCTTCACTGGAATGTATGTATCTTTCGATGAGAGGACTATTTAAAGCCCCTTTACTGGAATGTATGTATCTTTCGATGAGAGGACTATTTAAAGCCCCTTCACTGGAATGTATCTATCTTTCGATGAGAGGACTATTTAAAGCCCCTTCACTGAAATGTATGTATCTTTCGATGAGAGGACTATTTAAAGCCCCTTCACTGGAATGTATGTATCTTTCGATGAGAGGGCTATTTAAAGCCCCTTTACTGGAATGTATGTATCTTTCGATGAGAGGACTATTTAAAGTCCCTTCACTGGAATGTATGTATCTTTCGATGAGAGGACTATTTAAAGTCCCTTCACTGGAATGTATGTATCTTTCGATGAGAGGACTATTTAAAGCCCCTTCACTGGAATGTATGTATCTTTCGATGAGAGGACTATTTAAAGCCCCTTCACTGGAATGTATGTATCTTTCGATGAGAGGACTATTTAAAGCCCCTTCACTGGAATGTATGTATCTTTCGATGAGAGGACTATTTAAAGCCCCTTCACTGGAATGTATGTATCTTTCGATGAGAGGACTATTTAAAGCCCCTTCACTGGAATGTATGTATCTTTCGATGAGAGGACTATTTAAAGTCCCTTCACTGGAATGTATGTATCTTTCGATGAGAGGACTATTTAAAGCCCCTTTACTGGAATGTATGTATCTTTCGATGAGAGGGCTTTTTAAAGCCCCTTCACTGGAATGTATGTATCTTTCGATGAGAGGACTATTAAGTCCCTTCACTGGAATGTATGTTTCTTTCGATGAGAGGACTACTCTTTCTTTCAGACAATTTCCTCCGGGGAGTGGGGGTTCATTTCAGGATTGGGGGAGCGGGTGGCAGTCCCCCTACCCACGGAAAGATCCCTGAAGGAAACACAACAGATGACGTCTACCCACAAAACAGTTGTACTGAGTTATATTTCTGTTCAGGGTTGTCCGAAAAGGGGGGGGGGTGGTTAAAGCACATGTGCCAACATCAGGGGGCGCAAATAACGTCCTTAGATTGGGGAATTAAATATTGACATCTCATGTACTTCAAAAAAGACAAGGGGCGCCAAAATCGTTATTTTATTGGTCCATCCAGGGCAGCAGTTTTCCAATATATAAAGGGGCGTTGGTATTCCTCAGCACAGCCCTATGTCTGTTGTCACTTCGAATAATCTAGTGTTAAAACATTAAGGCCTGTGTCGGAGCACGAACGTTTTGGTGTTTTTAAGGAATGTCTACGGTCAGTCTAAATACGTAAGATGGTTTTATCTGGAATGTTAGGCGTGGTTTTATCTGGAACGTTAGGCGTGGTTTTATCTGGAACGTTAGCCGTGGTTTTATCTGGAACGTTAGGCGTGGTTTTATCTGGAACGTTAGGCGTGGTTTTATCTGGAACGTTAGGCGTGGTTTTATCTGGAACGTTAGGCGTGGTTTTATCTGGAACGTTAGGCGTGGTTTTATCTGGAACGTTAGGCGTGGTTTTATCTGGAACGTTAGGCGTGGTTTTATCTGGAACGTTAGGTGCACAAATTTAAAGAATTTCTCCCTAAAATGTTCCTGGACGTTTGGTTCATAACGCTTCTTTGCCCAGATGTGTGACTCCTTGTTGCCATGGTAAGACACAATATCAACCAATGAGTTCAAGGATTTAAATATATTTTGGTCGTTTTCTGAAGACGTCTGGACGAAAAGCAATGTAATTTTGTTTTATTTATGTTTTATATTATTGCCATATATAAATAGATACATGTAAAACATAAGTATCTAACATGATTGTAAACAAAAATCGTACTTTAATTTTTTTTATTCATATCTGGGAGAAGTAAACTTGTTGACTAGAATGATATCCCTTTAACTTTAAGAAGAGCCCAATTTGTGATTCGCAATTATAATATTGATTTTCTAATATGCTGATACCGTAATATAGTTTATAATTGGCAAACGTGCTGTCCATTACTTTTAAATCAAATTAAATTGCTAAACTAAAATGTTTCATTATTCCTTAACAATATATGCAGGGTGATCGCTCTAGAAGTGTGAGTCTCATAGTAGCGTGAGTCCCCCTAGAAGCGTGAGGCCCTTAAGAAGCGTGAGGCCCCCTAGAAGCTTGAGGCCCCCTAGAAGCGTTCGGCCCCCTAGAAGCTTGAGGCCCCCTAGAAGCGTTCGGCCCCCTAGAAGCTTGAGGCCACCTAGAAGCGTGAGGCCCCCTAGAAGCGTGAGGCCCCCTAGAAGCTTTAGGCCACCTAGAAGCGTGAGGCCCCCTAGAAGCGTGAGCCCCCCTAGAAGCGTGAGCCCCCTAGAAGCTTGAGGCCCCTAGAAGCGTGAGCCCCCATAGAAGCGTGAGCCCCATAGAAGCGTGAACCCCCATAGAAGCGTGAGCCCCAAAGAAGCGTGAACCCCCATAGAAGCGTGAGCCCCCTAGAAGCTTGAGCCCACCTAGAAGCTTGAGGCCACCTAGAAGCGTGAAGCCCCCTAGAAGCTTGAGCCCCCCTAGTAGCGTGAGCCCCCCTAGTAGCGTGAGCCCACCTAGTAGCGTGAGCCCCCCTAGTAGCGTGAGCCCCCCTAGTATCGTGAGCCCCCCTAGAAGCGTGAGCCCACCTAGTAGCGTGAGCCCCCCTAGTAGCGTGAGCCCCCCTAGTAGCGTGAGCCCCCTAGTAGCGTGAGCCCCCTAGTAGCGTGAGCCCCACTAGAAGCGTGAGCCCACCTAGAAGCTTGAGGCCACCTAGAAGAGTGAGGCCCCCTAGAAGCTTGAGCCCCCCTCCAGTAGCGTGAGCCCCTCTAGACTAGAAGCGTGAGCCCCCTAAAAGCATGAGCTCCCCTAGAAACGCCCAGTGTGCACATGCCTTAAGACGACACTGCATGTAAGACACAAGTGTCCACTAAATGTACCGGTACATATGATACACATGTCCAGTGCGTAGGAAGGAAATCTCCGATTCTGATCGTTGGAATCCCTTAACATTTTTAACAGCATGTACTGCTATTGTGCTGTCAAAGGAAATAAAGTATTCTTCATTGGTGGGTTCACTGGACTATAGCGTCATGGTTCCTTTTGGCTCCGCCTCTGTCTCATACCCTTTTTTGGAGTCCATCAATTATTACCTTTTTTTGGTGCTAGTGAGGAGGGGTTCTAAATAAAATATGTGCTTTAAAAGTATACGCACATTGTCGATCCCCAATTATTCTGTACATGCCAGATGTTAAGAATATATATTGATAGTATTGGTTTAATTCATTAATCTGCACATTTAAAGATCATACGGTTATTTTTATCATACCACCAATTTGTGTCACAATTATCATGTCAATACTTTGCATTATAGTTATCATACCACCACTTTGTGTCATAGTTATCATACCGCCACTTTGTATCATAGTTATCATACCACCTACTACATCTTCAAATTGGCATTCCCCTCAAGAGAAACTGCAGTTTGTCAAGTTACTTTGGGTCAATGTACAGAAGTGCTGCTCAGGGTCACCGTGTTTGACGTAATATGCAGTATTTTTTTGAATATATTGCTCTAATCAGAGCTCTTAAAATCGTAGCAATATGAATAATTGGCGTGTAAGATGTTGGCATGGACGAGTGTTTGAGTGGTGTGTAAGGTGGGCATGGCGAGTTTGGCGTGAGTTTTATGATGGTGTTTTATATGATGGTGTGTTGTGTATATTGGCGTGTTGTGTATGATGGTGTGTTGTGTATATTGGCGTGTTGTGCATGATGGCGTGTTGTGTATGATGGCGTGTTGTGTATGATGGCGTGTTTTGTATGATGGCGTGTTGTGTATGATGGTGCGTTCCGTAAGATGGTGTTTTGTGTAAATGGTGTGTTGTGTATGATGGCTGTTGTGTATGATGGCGTTCTGTGTATGATGGCGTGTTTTGTATGATGGTGCATCCCGTAAACTGCGTGTTGTGTGTGATGGCGTGTTTTTTATGATGGTTGTTGTGTATGATGTATGATGGCGTGTTGTGCATGAAGGCTTGATGTATATGATTGTGCGTTCCGTAAGATGGCGTGCTGTTATGATGGTGTAGTGCGTTGCGAGTAAATCAAATGTGTGTTGTGAGTGTGTATTTTAATTTTATTTACTCATTACCATATATATTTTATAATTATAATACGTTACCGTATATATCTGCCGGTTCATTCTTTCTCTCTGCCGGTTCATTCTTTCTCTCTGCCGGTTCATTCTTTCTCTCTGCCGGCGACACAATGAATTGAATACAACGTAACTTTGGGTGGTCTCTTGCGGAATCATCTCTCAAAATCGTCTGTTCCAGTTCTTGTGATAATGGGGTTGTCCATAAAGGACGTCGGCATAAAATTAACATTCCCCCCTCCCCCGGGGGTTGTTGCAGACGTCCGCAGGTGCATACAGCAACTGATTTTTAAAAAATGGCAGTGGGTAACGCCAAAAAGTATAATAACGATTATAAAATACAAAGAGTCACTAGATTTAATCTTTTAAAACAGTATGATATGGGCAGATCCATTGATTACGCAGGTCTACTGTGTGTGGGGGGGGGGGGGGGGTTGCCGTAGGGCAGCAATTACGTGTATAAAATAATGATTCTGACATTCTCTAATATTAAGGCCAGCCGTCTCACTGAAAGTCTGTGAAATCAAGCAAGATTTATATTTGTATACAAGTTAATTAGTCGCACACGTTCATGTCAAGCTTAACATATACACTATTCAATTAAAATTTCCAATAATGAATTTTTTCTTTATAATTTATATAAAGTGTAAATACGCGAATACAGTACGGTATCTGGTACAATATCTGGTACGGTATCTGATACGGTATCTGGTATGGTATCTGGTACTGATCTGGTACGATATCTGGTACGGTAGCTGGTACGGCATCTGGTACGGTATTTTGTATGGTATCTGGTACGGTATGTTTTTAAAAGAAAATGATTGGGTACCCGTCTAGCAAGAATTTCAATGAAAATCTAACCATCACCGTGTGCATTGTTCAATTCAACTGCCGTTCAAAAAGCCGACTACTGTGAGATTGCCGTTCAAAAAGCAGACTATCTACTGTGAGATTGCCGTTCAAAAAGCCGACTATCTACTATGAGATTGCCGTTCAAAAAGCCGACTCTCTATACTGTGAGATTGCCGTTCAAAAAGCATCTATCTACTGTGAGATTGCCGTTCAAAAAGCCGTGAGATTTGTGTTTTTTAAATGCTATTATGTTTGACATTTAAACACTCTTTAAAAATAAATATTGTATGAACAAAATTATTAAAATCAATATGAAAATTTATAAAATATTTATGTAATAAAAAAATATATCCCATATGACCTGCCAGACCCACAGACGGGTTGCTGACATCCGGGTCCAGAATGTTGCGAATTCCTGCCCTTTCTTACTTCCTATCTAACCGAACATCTCTCTGTCTATTCACCCCTTCGACAGCTTCGCTCCTCCGCAGACGCGCGTTTTCTTTCTGTCCCCAAAGCATACGGTGAAAGATCTTTCTCTTTCTGTGCCCCCAAAACAATGGAATTCTCTTCCACTACACATCCGCAATATACCAACCATCACAGCCTTCAAAACTGCACTCAAAACTCATCTCTTTAAACTCTACTATACTGACTGATATCCCCCTCTGACCGATAAACGATGCTGCTGGGTGCCGTCCATGGCTTGACATTTAAAAAGTTATGGAATGGTTAGGCGAATACACATTTGTTTTGTTTTATGTAATTAATGTTTGTTAATTTAAAGTTCATGATTATGTTTGTTACATTGTATGTACAGCGTGGTGAGCCCAGCCCTAGGTGGGGTACTACGCTATAAAAAACTTCTTATATTAATAATAATAGCCAGTAATTAATACTAGCCGGTACAGGAATTAATCTTAGCCGCTACAGCAGTGGTTCTCAACCTTCCTAATGCCGCGACCCTTTAATACAGTTCCTCAAGTTGTGGCGACCCCCAGCCACAAAGTTATTTTGTTTCTACTTCATAACCGTAGAGTATATGTGTTTTCAGATGGTCTTAGGCGACCCCTGGGAAAGGGTCATGCAACCCCCAAAGGGGTCGCGACCCACAGGTTGAGAACCGCTGAGCGACAGGAATTAATACTAGCCGGTACAGGAATTAATACTAGCCGGTAATTATTATAAAGAGAAGAGAGGCACTCGATTTAAACGTTTATATCAGTATGAGATAAATGGGTAAATGCAGACAATTGGTGCCATGACGTATCACACGGCTGCCATTTTGTTAACTACGACCCGTGAACTTTTATAATTTACTGTCACTACACCTAACATGAACCCTAAATGTATCCATAAACCTAAACTGAACCCTAAATTTAGGCCTATCCCTAAACCTAAAAGGAACCCTAAATCATCCAATCTAAATGTATCCCTAAACCTAACCGGAACCCTAAATGTATCCCTAATGGCACCAATTAGCCGATATAAATCATTCGATTAAAATCATTCAGACCTGTAACTGTAAAGTAGATAATTTGCGTCAAAAGTAACAGCACTGAATCTGTTGCGTTTTGAACGCATACATGTGTCTGTCAACGGTGCTTAACTCCAGCCGCGACGCGATCCCTGAGACATCACTAATATCAATTGTGCTGTGCAGTTTCGCTCGTACGTAAATGATTAAGTGGTTGTGGAAAAAAATGGGGAGAGGGGGTCTTGTTGGAATTGTGATAGAAGAAGGCTGCACCTATTGGTACCCGGGTAACAGAATTGAGATTCAAAATAGTATTGTTGGGTTTGTAAGACCAAATGAGGTATCAGATGAAAGATACTTGAATGTACTATACGTTTTTAATCTTAATTCTTCAGTTTTACTAAAATAAACTACCACAAACGACATCCGAATAGCATTGACTCTAATGGTACCCGGGTGCTAATGGCGGCGCTGCGTGTCTGGGTCCGTTTTTTTAATCCCAAGCTCTCAATTTTGGTACCCGGGTACCAATAGCCACTTCGATAGAAGAATTCCAAGAGAGATTTCATAAGACGTCACCAAGTGACACAGTTATGCTGTCTATTGTAATTGTAATGAAATTTCGCCGTTTTGTATTGTGTCAATTATTGGAAGAGGAAGTCGGATCGACTACTAAATACGTTACATAGGGAAATGGTGTCGGTGGGAGGGAGCGCGAGCCCTTAGTGCCCCCCGGCACACCCCCACATGGCCCGACGGCAAGTTTCCCCGTCGCCAGACCATGCGGAAGCGCGCCGCGAACCTTCCCCCCTGGCCTGGGAAACGCCCGGTGGGCCGAAAACGCTGCGTTTAAAGCGTTCGCAGCCCACTTTCCGTGAGGGTCTGGGCGGGTTTGCTTCCTCTCCGGTGGGAAGGTGTTGCGTTACCAACCCCCACCGCCAAGAAGCCTTTCGGTCGGGACGGAGAGCTGGGACGAAACGGTTGCATAGGAGCGGCTTTTCTCACGGCCGCGTAGCTAAAATCATCGGCATGGGACTTTAACCGCCACCCAAGCCTCATATCCATCAACGACTTCTAACTTTTTCCAGAAGGCCCTGCGTTTTCCCTTAAAAATTTCTACGAGGAACATCCTTCAACTTGAACATCAGCCAAACATCCGTTTGCCCATTGTTTAAGAACGTGAGACTCATTGTTGTACCTGATGGTTGGACAACGCTTGATGGTGTTTGAAAGAAATTTCGTTGGCGGAAAATTCGCATATGAGGCGACTACACTTGACACATTTGCGGCTATTGCCTCCTGTCTTGCAACCAGTGATTTATCCCCTTGAAAACCAAGCACATTAACATCGCGAACCCCTCTGAAACATAGGAGCCATAATGATCAATTCATTGATCGTGGGCCCTCAAAACATAGAAGAAGAAGAAGAAGAAGAAGAAAAAGAAGAATTGATCTACGGAAATTTGATCGAACGGAAATTTGGTCGAATCTTTTTTTCAGTTCACACGTTACAATTGTCGTTAAATTTCTTTTTGAACGCACTATATTTTATAGTAAAACAAAATAATTCGTTCAAAAAGAAATGTGACGCCAAATGTTAACCTTTCCAGAACCATGTTACTGGAACTTGGTGCTTTAACTTTCGAAAAAATAATCTCTCACCCTTAAAAAAAACCAAAAAAAACAAGGCAACCCTTTATATTATCTTACGTATGAGCGAAAAAATTTCTAAACGAAAGACTCATTTCAAAAACAAAGACTGCCAAACATATAAATATTATAATCCTTTTGACTTCTATTTCTATGGTCTCGTGGCAGCTAGACCCAGGGCATCGTATCGTTGACAAACGCAAGTACCGGTATGCATTCATTCAAGATGCAGGCGATACGGTACCGGGTTATGTTTGTTGCGCATTGTGTGCCGCTACTTAAATGTTTAAACATACCGGTACTGGTGCTGGAATACACACAGTCTGCAAGATTCTTTACATCCCCCCCCCCCTTCTTTTTGCGCCCTTCTCCACATTTAATAAACACACACTTTTCTTAGCTGACGTAATGTGTGTACCGTACGTCCCTTTACCTGCAGGCTGCTGAAACTGAAACTCACCACGTCCTGTGTTTGCTTCCCTACAACTTACGAGTTCGACGACAAGATTGTGTAAATGTTACGACTGTAAATTGTAAATGAACCGCTGTTACAAAGGCCCTTGCTTTAGAAATACAGGTAAGCCATTGCTTTAGTTGATTATTTCTTAAATATCATCGATAACACTAACAACAAACAAAAGTACGATACAAACCCCCCCCCCCTTCACCCCCTCACCCGGAACACTGTACCCGTAACGGTACCGGCAGAGAGCATGTATTTTATATTTTAAAAATTCGACTGAAAATTAAAATTTTAAACTATAGTACCGGGTATATTTATTTAATAACAAATAAACTATTTTATGTTACCGCCACCGTAGGGGCCTACTGCACAGATATTAATTTTAAAAAAAAAAACACTCATATTTGTTGTGTGATATTTAGTATACCGACCGGTAGTATACATTATTGTAACGAAATCGGCAGTGATAAAAAATTTACTGACCTCAAGTGCCAAGGCAGCGTTATGTATGTAAACTAATCTAGGTGTTTATCCTCATTGAATTAGAGTCTCTTATTAGTGTGTTGTAGTTGTTGTTTTTTTTACATTTTTATAATCGAAGTTGTTAGGTTATCCGGGATAATGATCATTATTTTATTGCTGAATCAAATCCCACGTGGACACCAAGTATTATTTTACCGTACCCATCCCCACCGCATCCAATTCAGTGTAGACTCCGTTCAGTACCAGTCCTTCTTGCCCAATCAAATTTAATACCGTTATGGAAACCGTTCTGTAGTGTATGTCTTGCTGTATTTCTTGCGAATCAAATTAAGTCTGTGCTACCTTTATTATTTGAAATTCAGTGGTGACAACGTTCAATATTTCTTATGCAATTAAAATAAGAAAATTCAGTTTGGACATAATTCAAAATATCTTACTTTAGGTCATCAACATTTTTTTTTCTTGTTGACATTTATTGTTGAATGCAACGAAGTCATTCTAATTCTATACAGTAGTTTATACGTCATAAAAACTGTGACACAACTGACATGCAACAAATAACCACGTGACCACGAGCAGGCAACAACATTAAGTACGATACGTCACAGGACTAGAAAGTGCCGGAATATTTCTTACAATACAATACGTATCCGGAAATTTGTTTGAAAGTAATTTCGTTGACGGAAGTTTGATCGAACGGAAATTTTGTCGAATCTTTCTCCAGTTCACACGTTAAAATGTGGCTTCAAATTTCTTTTTGAACGCATTATTTTGTTTTACTATTACTATAAAGTATAGTGCGGTCATAAAAGAAATTTGATTGTGTGAACTGAAAGAAAAAAAATCGACCAAACTTCCGTTCGACCAGTTTTCCGTCGACGAAATTTCTTGAAAATAATTGAAGTTAAGTAACACTTGCGGTGGTTATGATTAATTCCTTTAACTTGAAGATGTGTTTTAAGATAATGCCAACTCTTATATTACGGTACTTTACTGAGTGTTGGGATAAGGAAACTACTATAATTATAACAGTTCTTTGCTGCAAGTGCAACTTGTGCTGACGTTTAATTACTGAAAATACCGTACATGAAATTTATTACGGTACAAACTTATGTTAGAATTTCATATCTACAACCATGTATTTGTATAGGTTATGGGGTGTAAGAAAAAAACAAACCTTTCCAAAAATACAGGTTGATAAATTTGTGAGATTCTCATGATAATCTTTATTGGTGATATATATTTTTAAAAATAACTTTATAATTTGCCAGGAACATAATAGAACAAGATAAACACACATGAAATAATGTCATAGTATATGTGAACAGATGGCAAGAAGGCACACTTGGAGTCACAACATTCAAACATTTGTGATCTAGGCATGAATCTTCATCAACAAAAAATGGCCGACTTCCACCCACCTCGAGCACATCCATTTTTGTTTTAATTAGTTTAATACATGTCACGTGACATCCGGAAACATTATTTCATACATTGTCATGTGCTATGAATGTGCTATATGATAAGACTAAATTTGCTATGAGTAATATAGTGTCTGGTGGCAAGTGTGAATTACTTTTCGTTTTATCGAATTGAGCTGATTGAGCCAAGTCGTCTTACAGTTTCACCTCGTTGCTAATGAATTTGCAAACAGATTCGAAGGACTCGTTAATCAGTTAATCTAATACCGGTATTTAATTCTTCAATTTTTATATTTATATGGTGTAAATGTAAAGTAAATATTTTTAGAACAAATTCATCTTGAACTCATAAAATAAATAGTAAATTTCCCTAATTAAGTACGGTACCGGAGTTTATTCTATTTGTATGGACAAAGTTATTTGTGGAATATCTCTAAACCAGATTTCGATTAAATTTTAAAAAATAAAAGGTTTTGTTTATAGAACAGTAGATTCATTGTGTATATATTTTGATTTTTCTATGCATGCCCTTGAATACTTCATCAGTATACTCCACAAACTACTCATTCAATAAACATATGTTTTGTGTGAGAGTGGATAGAAAACTAGAGAAATACCATGTTTATGTAGAGTGCAAATGCCAGTATGAAATAGTCATGTTTTCATAGTGACAATAATTAAACATTTGAAAAGGGACTTTGTATTATTAGACCTTTCTGCTAGCTGAAATTACAGAAAATCAATGTATAAATTGAAAATAATAACTAGACTCTGAAAGTGTTTATGTGGGAGAAATCTAAGTTCATTTTTCTTTAGGAAAAAAAAATGCTTCTTTGAAAATGGCAGTCATAAAACATCAAGGATATATATTAAAATACATATTTTAAAATAAATATAATATAAAATATAACTGAAAGGATATTGTACAAAATATGTGTTTGTTTAATAGTAGGCCTATAATAGAGTTGCTTTTTTTTTTTGCCTATACTATTATAGAACAGGCAGCGTTTCTTATAAAGTATTTGATAATAATAATATAACTTCTGTAAGTAAAAATCTTTAATAAACTCACAAGATTCTTCTCTGTATAAATGATGCATTATTAACATCTCATCAAATTATTTTTACAACATTAATTAAATTATTATTTTTTCCCCCTTAAGGCTCTAGATTCTTACAATTGAATATCATTGTGTATAGGGAAGCCCCGTGTGAGCAAAACAATGTGGAGATGAGTTGTCATGGACTTTGCCAAATGATTTTCAAAATAGAACATTCACATGGAGGAGCTTGTGAGGATCTGTACACTTGAGCAATGCAGTATAGTAGTAATAGTATAAATAAACAAATATATATGGGTCTGAACATTTACAACACAACACTGAAGTTAAAAGAACATAGGCCATAGGCGTACGCACACATAAAGAAACAACCAATATGTGGTTAAAGTTATTCCAGTTGGTTTACCAGGACGGGCTTTGATTTAGTTCAAAAACACACACACACACTGTTACATATGGTTACATATGTACCGGTGGTGGCAGCCCAGTCTGGTTAAACTTGTCAATACACTAATGTAGCATATACCATGTCTACTTTATTATGCTAGTGTGGTTAAACGAGTCCAAATAAAGAGTTTATAGTGACAATATTATGATTATTACAACCTTGTATAATGGTTATAATATAACAAAATGCATTTGAGCAGTTTTAAGACAGAAGACAGAATAAATTTGTGGACCATATTTGTGCAGTTTGTCACCTTTTCTCATTAAAACCTGAATTTTTTTTGATTTGAATAACATTATTTAAAAGTCACAAGTGAAAAATGTACCGTACCCTGAGTGTCACTGCCTAGTCTAGAACTTTCTAGAAGATTCATTGATTTGGGCTTATTTGCTTTAAAAAAATAAATATGATAGGACCGGTGGTCTTACCCTCATAAAATCCTGGCCTATATCACTAGGTTATTAGTGCTCCGATGCACACACAATATAAACATTATTATTGGTAGGTGAGGATTAATCAAGTTTAAACAGTTAAATGGCGTTAGAATTGTTGGACTAAAGATTTCAAACAGCTAAATTAGTTTTAACTTTTTAAAAGCACATCATTAACTTTGTTAGTTATTAATTTTTAAATAAAATGTTTAAGCATTAAAAAGGATATTGGAAATTCTGATTCTAAGCAACAATGTTAATGAAATAGTTTTAGCCATGAGAATAATTGCTGTATGGGTGTTAAATAGTTTCATTGGTGTGTGGCTTATGTTTGTTTAGCTGAAAAGTGTACAAAGTGTTTGTGCAGTTTTTTGTTATTCTTCCTAATTTGACATTTGATTAAAAACTTGTGCAATGAGACATTCAGCTAAATAGAAATGTTGCCATGTGATGTCATTAAATGCTAAGGCAAACAGTCAGTGCACAGTAATCAATTGAAGATTAGTAGCCAGATTAATGGTAAGGATTAATATCATGCAAGCATATTGTGTTGTTTTTTTAAATTCCTCAGAGAGGGCAGTGTAGATTTTGTTGTTATGATACCATCAACCATTGCTATGTAAGTCAAGCAGTGTTATATATGAAACCCATGAACCGTCCAAGTTAGGCTTGAAATCAGCAATCAGCACACTATACCTTAGTATGTAAGTTTTCTAAACACATGTCACCAGTAGTTTTCAAATAGCCAAGAGGTAGTATTTTTTTTTCTTTCTCCCTAATATGCAGGAATTATTGTTGTGAATATAGATTCAATGACATTGAAAGTCTCTGGTAGTTTGTGGAAACTGGCCATGTCACCATGCATGTCTATCCCATACATGGCACTTGTTAGCAAGATGACTATAAAGATTGGCAGGATATGTTCTACAATATACTTATTGTTCTACCCTTATTATCTTTCAGCATGGCCACAGAAATGAGATTTGTTACTGGACTATTTCCAAAAATAGAAAAACCATCAATGACGTTTTAGATTTTAAAAAATAAAATAAAGTCAAATTCTCTACATTTTTTATTAGCCTGCCAATGTATTTAAGAGAGAAAAAAATGCCTTTATTAACTGCTTCCAAAATTTAACTTTTTAAACATAAAGGAAAAAAAATTGTTATACTGGATGTGATAATATATGGTTACTACAGTACATACGAGCATATTTTGGCATAAGAAATCAAAGTATGGCTTGTTAGAGATTTTATTTTAGTAAAAGGCAAGTTAGAGGCAAGAAAAATACTGCAAACCAATGGGCTAGGAAAATCCTCTTTTATTAGTTTAAATAAGGTGTGATTATATATTTGTTAAATTGGTTACATAGCTCAGCAGAGTACGTTAGGTATACACTAAAACAAATGGAGGAACAAAAATTCAATTAAAACCACAAGACAAAAATAGTAGTAGCAGCAGCAAATCTTGGAGTTGGCTAATGTCATTAACATGAGTATTAGAACATACAAGGGGAAAGATTTCATAAAATGTCAGTGAGATTCTGAAAACATCCACAAAATAAAATTGCCATATATGTTTTATATGTATATCTTTTTTAACGATAAAATTCAAATTAATCATAATTCACCTACAGGAACACATATTGTGACATTATGCACTGAATCTGACAACCAAGAAAATAAAACTTTAGAAAATATAGAACTCTTTGTTAACTTGGTAGAAGGGAAATCTGGGATATCTTTCAAAGATTGACACTGGCAGTAGCAGGTGGCAATGAATGGAATACAACTATACACAAAAATGAAAAAATACAAATATAATTTGATTCTCTTTCTAACTGAATTTCATATAAACATTGAATGGCCGGAGTTAAGGTTTGATCTGTAAGTAGTATGTTAGGTATACTGAAGAAAACAGTCCAAGGCACTTAGTTGACCTATCACAAGCTGAAATCTTCAATGCTGGAATAGTTGCACACAGCAAATGTAAATAAAATATAATTTAAGTCCTGCATTGTGAACATCAAGTTCGATAAGGAAATCCTTACATGAATAATAATAAAAAAAGAAAGAACTTATGTATACATTTAATAAAACAATACATTAAAGTTTAGTATCTGAGATATTAGGTTTTGACAAATGCTGATATTTAAAGATATAAAAAAAGTAATTCATATAAGCTGTCACTTGCAATGTGATAGACCTTCATGAAACATCAGTAAAGACAAACTGTTGTGTATATCAAACCCTGCTTGCATATGTAGCCACATTGCTTTTAACGTTCAGCAGAAGTGTGTAACAAGAAAAAAAATCTTAATCTAGCATCTACTGTCATTGCATAACTAGATTTAATATTAGTGAGCAATGGGTTAGAGGAGCATTTTGTTATTGGCCGCAATAATTTACATTTTGGTTAGTTTTGAGTTTTAACTATAAATATTCAGCAGTTTACTTCTTTGTGTTCATTACAAAAATGCAAAGGTTAATTTATTGGGTCATTATTAATTACTTTAAAAATTACTCTGCATTCTTACTATTCTTATCAATGGGTTTAATTTAGTTGATGAAAATTTTATTGCTCAATAACATAATTATCATAATATTTGTAAACATACTTGGGGCCATAGATTTTTGATAGAGGGGGAAGAAATGATCAATGATATGATTAAATCAGATTGTTCGAGAAGAGAAATTAAGATAAAAAGGTAAATCTGAGATCACAATATCAAGCATTGGGTAAAAAGTAAATCGGCACATTTCGGGAATCTATATTTGCATGGGGCATCTCCCAGCTAACAAAAGAACATTTTATTAATGTATCAGTTAACATTTAGCTTGCTGGCTCCCTCTCAATGATACAAGACAAGTGTTGCATACATTACTGTGAAAATTGATATGATCTATGTAACAGTTTTAAGTACTTCTAGCCGCACATATTTTTTAAATTTCCCCATAAGATGCACCACTGTCACTGAACAAAAAAAATATAAATGTACATATTTTTAAAGACATTTTGATATGGTAGAGTAATTGTGTACAATTTCCTTGGAATAAAGAGTTTAAATTCAAAGAAACTGTAGCATTTGATATGGTTTTAATATAACCAAACAATTTGATTTTTTTAAATATGTGAACTTAAAAAAGTTCAAATGTAAAATTTTCAAAGTTGAATTTTGTCAACAACATGTGATATTTAATAGTACCATACTAAATAGTTGCTTTCTATGGTGTCAAAAAATAAAATGTTTTATCTCGATTTAATTTTTCCATTTTTCTAAATGCTTGAAACCGGAATAAACAAACCAATTATCTTTGATAGCACTTATACTTAACAATTGCATAGTTGGTTTTATTTGTGCTTTTTATATTAAAAGAAAATGTAAGAAACACAAGTGGGCTACCAATTAAAATTATTACAGCTGTAAAAAAATTATTTAAAAAAAAAATATTAATAGCAGCTAAAAAATTCAGAAATATTTTCAGTGAAAGCTATCGCAAAATGGGAAGAGAAAATGAGAGAAAAAAATTGTGAACACATATAAGTAAGATAACTGAGCAATTATTCCAAGAAAATACTTCGATAATATTTCTAATACAATCATTAACGATTTATGGGAGCTGGATATTCCAGAAACTAAGAAATTGGAATCTATGGAATTGCAACAACAAAGAAAATATATATTTATTTTTCTTTTTTTTTTTAAAATGACAACCCTTGTAATAAAATGAGACCAAAACTAAATGCCCTTTTTTGAGCTTTCTCTGGTAGCATTAATACTAGTAAGGAGGCATCTATTATGATCTTGGTCTGTTCCCTTCGCGTGCCCATATGATATAAGCGTAAGCTAGGTTGATATGTTTGTAGGAAACTTTTGATCAGGAGCTGGACCAAAAAGGATATGTCAAAATACTGTCTTCTTCCTTTTTCTTTTTTTTGTCTAAACAAGTCTTATACAAACAGCTGAGATGTGAAAGTGAAATCAAGATATAACATAACAGTTCTGGGATAACTAGTGGGGGTCAAGGCAATTCAAAGAAAACACAACCCTTCATGAATAATTGATTTGTACAAGGAATCTCATCTCAGACATGCACACTAACCTTTCATCATTACGGTACCAATTTTGTTGCTATGTTACTGGTCTCTCAAATGTTACAATAGAAACACTACAATGGTGTTTTAGTCACTAACCTCTCATTGTATACAGGATTACATTGTTACCGATAAATATACATAACATTCTATGTTACACGTTGACAGGTTAGTTTTGTGTGTATGTGTTTGTTAAAAATCAATTTATTTTTTGTCCCTCAGCTGCTTTTAAACTTAACGTAAGGGCATTCACTCTCCTTCCATTTAAACATGTAAATTAATGACATAATGAAGAAAAATTATTAACATGACCATAATATCAATAGCAATGCAGGTTTAGAGATTAACACAAAGAAAATACCCCTTTCTAGAGCTCACCTTGTGGTCAAGCGAACAGTTCAATCGTGTTTAATATCAATATTATCATGCTTGGGTCTAAGGACAGGATCATTTATATCCTAGAACTTAAACGGTGTTTAAATTGTCTTCCTATAAAACGAATAAATTTAAAAAAATAATTTTTCAATCCATTACTATATTGGTTTAAAAATAAAAATCGCATTTCATTTATAATTTGCACAGCATTTAAAAAAAAAAACTTTAAAAAAATAATTTAAAAAAAAAAAATGATAAAGTTTTAAATAGAATCATGTCCTAAGACTCAGCATAGTTAGCAGCAGTTTGAAATAAAATTCAGGCACTTAAAAATCCTGCATAGCCAGAATAACCTCATTGACATGGTGTGTCCAAATTTTAGTGACATTGCAATTCAAAAAAAAAAAACAAAAAAAAATGTATATATATTTTACATAGCACACCAAATCAATGTTAACCCAGCATTAGCAGTTATGAGCATTTAATCATTTGTTTTTTTAATTTATAAGGTTATACAACATGTTAATCTGGTATTATAATACAAGTAAAGGTACAAAAAAAGGTGGGTTGAAAAAAAAAATCCATAATACAAAAGAAAATTATTAAAAGGTCAATAAATTTGTTGAGGATGCAGAATAAGGTGAACAAATTGTGGGCGGGTGCAGGTTGAAAATGTTCGCTCACTGTACAGACATAATAAAAAAGACTAAAACTAAATATGTGCACTTGGTTCTTCCTCTATCCCAACGCTTGTCGTGTTAGTCCAAGGCAGCTAGAACAGGTTGCAGGCAGGGCATGTCTTGTAACACAATGACACCCCCGCAGGAAAGAAGAGCAGCACAGAAGTGAGTGACCCGGCCAACATTTTGTCCCCACCACAAACAGACCGATCGGCCGACAGAGACGAAGGCACGAGGTGGTTAGTTGCCAGCTTGGTTAATGAAACAAAATGAAATGGAAAAAAATGGAGTTAGTGGATTTTGGCTACAGATATTATACAAGTGACTATTAAGTATTTCTATAGAATAGTATTATTACTTTACAAGGTGTGTTTAGATTTGTTTTTAAGGGGTCATTCAATTTGTTGAAGTTTAATATAAAAAAAAATTATAAAAAATATAGGCATTTCAATATTAAGAATATTATTAATAATCAGTGCAATTAAATAGCTTTGACAAGTTTGGAATAAATGGGTTGCATAATTTATGATTAGGCTTTAGGGTTAAACTGAATTTATTACATTGTATAATTATCACATCTAAAGATGTAACAAAATACTCAAAGCATTAATATTTTTTTTTGTATATTACAACCAAAAAAAAATAATCAGCACCACAATGTTGATAAAATATATAATAATGGGCAATCATGTAAGCAAATAAAATCATGTCAATGTGATGAAACATGCAAAGATATCATGCTTTCAGAGTAGGAATGGAAGAAACAAGATAAATTGGACCTAAAACGGCATGTCTAAAGGTGGTTCAATTTGATAAATATAAAACTGAAAATGATTTGGGGATAAAGTTTTAAAAAAATAAAAGAATATTCATGCATTTTTTTTTATAGCATACTATTTTTACCTTCAACAATTACCTACCCTAACCTGCTAATGTAAGAGTATGATGTTTTTTTTTTTAAATGTTGATTCTATTGAATAGTTTGGGCTAGATTTCCAACTTTGTAATTATCAGAACCTAGCAAGAGAGACATAGCACAGCCACCATAAAAAATATCCCATTTAGTGTTATTTCTAGAAATCACTTTAATTGAATGTTAGAAATAAAATTAAATTAGGGTCAGGGTTAAGGTAAAATTTGATTTTTCATACATTAAAAGATTTTATGTTAATGTTTACAACTACTTCCTACTTTTATTATTCTACTTTTGTTATTAAGTGTCCACAAAATATATTTTTAAGTTCTGTTGTACCGATACATTTTGCTCAAGTGCACATATATTGAAAGGTTTATGTATTGAAATCAAGAAAACCTTATGTTTTGCTATTGCAAGTGATGTGACTAGCTGGATAATTTAGACCATGTATGTGTAAAATTTCTTCACAATGAATAATTACAGAATCATTAATACTGAAAATTGAGGTTCTATTGATTTTATAAAACTAAATGTTCCATTTGTCCTGAATGTGTTGAATAAATCAACATGTTACCATCACCAAATGGTATGTGAGCCGTTTTATGTTTGTTGGGGGCTTCAAACGATCATAAAATATCCAACCAAGACTTGAGGAAAATAAATGATTGCTTTATTTCTAAAAATATATATAATATAGACAACAATTGCACAGTTTATTTTGATTTGACAACCATTACAAATAACAAATAATTCATTGGATATCTAGGCATCCTAGTTTTTGTAGTATTGTTCAAAAGTCTGTCACAATCTGCTTAGGTATTTAACTCTAGAGCATTGATAAATGAGTTTACTTGGATTTCTAGCATGAGCAACATGCACAGAATGGCTTTTACAACTATGGAAAGATGATGCTCAAAGCATTCACATTTATTGTGGCTGTAATATTTCTTTGTCTGGCCCAAACATTGGAAATATTTTTATAGCAAGTACACAATTTAATATCAAAGAGTGTGGTTGACAACATCATGATTTGGGTGAATAACAAAATACTAGGGACATACATATTGTATACAAAAATAATAGTTTTTTTTCTAACTAAGGGAACAAGGCTGTGAAAGAAAAGTTTCATGAATGCAAAAACAAAAAAGCAGATGACATTGAATGAGATGACTGAGCATATGTTAACAAAATCAACTAACCTTTCAGCTACATTATGACAATGAAACTCTAGTATATGGGTGAGCCCTCACACCTTCTATTGTTCTTCTCATCTTTTGGACACCACCTATAAAAATCCATCACATATGTTGAGTATATATCTTTTAAAAACAATAGCTTATATTTGCCACAGCTTTTGCTTTATCAGTCACTGTACAGCCCAAATTGGCATCAGCTTTGTCGCATATCTCAGACTTAGTCAAAATGAATAGAATAATCAAGACCAAAAAAAAAAAATCATTTATAATTTTAAAATTTTTCATTCAAAACACAATATTATGAGAACCACTGACAGAGGTAGGGGACAAAAATTGAGCAAATAAAACCAGTCAGACATATCGTTAGAGCACCATTAACTCTTAAAGTGCCAATAAATATTTTTTAAAATCACATTTGAATGGCAGCCATGACAGGTTTGTATAAAACAACATTCATTTCCTTTGAATTTGAGCAAAAGTCAACGGGAAAGAAAATAATGAAATTAGATCAAATCAAATCTTCTGACACAATTCTCAAGCAGTATGCATTTAGGATCTGATACACAAACAACGAAGACAGGATTTCTCCTCAATCTTTAGTCAACACCTTGAACAACCTGGTCCCAAACAAAAAATTGAACAAAAAACTAAACAATCCTCATAAAGTCAACAATTTATCAGTTTGAGAGAAAGTTTGGTGGACCCTTGATATCTAGCAAACTTTAAAAAAAAAAAAAAAAATATTTTTTAAGTGTAACATTAATGAGAGGACAGAGAAAGGAAGAGAATAAATATGAGTATTGGTAAAACTGACCACTCCTTCCATATAATTGTAAAAGTAATTACTGGACAAGAGTTGGAATAATAAAATGAACAGATCACAGCCGAGCTATTTGCACTTTTTGCCAAAGTTTTAGTTTCATGTTAGATGTTAATGTTAATTCGATTTGGGTCAACTCTAAACATCAATGTCATGTTCACATTGTACCTTTGTGTTATGTGAAATTTTGTTACCTTTTTCAAATTAAAATTCAACTGAATCAATGAAATCTATAATAACACATTTTTTTCAACATTGAATGCTTTAAATAAATTTAATATTTTCATGTAAAATTCAGCTATTTTTATTGACTTAATAAAAAATTTTTTAAACAAAACATATGTTGAGAGCTAAGTGTAGCATTGGGTTAAAATGTGAACATGAGCAGTAAATAATAGAAATTGGTTATTTTTCTGTTAAGAATACGTTACTTCCAATATAATGGGTCAGTTTAATTAGAAAAATAAGTGTTAAGATAGAGAAGATGAGTAGAAAGACATTGTTAGGTACCAAAAGTTGATCAGTAATGACATGCATGTCAAGTTGCATAACCAGTCTATGGATTGCCCAATTTAAACTTGCATAAATCCTAAATACTATCTACCAAGTAATTTTTTTCTTCCCTAGGCAAATGAAAAATACAATTCAATGATTTGATTAAGAAACACTATATACTCATTAACTTTCATAGTTAATTCTATTATTCTTCTTCCAAATATTTTTTGTCTTTTAGGGTAAGTAATGAACTACAACATAGTACCTTAACCCTTTGAACCCTCGATCCCGCTTTATCGGTCTACGCCTTAAAAATCCACAACCCGCCAGACCGATATTGGTCTCCCTTACCTTACCATAGATCGACAGTCCGTATGTGAAATGTGCTATAAATACTGAGTTCATGGTTTATCACGTGACTTGGGAAAGGTCACAGTAATGGCCGCGCCCATGGTTGCATTGTTTTTGTTATGTTTTAGTAATGTTTTTCGAGGTATAGAAGTGGCGAAAATGCAATAATTACTTTTCTCAAGGACACAAACTAGAGTAGTTTTATGATAATGTAAATAATTTAGATAATATTTTTTTTAAAAAGGAGTGAACTAAGTAAATAGACAATGATAGTGACGATCGATTGACTACAACTTCTAGTTCTAGTGCTATCGATGTGTTGTTAGGGAATAAACTAAACAAGGTCTACCCCCTAGTTCTAGCCTTGGCTTTTATGAAAAATCAGGGCCGTATAAATGACCTTTTACTATGACATTTTACAACATTTCTAAGACAATTTTATTTCTGTGATACATTTTATAATACTAATGGACTACTAACAGACACATTTAGATTGAAATAAATAAAATTTATTTAATTTTATAATCATTTGATTTTTTTTGTTTGTGTGTCAGTGTGTGGACATTTTTTCACAGGAGCCCAGGGGATTGGGTATTTTAGGCCCAGGAGCCAAGGGTTCACAGTATAATTCACAGGGTTAAAGTCTAATACTGTTGATTTTTTTATGCTTTTGCTATGGGAATTTGTTAAGTGCTTTTTCTTTACAAATATATACCCCTTTAAAATCAATACATACATTATTATTTCATCAGCCATTTAAATTAAAAATAATATGATGAAACAAGTCACCCACTTCGGAAGACATAACACATGGTTGTCACGCCTCACATACACACATGCATAATGAACTATTCCTTTCTTCTATCAGTAACATGCATTACATAATACAAATCTACTCTGCATGAATTTTAGGCAACTCTAAGTCTATTGTGGAACTTGATACTAAATAAATAGAATTATTATATGTACAGTTAAAGCATGCAGAAATGTTTGTACATTAATTTAAAAACCTTTGGGGAAATTATTGTTGCAGTGATTAATTTTAACACGCGATGGGGGTGTATGCATGCATTTAAATATATGTGCTTATATGTAAGTCATTTTATAAAACTTTTTTAATCAAAAGGCACTGATAAGAAAGATTTTGTTGACCATCTAACGGAACTATTTTTTTACAAAAATATTGGCTTGAACTGCTTTAAATACTTAGTAAGATAACTTAGTAACAGAATTAATTTGTTATAAAATTATTAGTTATACCCTTCACCTGAATGCAGATAACTAATTGTTAGACTAATCATCAAAACCATTTATAATAATTCAACACTACATATATATACATATCTACACACGTGTGTATATATTTATATTTTATAAAAAAATATAGCCATTATTGTCTGCATGACTGAATACTGTTTAAATGCAATATTATTTGTATTTTATATAAATATATGTAAACAGAAAGTTTGAAATTTCAACAAGAATAATTCAATGACATTTTTACACATGTGTGCATATATTTGGTGGGATAGTTATCTGTGCATAATTCCATTGATTGAGCAGTTCTAGGTGTACACAATTACTATTCACTGTTGAGCAAATATTCTGAATAGTTATAATTCCCAAAAATACTAATTTGTGCAAATATAATGGTCCCATTAAAAAGATATTTTGCAGATCTGTTAGTGCAACCATTTTTGATTTAAACAAATTAGTATTTAATAGTATATATATTTATTTGGGTAAAAATAACAAAAATGAAAATTGCATTATTTTACCCCAAAAATCCTAAGAAAGATCCAGCAGTTTAAAAATTCCCAGCCTTTCCCAAATACACCCTTATTTCCCAACAGTGTTAGATATCAGAAAGGCCCCAGTTGTTTTTTGTCAATTTAAATTTTGGGTCGAAGTCTGGGAACATCAATATTAGGTTACATCCCAGTGGTCTATTCTTTTGTAAAAAAAAAAAATGTGATTGGGAAGGATAATCGGAAAAAAAATATACTTCTTAAATCGTCTGAATTTGTTTACAGAAACATTTTTTCATCTTTATTTAATTGTGAAGACCAATGATAAAAAACCCATAATCAGAGATTATATGACACAATAAAGTACAAAGAGTTAATGTGGGTTAAAGTTGTTAGGGGGGGAACATTTTAAATATAGTAATACTACTGAGATCAACTAGACAGCAGAATGACAGTAGAGTCTGTGAAAACCATGAGAAAATTCTCTTTCAAAATAAAACTCTTTGGGAATGTTTGGATTTCTAAATGAATGCAAACAAATCATGAACAAAGCAACTAAATAAACTGAAACCATGAAACTACATCTGAACATGTGTCACAATCTAATTTCTTGAACTGCACACAGAAAAATCTGCAATATGCCGCCTGACAAAGCTTTTCTTTTAAAACTACCCTAAATTGAAGAGCAATGAAATTTATGGGAATGTTGAGTGTAAAATACAGACTGGATGGTTGGGTGCTTTACACAAAAATTTATAGGAATTAAAATGGCGCTCATTTCATGGGGCTTAAGGTCTAAATCTGTATCAAAACTAATGAGTAGGAGGTCAAAGTAACTTAAGTCTTCTTTTCAACTCAAGAATCATGCATTGACTTACAAGCAAAATATTTGTTTTAGATGAATAGCACTAAGATAACTAGCATGTATAACATTTGAGCATTACAAAAAAACCATAAGAATGGCAACTTCAGCAGAGAATTTTTACAAACACCTTTGAGTGTTTGGGCAAAAAAACTGAAGAGAGACAAATCTGAATTTATCATGACCAACATGTTATGTACCACATAAAAGTTGGTTCATATCTTAAACTTAAACATTATCTAAAGGAGTGCTTCTCAAAATTCAGTGTGAAAAAGACCACACAGCAACATAATATAGATAAATGTCATAGTATATTCCAAATTTACCGAAAAATTACAGAATGGGGTACTAGGAGCTTGCAAGACTGGTGCAATTCCATAGACCACCACTTTGAGAAACACTGGTTTCAAGAGCAACATAAAAATTACAGCATGTTTGATGGCAGTAAATTTTAGATTGCTTCCTGTTAAGACAACACAACTAATAGTATATATATAATTAATGTAAACTCATATGAAAAAAATAATATTTAAAAAAAAAAGAAATCTTGAGTTTTAAAACAAACTTCAGTTAAAATGTCAATTTTAAGGATCTCTACTCAATACTCTCAAGTGAGAAAAAAAAAAAACAAAAAAAACATCACATTTATACCAAGATGGTAAATAAAATACTGCTCTTTATAATCACAAGTCAAAACGAAATATAATAATATTTAAGAAAAAGGGAAAAGAAGGGGGGGAAAAGTCACTCTAAACATAAAAGAACTTGGTTGAAAGGCAAGGACACCAACTCTTATGAAGTGTCAGCCAGGGGGTCACATCCCAGTGATATAGTCTCTTCTAACTAACATACCCGCTTGTGCCTGCTCCAAGTGTGTCTGATATTCAAAGATAGATGGTGTTCCGGCACCGAGTCCATAAGGGTCCATGGACGAATGCATGCTGGACGTGACGCTCATTGTGTAAGGGTTGTAAAGGAGTCCTGTGTGCTCCCCTGGGGGCGACACCAATGGGGGTGGAGCTCCGTTCATGCTGCCTTGATTCGTTGCGACAACTTGTGGTGGTGGAAGACGAGGGGCAAGAAGAATTGGTGCCCCTGATGGGGTTGGTGTGCGCATTTGAATCGCAAGAGGTTGAAGGAATCTTGCATGTTCTGAAAAATAAACAGGAAACTGTTAGCACCAAGTACAAACTTTCACAACTGAACAAAAGACTCAACTATATCAACAACCAAAAAAAAAAAAGTCTTGCATTCAAATGCATGAGTAATACTAAAAAGTAACATTTTTAAAAGTATGAGGCTCCCTTCTAGGCCATCTGAGGACATAAAACACTGAAAAGGGGGGGAAAATTCTGCAGGAAAGATTCTCATGCTAAAAAAAGTGAAAAAAAAATGAAGCTAAAAATGTGAAGGCAGCCACTTGTTATAAATTATGCTGAGAAACCACACATTAAAAAAAAAAGTGAAATTTAAATCCCTCATTTACAATAGTCTATTAGCAGCAAAGCCATCGCAGAGCTGTACAGCTGTGCTTGGTCACTACAAATTGAAATATTTCACCCATTGAAACTACATTGATTATAGCTTAATGCATTTATCCCTAACAATGATTACATGTTTTTGAGACTTTCAAATCGTGATAACTGTATTGCTTTTTGGATTTGATGAGTCGGTTTGTTATAATTATAAAATTATGAACAACATAATTAAAGGCCACAATTATCCAGAAAAATTTAAATTCTATTTCACTTTTATGAACAATAATTAATCCAAATTAAACAAATCAATTAATAAATTATTATGCACAATGTTAGGTTAATGTTAATTCACGTTAATAAATGGAAAAACAAATTGTTAATGTTTAGCCAGTCATCTAATTTGAGGTATCCTTATTGTTAGTGGGTTTTCTTTTTTTGTTTGCTTTCTTCTACAGCAACACTATACAAAAATAATCTTAGCATTTCCTTTCATCTCTTAAATCACATGCCGTTTTTTTTTTTCAAATGCACTTTGAGTTTATTATTTAATTTACTGATCAAATTTACAAGAACACTACTTTTGCTATAGTTCTGCCTTTCGTAGCCATTCCTATTCAGTTGTGATTTTCTAATAGTCATGTTAGCACAATGAAATGACACAAAATATTAGCAAGGAATGACACCATATCCTCTTGTTAGAAATGAATGATGCTGTCTAAGAGTATTAGTCTATTTATTTAAATTTAGTTAATAAAAGCAATTCTAAACACGATTCCCAAATTAATTCCATGTAAAATTACATTTCAAGTTATATATTTTTTTTACACAACAGAATAACTGGTGCATTTCATAATAACTGCTTATTAAACATGTACTATTTAATTTTTAATTCTTTTATATTTTAAGGTTCGTTTGCATTTTACATGCATACGTTTCATACAACCTTCGTAAAACAAATAAAGTTAGATGTATAATTTTCACTTGATTTTCTTCTTACCCACAAGTCAGGATATAATTTAGGTTTTTAAATCTTTCTCGTTAAAGACTAAGATATCCTCTGAATGTTCCTAAAAGTTAGCAGTCGGTTAGATGAAGGTGTGAGTTTTTTTTAGTTGGAAATATAAGCTAGGTAAATATCGCTGTACCCGTATGGCCAAAAGAAAATGAATTCAACATGGACAAACCATCAGAGAGGGAGTTTGCCCCGCTAACGGGGACCAAGTGTGGCATCTGACCAGGGGCACGAACTCCCGGTTGCCCCGGGTGGCCAGGGGGAAGGAACATGGGCATCCCGCCCAGCTGGAGGTGGGCTTCTGTGGGGGTAAGAGCAAAGCACACTTTGGTTAGGGAGAAACAGGACAATTTTAAATACAGTGGAGCTATTGAGTCTAACAAAGTGGTTTCTGCTCAAAAAAATAATGATCCGCAAAACTTAATATGTAGCTACATTTTTTTACAAAAAGCATTGTTTTCAATTCTCTTTCCTTTATGGGAGTGGGGACGAAAACAAATAGAGGTTTCACCTCTGTGCACATATCTTAAAACAAAAAAGAATTAAACTTTGAAAACATGTTTCTTAAACTTAGCTTGGGGAATTATCCTTGTTTCATGAAATATTAATTGTATTCCTCATACTGTATTCTGAAAAGTGAATATCAATGAATGCAGTCAGTGGTTTAATTTCATGAGAATATGTCTTGCAATACACACAAGTTTTAGAATTTCTTTTTTTAAACCAATGACTCTTTACATTAAATACTTTCTTGAGCAGGCACCATTGTAAGTAAAACAAGTGCAAAAATGTGTAATGTTTAAATAAAACTTGGCTGGATTAATGATAAAATGCAAATTAATATGACTGATGTATCTTTTTTGTTGCATGTAGGTAAAAAAAAAACAACTAAAAACATGTTAATACATAGTGGTGTATAACAAATGGATTGCATTTAATAAAATACCTAAGATGAATGAAACAGAAAGGTCAGTAGAACTAATAAATATGACAAAATTAATACTTAGTCCACCATAATGAGCATGGGCAATAACAAAAATGACAAAACAGATTAATCCCGCCTTCACTGTCATACAGGGGGTTAGAACAATCAACAAAGAGTCCAAGTGATCCAAAATAAAGCTTGGTGATTCTGGCTCATCAATAAAAGAATCTAGAATCACTCAATGATCTATTTGGATCAACTGAGCTCAAATAAAAAATTTTCCATTTCACTGACCAAACGGGTTGCTCCATGTGCGGTCATTATGGTGGACGAAGTCTGAAAGTATAAACAATTCAAAATATTCATTTATAAATTTGATTTTTAGTTAGTACATGAGTCAAGATTTGTCTTAAGTTTCCAGGTAGTTAAAAAAATTTTGTTTAAGTTTCTGGAAAAGCCTGTACAGATTTTTAGAAAAATAATTAAGCTTTAACAATTGAATTCAAATAAGTTTTCCAAGTTCTGGTGCCACATTATTAATTTTTTTCAAAATTAATATTTAAAAAAATGATGAAATTCACTGATTAGATATTTTATTTTTAACAGATTTTTTAAAAGAAATAATTGCTTTATTATGTCCTCACAAGGAACAAATTGTGCCTTAAAACGGACAATCTAGTATTTACTAGAACAATTTTCCTTTTTTTGCACAACATAGCTTAAGTTTTTGAAAAGAGCTGATGGGAAACAGTAGAAAAGTGTCTACATTATGCTACACTATGTCAAGTTCATTAAAAACATGCAATAAATACATAAAAGCCCAGCATGCATTGAGAGGCCTGTCTATGAGAATATCCTGGTTTCACTACAAGGCAAATTTACTATCTTGATTGGCAAACTGCTGTATTGAATGGGAAAATTTAAAACTGAATTAAGACCAATGGCTATTTAAAATTTTGTAAACAAAAAAAGTAAAGGAAAAAAATGCTGTACATCTTCACTCAACTGTTTGAAAAAGAAAAATTAAAATCTGAAAATTTCTCAAATTAATTAATTTGGATAATCTTCACATTTTTAAAACACTTTTACTGACTGTCAAAAATAGAGGTTAGTGCCCCAAATATATTGCATTTTATGATAGTAGTTATATATTAAAAGAAATGCAATAAAAAAACACAAAAATGCTGATGACATAATAACAAGTGAAAAAAATCTGATTGAAGACAAAAATGGCCAGACTGGAAAGTTAGGGAACCCATCCAAAATCAGAATAAACAACTATTATGTAGGTCTGCCCTTTTGTCTGAAAAGATTTTTCAAAAGGCTTAGTAAAGAAAATATTTGCCCTTTTTAAAAAAAAATAACTATTGTTATTGTGACACCAGAAAGTTCTATAGGTTTTTAGAAAAGTTAAATGGTGCATTGTTGATGATCCCGTTGTTTTGTCCTATAAACCCATCTTTCTTTAATTTACACAAATCAAACCTAACATTTTTATTGTATGGAATCAAACTACGGTACTTTTTAAAAAAAAAATCATTTACTAAGCCCTGCTTGAAATTTTGAAATAATAAACATTTATACAGCTTAATCCAAAACACCTGTTTTTAAGGGGGGAAAATGTATTATTCAACATGCATTAGGTAATAATATCTAAAATCTAGATATAAAAAAAATGTAATATATGATTGTCACTAACTACAAAAATGTGATTAACATATGCAGCCATTGGAAGCACTGAAATATTTTTAAAAGGAAAAAATATAAATTATTATGCTTCTGATAATTAATGGTTGTAGAGTAGCCTTCAAATTAGAAAATATAGGATACTGCAAAAGTCATTTTCAAATCTTTTTAGACAATGTTATGGTTGCGAAAAGCCTGGGACACCTAACGACTTGGACACAGATTTCACCTAGCCTAATATCTCAGTGCTACCAACCCTGCAGACGAGAAGTAATATATATTTATATATCTATAAATAGACCATTGGCAACCCAATAAGGGAGAAAGGTAAACTAAAGATAGGAATAGACTGCAGCAAATAAGGAGAAAAAGGAACCATAACTCATGGTCAATATAACAAGCCAGGCACCGCACACAGCTAAGGGACAACAGGAAACCAGTACGAGAGATTAAAATAGTCAGTGGGCCGAGTAATTTTTGTTTGACGAAGTTTTGTTTTTAAATTTTTTTTTTTTTTTTTGGGGTGAGGGCAAACTCCGAGCACACTTACGACCAGGCACTGAATTCTGGGTGGGTGCCGGAGATGGCTTGGTCGTGTCTCGATATGTCCCGTTAATTATAGCTAACTCCATAAGTTGGCGTTTCTTGAGATCATCCTCTCCGTCCGGCTAAAAGAAAGAACAAGTGAATGATGGCGGGTTAGTGAATAAGTCCAGATGGGGTTAATAAAGGTGTAACCTCGCTGCCTGCAAAGGCAGACGGAAGGGGGTGGTCCTAAAAAAGACCTGGCCCTTTGTGACTTACGTGCAAACTGAGCAGGGTGAAAGAGTTTAGCATCTCGGTAGGTGCCGTTCATGATCGCAAGCTCCATTAATTGTCTCTTCTTCAAATCATCTTCTCCATCAGGCTGAAAGAAAAGTGCCAGTTAGAACAAAACATTCTTCGCAAACAACCTTCTCAATCCCATTGGCTGAGCCCATTTCATAAAAAAAAATCTGTCTTGCCCAAGCACCATGACAGCATACAACCAGGTTTTGGACATTTTTTTACCCAATCCATTGTACCCAGATATTTTAACACTAAACACAAAAAAAAATAAAAAATAAAAAAAAAAAAAAAAAAAATTTAAAGATATGGACAGGGACTATGCGTAGCATGCTAGTTATTCATTACTAGTCATCATTACCTGTATTCAACACTCCAACATTCCCCCCCCCCAACCACACACATTTTTTATTCAAATAAGAGTTTTGCTGATCTCATTACAATGCATTAGTTAAAATGAATCTCAAAAAGTAGCACAGGTAAGAAATAAACACCTAATTACCCTATTTATCTGAAAAGATGCGAAGAAGCTCAGCCATTTAAGAATTTAAGAGAGCCATTTAAGAATTAAAGAGAGCCATTTAAGAATTAAAGAGAGCCATTTAAGAATTAAAGAGAGCCATTTAAGAATTGAAGAGAGCCATTTACGAATTACAGAGAGCCACTGTACTCATCATAAACCTGCCCGATTTCTGTCAATTATCTCAAGTACAAGCAAAGTTGTAATCCATTGTATCCAAACAAGTAAAAATAAAATTATTCTGGAGTCCAAATACTTACATCCACCCAACCTCCCCCCCCCCACTCCTTTTTTTTCCCACACACACACTTTTTTTAAATGGTGAAATGAGTCCAGGGATATTATTATATGTTGTTTTATATTATATGTTGTCTTATATTATATGTTGTTTTATATATGCTAATCAAAAAATAAAATGAATGACAAAAGCAGTGAAATTTGGAAGTCTGTGGATGACCATGATGGGAATATTTGACAACATATTTGGTTGCCATGCAACAAACACATCTAGAGGCCTGGCCATCTCTGCTTCTCTTGCTCTATCCTACAGCGCCACAAGGAGGACAATCCCTGCTGATTACTGGTGATACAGTTCTTCTGACAACATGTCAGCTCTGATAAAACCAGATTAGTGCCCCCTGTGTTAGACCCCCGGATCTAGAGGCATTGCTTTCAGAACCCAGAAGTGGAAGAGTGCTGGCTCAGATTAGGGTGAGAGGCCATGACCACCAAGATATTACTGGGAGGAGGGGTGGGGGTGTTTGCAGCGTCACTGAAAAATAAGTATGCTTAGTACCCATAAAGTGGCGTAGTAATACAATGAACTGTGCTCAATACTGTCCCCTGGCCAATCAGACTTCCTACAAAAAGATATATTCAGTATGGGTCACTGGGCCACCAAAATTGTTTCATCTTCAAAGCACACCCAATAGTTTTTCATTTTACAGTGTGGTTTTATACAGTTGGTCATTTCCTGACTTTCTACCTACATATATCCTAAAGCAACCCCTTCTAATCGCCCCACCCCCCCACCCCCCAACCCACAACTCCTATCCCATACCATTGGTGCTACACGGAGTTGGTGCCAAGTTTTAAAAAAATGAAAAAGTAAGTAGAGCCGAGTGTGAACCGAACCGAAAATGCTTGCTTGTGCGATGTGTTGTGGTGATATATGCGATGTGTTGTGGTGATATATGCGTGGCTAGGGAATGGCTTTGTCAGAAAGGGGGGAGGGGTGGTTGAGGTGGGAACTTAAGACGATAGAACAGAAGGCAAAGTTTGTTTTAAGCCAGTGGAAGGCAACCCTTGTCAAAATATAGAACTGCTGGCACCAACAAGGAATATATACATTTACTTATATATAGATATATATTCCGCTCAAATTTCAGGAAGAAACAAATTTGCAAAAGAATGTACTTCATAAACATCGTTTATTCACGAGTCGGTAAGAGCGATTGTGCAATGGTCGGTCAAATAAATGACCGCATCGCTTATAATTTTCAAAAAGGGGCATTTTGGTTAAGATGACATAAAGGGGTGATAAGTACATGTAACAGCAGGCAACAAGGAGAAACTTAGTGAGTTCGTTTCCTTGTGAGAAGAGAAAAAAAAAAAAAGGGGGGGGGGGGAAATGAGAGAGGGGAGATAATGAGCTTCACATGCTGAAGTCAGTTTAGGAGTTGAGATGTTTGGATGCTCGGTCCTTGTCCTTAATACGGTGGGCTATTTGGCTATTTTCACGGCCTCGCTGAATTTGGCCAATCTAGAAGTGAAATCTGGCAAACACCGACCATATGCCTCATCAGTTTGGGAACAGGTTCTAACTAAACCATGTTTACACCGTGTGAACTGCACGCGACCATCATCTCAGTGGGTGGGTGCAATCGTTTGTAGGTAAGTCCTTTGTTGGTAAGTAACTCCGCTGCAAGAGGATACATACTTCACACTTGATATCCACCACCACAAACACGACAGACTTTACTCGCTAATCTGCTCGCGAAAGTTTGCGTTGGGATTGCAAAGCAATAAACCCACACTGCCATATATATGTACGTATGTGGACGTGGCCAAATCTTTATTGCAGCGAGGCATCAAGAGGGAGTCTTTACCTGATGAGGGGAGACGCGTGCTATCTTTGGCATGATTACGACACAGGGATAACAGGTGCACCATCCACTTATATTTGTACCACTAGAGGGGGAAAAACATCTTAAGATGTGTAATCACGCTACATCTAATGTAAGTGGATCAGATATTTGTACAACATGATTCCTCACAGCCCCCCCCCCCCGCCTCCTGTTCGTCCAATATCTAATCCCGTATATTGTAGCAAATAGTTATATTTAAAATAAGACACACGTGCCAAGAAATGGCGGGATTGGGGGGGGGGGGCGGGGGGGGGGTGTTTGAACGCATCATCCATGACCAGGACTTAGAAAGTTTTTAAAAGCTCAAATCTTTAAATGTAAACATGAGAGATGAGGAGTGGTGAGCTGGTGCTTAAAACTTCAATGTCGGCTATCACTAACTCTCTCACTTACTCTCTCTCGCCCCCACCCCCTCCTATTTTTCCCGCAAACTTTTTAAAAACCTTACACATCAAAAGTTATCTCACCAACTTATATAAAAAAAATTATATCATTAACATACATCAAAGGTTACATATTATATGTAACACACACAAAAAAAACTATTTCTAAACCGCCTACCGGAAATAGATCAGAAAGCACGAGGATTTAAATTATGAAGAATCCGGTCTGAAGGAATTCACGTCACTTAAAAAACATTTTTCGAAATGTTTTCATGGCTTCCAAAATCACGGTTACGATGGTACACATCGGTTACGATCGGTTACGATGGTACACATCGGTTACGATGGTACACATCGGTTACGATGGTACACATCGGTTACGATTGTACACATCGGTTACGATGGTACACATCGGTTACGATGGTACACATCGGTTACGATGGTACATATGGTACACATCGACTTGCAATTTCATTCCACTTGTTTAACTTAATGAGGAGTGAAGAGAGCGCATCACCATAACCCCAGAGGAAAACGACTAAACGACTCAAAGGCAGACCTAGGCTTAGATGGATGGATGATGTGGGAAAAAAAAAAGATCTACAGCAGTTGGGAATCCAGGCATGGAAAAGAAAAGCATTAGTTGGGTCTGAGTGGAAGGAAGTGATGAGGCAAGCCAAAGCCCTACATGGGCTGGAGCGCCACAGGGATGGATGGATGGATTGTAGTTTAAGACCAAGTCTCTACTATCATGCCTCGGAAATATATATTTATTGGAAGTCCACGAGAACGAACATTGTTCATATGTTTGATTTTAAACTGATCGATATTATTGGAATCCTCTCCCCCCCCCCCCCCCCCACACACACAAACTACCTCACACAAATTTCCCACAAATAATTTCATCTTATATCCCTGTCGTTATCTCGCCCCACTACCAAACCCAGGGTTGTTCCATTTTCAGCTTTAATGAGCCAGACAGGATGTGGTTGACTCCAATAATAGCACCTGGTTACAGTTAACTGCACAGTTTCTAAAAATAGTTGTTTTTTAAAGAACAGAATGGTCCTTTAATTAAAAAGAAACAATGCACTAAATTACATCCCTTAATATAGTCACACCTAGGACTACATAGCAGGGTATCTTTCCGCACCCCACCCCCCAAATTCTCAAGTTTGGAGAATAGGGTGGGGGAACTATTGCAAAGGGGCGGGATGATGCTGTCCTAATATAGTTTGGGGAAAACAATTCTATTTGGTTGACAGTAGGAATAAATTTGATTCATACATTTATTTGTGAACGGCAACGCCCATCAATTGTAACGGCTACAAAAATGCATGGTATCGATCCTAATTGAACTAGTAAATAAAGACCATTAATTGAACGTATTGATCATCAATTTAAATGGTATCTATCATAAATTGTTTGAAATCTTACCGACCATAAACTGACATCGTATCGACCAAGTATTAAATGGTATCGATCATAAATTGATATTTGTCAACGAACACAAATCGAGATGGTAAAGACCATAATTTCAAATGGTATCGATCATACGCTGAATAGAGATCCTAAACGGAAGCCTTTCTAAAACACGAACCGGTGATCTCCTATCGACTGAAAGAAGACTTGGTCTGAATAAGCCAACGTAAACTGTCAGTCTTTATTTAGTTGGCCTGGAACCCCGTCTCAGCACGCACACGTAAAACAAACAAGTGCATCCATTTAGGACCGGAGCACATAGGCCACAGACAACGTATCCAAACCGTCCACCGGCCGTATCCATCAGGACAGAGAAACAACACACACACACGTATTATCAAGCCAAGCATATTTTTCCACGTGCCGTATTCTTAAGGAAGGGTACCGCCGACATGCAAACGTGGGTTCTTCTAGCACTAGGGACTGACTCTAAATAAACAAGATGATGGTGGTGGCACAATTAATTTTAAAGGGTACGTTCAAATGAACCGGTCGATCGATGTGATTGGATTTTTAGGACGACTCGCAAAAGCACTTACTAATACTGCCCCACTATTGCTCCGCTAATATATCTGCTAACTCCTTTGGGCTCAACAATAATTTAACTAGGACGAACGCTGGTACTGACTAGCACACCAAAGCAGTATCCTTCTTTTGGCATTGAAGAAAGGCTAAAATTTAGGCGCGTTACCCGCTTTGGTCACATAAATTAAGGTACGGATAAATCTGCATCCTTACGTAATCTCGAGATCACAATCTTCTTTCACAAAACATAAGACCGCTTAAGACTTACGTGCGAACTGCATTATCAGAGCAGATTCGAGAGAGGAAAGACAGCTTTCTCTTGCGGTTTATGACAGCGGTTCTCTCCCTGTGGGTCGGGACCCCTTTAGGGGACAAACGACCTTTACACGGGGGTCGCCTAAGACCATCGGAAAACACATATTTATGATGTAGCAACGAAAATAAATTTATCACAACATGATGAACTGTATTTAGGGCCGCGGCATTAGGAAGGTTGAGAACCACTGGTTTATGGTCATAATACTACCGTACTAGAAATTTTGCATAAAAGTAGTGTATATTTTAAAAAAAGGTGAGTTTAAATAAAATTAATTAAGGAATATTTTTTTGTTGATGAAGACACAATCCTTTAAAGGCGTATCATCAAGTCATTTCAAATTTAGTTCCACGCCACGCTCTCAAAGTGTTCGTTCTAATACAGGGCTTTTTAGATGTACGCACCAGAGACATGTACGCACCATGACATGTCTGTTCAACTTCAGTTCTCCACGGTGCTGAAAACACGCCATATTGACTTCAAACAAACCCGTGTCTGCTCCAGCGTAACTAATTGCACCATCTCGTAGCGCAGCCAAGTTCCCGTACTTATCTAACGAGAGACTCGACGCCGATTCTAGTAGGTGAGCTATTTTGAGAGGTAAAGGCGTTAAAAGTCGTATGAAAATATAATTTCTGTTGGGGAGACGATAAGCACACGAAGGGTACAAGTGAAATAACAAACGGGAGAATGCGATGGGTGTTTTTAAAAAATTCTGGAAAGTACGGTAGGGTATCTTTCCGCCCCCCCCCCCCCCAAACCGAACCCACACACTTTTTTTCAGAGACGTAAGGCGAAACTCGAAAATTTGTTTTTATGTTGTCTGTTATTTTCAGAAACTGAGAATGAGATATATTTTATTTATAAAGTAAATATATATATATCTGTAAGCCGATGGTGGGATTTGCGTGGAAACAGATTGAAACGGGTTTGAAGAAATAAACGAAGGGGTGGAATAGTTGTGAAATTAATCAGGTCGTACGCTGTTTTATCTTCTTAAAATGATGCATGTGCTTCTTATTACAAGACATAGGCAAATTGTGCCGGCTTTGGGGTTCGGAGAATGTGGGTGGGGTGGAGGAGAGAGAGAGAGAGATGTGATGAATAAAGATGCCTTATGCCTCTCGTGATAGCTAGTTTTTTTTTAAGTTTTTTTTTAATATATTTTTTTTTTTATTATTGGAGGTGATCCAGGGATGAAATAAGCGTGGACCCTGCTTAACTCAGATAACGTACGCCCCACTCCGCCCATATCCCTCCACCAGTTTTCCTTTTAATCTCTCCCAATAAATTCATTCACCGACTCACCCCATCATCCTCTGCTCTATTAATCTTCTATCCAATACCCCCCCCCCCCCCCGATCGGCTGGTGATTTCTTTGTCTCTTTCTATATCATGAGGTATTTGTTTGCCAATAATCTAATAATGCTTTTATTGGAGGGACCGATATTTTCAATATCCCCCCCACCACGGAGCTTCACTGTGCCCCCCCCCCGACCCCCACACACGCACAAACTCAAGTCTCCCCGAGGCCACCAATCATCTGAAAGACTGATGGCAGTATTTTCCATTTACTGTCGGCCATACTTGAGAAGTTCAGAATGAGGCACCTCGTCTGATCGCTGCATGCGTCAGAGTTCGAGTTAAGACACATTATTTTTGTGTAAAATGGGACGAAAATAATGTTTATTTTTTTATAGATTTCTCTCAAAATTTGATGCTAAAAGGTAAATCCACGAAGAAATATCACAGTAGGTTCAGCACATAGATTTCATAATATTGGTAGGAAGACCGATGCATCAGAATAGTATCGTGCTTCTGACACGGGCCAGTATTAGACATTCATTTATGACTTGCGCTATTTATAGTTGCCGCTGTTGCGATCATGCGGACATCGTCTAAATCTAATGCTACGCAGGGAGCGCTTCGGGCAGAAGCTTACAAACAGTCATACTTCTTTTGCACGACTGGACCAACTTACACAATGATTACCATCATCACCTTTGAACGAGGCTAGGTTATGACGGTTGGGAGCGCCCATACCAGCCCCCCTCCTTTTTTTTCTTCTTTTTCTTTTTCATCTTTCTTCCTTCCTTCTCGAAGATTTGAACATTGCAAAACCAGATAGTTCTGTGAGGAAAATGTGGGTCGTAAAAATGATTTCCCCATTCTTTATTAGCTGCCAACGGTTGCCAAAAGGGAGGCAATCACGCCTGATCCTTCAGACGGCACGACTCAGAGCTGTAAGAAAGGCGAGTCAACTGTGGAGTTATGTGTTAGGACAAGTGATTTATCATCCCTGTTGCTCTTTCTAACGAGTTCACACACAAGTTAGAATAGAATTTCCGACGAGAGTGTGGCGAGAGAGATTTCTAACAACCCAAAAAGAAGATTAAAAAAAAAATCCCTGCTACGCTTCCTGGATCTGTTAGGGATTCCCCCCCCCCCCCCCCCACTTCTTCTTTTCATGCGAAGAACCCACGAGGATCTTGTAATGAGGCTCTCATACATAGCTAAACCGCCAACTTGTTTGCCAGGAACACGCTCCACAATAATAATAATTCTACGATGGATGTTATATTGCTCAGTATCCGTCTTCCAAGCTATCACACCAGTAGACAATGATACAGCGGGGCCTCTTACGCCCACCAGTAGACAATGATACAGCTGGGCCTCTTACGCCCACCAGTAGACAATGATACAGCGGGGCCTCTTACGCCCACCAGTAGACAATGATACAGCGGGGCCTCTTACGCCCACCAGTAGACAATGTGATACAGCGGGGCCTCTTACGCCCACCAGTAGACAATGATACAGCGGGGCCTCTTACGCCCACCAGTAGACAATGATACAGCGGGGCCTCTTACGCCCACCAGTAGACAATGTGATACAGCGGGGCCTCTTACGCCCACCAGTAGACAATGATATAGCGGGGCCTCTTACGCCCACCAGTAGACAATGATACAGCGGGGCCTCTTACGCCCACCAGTAGACAATGATACAGCGGGGCCTCTTACGCCCACCAGTAGACAATGTGATACAGCGGGGCCTCTTACGCCCACCAGTAGACAATGATACAGCGGGGCCTCTTACGCCCACCAGTAGACAATGATACAGCGGGGCCTCTTACGCCCACCAGTAGACAATGTGATACAGCGGGGCCTCTTACGCCCACCAGTAGACAATGATATAGCGGGGCCTCTTACGCCCACCAGTAGACAATGATACAGCGGGGCCTCTTACGCCCACCAGTAGACAATGATACAGCGGGGCCTCTTACGCCCACCAGTAGACAATGATACAGCGGGGCCTCTTACGCCCACCAGTAGACAATGATACAGCGGGGCCTCTTACGCCCACCAGTAGACAATGATACAGCGGGGCCTCTTACGCCCACCAGTAGAAAACATACAGCGAACGTTTCATTCCACGTCAGGTTTTAGCAACGTTCCACTCTATTTTCCCATATTTCACTATTACAACAAAAAAAAGTTTTCAAAATAATTATAAAATGTGTAATGATTTTCTAGGATACTGTAACAAAAAGATTTTAAGAAAATCGCGTTTGGTATCACGATCCCCTCATATTACCGATTTTTAAGGTCAAAGTGCAGTTCGGTTTTGAAGAGGGGCAAAGAATGTTAAAATTGGACACTGAAATATAGTTGGACACTGAAATATAGTTGGAAGCGCAAGCTTACAGTACAACATCTAAAATGAAAACGTCATGGGATACCCTTAGAATTACTTTAAAAACGCTTTACACAAACCACAGAAGTGTTACCATGTACAGTTATTACCACTATTTAAATAAAATGTTAATGCTAAGAAATGTTAACACTAAAAAGTGGCACCAAATATTCAACAAAAAAACTAACATTTATACTGCACTGATAGAATGTTTTAGAAGTAGATGATAATTTTATGGTCGAAACTCTTATCCTGCAATTGAATCCCACTATTATCAAACAACTAAAATCCACTTTTTAAAAAAAAAACTAATTCATTTATTATCCAACAATTAGCCATTATTGAAACCTACTATTATCTTTTTTTTTTTGAAACCAACTATTATCCATTAACCAAATCCATTCTCAAATAACTCTTACAGGTTTATCCCACTGGACTCAGTGTTTCTCAAACAGATATTTCAGGCCTTTTAAAATACAACTGCTCAAACTATGTTTTTTATATTTGTAATTTTTAAACACTTAAGTGATACACTTGAGAGCTTTGAAAAGTCCGAGCTGTCCTAATTTTCGAGAAACACTGTCTAATTTAAGATTTAAAAATAATAATAATTGTGTATTGTATATTTGATAGAAAATACAAGAAACGAAGAAAAATAGCATCATCAAAAATGTGTTATCAAAAAGGTCACATGACTTACAGCTGGGACTAATAATTTTTTGACTTCCTCTTTGGCCCTCTGTAATTTGATTTCTCCCCTGTTCCGTGTGTCCTCTATGGTGATGAGTACATGGAGGTCTTCGTTTAGGTGTTCCCAGTTAGCCTTGCCTCTGTTCTGGTCTTCCTGTCAACCATAAGAAAGAGAATAAATGGTGGTGAAACACGGGAGATGGCGGGTTTGTGGATGTCTCGGTGGGGCCGGAGTAGTGTGGGGTGGGTCTGAACGGGTTGTGGTGGGTCTGAAAAGGGTGGGGTGGGTCGGAACAGGGTGGGGTGGGCGGCGGTGTGATCTTGGATGTCGGCTGACAAAGAAATGAGCTTTTGATTTTTAACCCACCACACCTTTGGGCCACAATCCAATAAACCGGGTTAGGGGGTTTTATTTAAACGTGAGTAAATCAGTTCAAAACAAACCTCTTCACAGGTGAGGCCTTTATAGTCATCTCACCTTAATTCGTAGGTTTTGTGGTGCACTCGGAGACCTTGACATTTCAAGCGAGAGAGGGAAAAAAAAGACTGCATGGAACACGCTCTAGTGTAGCCATCTAGCGAGAAGTGAGCCTAGGGCAGTTTGTACCAAAAAGTCACTTGTGTACTGGTTCCAAAGGGAAATCACCCTTGCGTTTGTTCACGCTCTAATGTCTCAAAATAATACTTCTTATTTTTTAATCTCCTGCTGCCTTGGGGTTACATGGGCTAATTATATTTTTTTTTTAAATGCAATTTACATTCACAAGTGGCGAGCACTGCTAGTGGTATCCAACTACGTGTCGAAACAATTCATCACTTTATCTCATAATCACTAAATCCCCTCATACAACTCTCGCTACCAACAATCCTTCAAAGCACACGAGTCTTTAGTTGGTTCATTAAAAGATAGAATCAAGACGACTCTCCGAAATAACGCTTAATTCTAAGACACATTAGGTCACATTCGTCCGGTTACTAGCCACGCCATGAGGATGTCATATATCTAACATAACGTATCCGCGCTGTGTGAGGATGTCATATATCTAACATAACGTATCCGCGCTGTGTGAGGATGTCATATATCTAACATAACGTATCCGCGCTGTGTGAGGATGTCATATATCTAACATAACGTATCCATGATGTGTGAGGATGTCATATATCTAACATAACGTATCCGCGCTGTGTGAGGATGTCATATATCTAACATAACGTATCCGCGCTGTGTGAGGATGTCATATATCTGACATAACGTATCCGCGCTGTGTGAGGATGTCATATATCTAACATAACGTATCCATGATGTGTGAGGATGTCATATATCTAACATAACGTATCCGCGCTGTGTGAGGATGTCATATATCTAACATAACGTATCCGCGCTGTGTGAGGATGTCATATATCTAACATAACGTATCCGCGCTGTGTGAGGATGTCATATATCTGACAAAACCTAACCATGTCGTGCGGGCATCCCATCGGACTTAACAATATCTCCTGCGATCAAATGTTAGAATGAGCGTTTAAGAAAGTGTCAACCTGCTGCATTTCCTGGCCTGCATAATTAATACCACGTTTACGACCCGGGGGGGGGGGGTTGTCGTGCGCTGACCGTACACAACACGCAATCCCCCAATCCACCCACCCCCACCACCCCTCCAGGGCTGGTGGAGTCATCGGGCTATTTTAGATTATTTAGATAGTGGAATAAATGAAGCTGGCAAAGTTCATCTCCCTGAACCTGCACAACTACATCAAGATCACTACGTGACCATTATCTGACCAGTGTGTTACTATTGTGGAAACATCCAATGATATCATTGTCATACAGTCATACAACTTATATATCTAGTGATACTATAATGTTATAAAAATTATATATCTGGTTATACATATTTTTTTTTCTATTTTGACGCTGTCAGCGCATAGGAACAAAACACTAGGGCTGAGCTGGGTGTAGTTTTTTTTTTTTTTTTACATCTGCTCCGGGTATGTTGAGGAAATAGCCGACAGTCGGGTGGTACCAAACAAATTTCTCATTTTTATGTGGGCAGAAGTGAAAAGTGCACGCATAGAAGCATAGAACCGTTGGCGATCATGAAGCCATCAAATTTTGAAGAAAACACTAAAGCTTAATGATATAATCCTAACTAAGCGGCCCTCAACATTTTTAGTGCCGCGACCCTTATAACATTTCAAAATTGTGTCGACCCACAACCAAAATAATACCTTGAAATGATGAGACGTCTCGGGATTGGGTTGACCATTACTGTAGTTAAAAAGGTGTTGCTACCGTAATTTTCATCGAGTGTGGTGGAGGGTAGAGAAAATAAGAGCTAAGAAGTGTGGAGGGTTCTGCAGAGGGGCCTCTATTAACTCTATATAAATTTTTGAAAAAATTCACACAGCTGCTAACCGTTTTTCGTGGCAGTTGCCAACTTGTAAAGTTGGAACATTTTTCTTTTAATATTTAAATAAAATTTAACGTGACAAAGAAGAAGAAAAATAACTACTACTAAAAAAAGGTTAACATCTTAAATTATAATTTAATGTATTTTTTTTTTTTAAATTGAAAGAAACTGCCAAATAAATTTGATGTCGACATCCTGCGAAAATGAATCATTTTTTACACTACAGTATTTTATAAATGTAGTTTAGTCAGAGTGTAGTTACAATAAAAAAAAACTTTTCCGATCAATACAAATAATATTTTAATTTAAAAAAATGAAAATTCAAATATAAAAAATCAACATCCTACTCCCAACCCACTATTTTTTTTTTTAGGGATTCTTATTCCCATTTAGCTTAGAATTAGTTTTGCACAAATTCTGTTTTCTATTATTTATTTAAAGACAGGTAAAATGCACATAAAAAGTATATGAAAAATGTATGCTAATTCTCTGTATGTACTTGTCATTTCTCTCCATCGGGTGTAACACGTTTTAGAAAATGAGAAGATAACTTTCGTTAACTTTTTTTTTGTACCGGACCCGGTTCCGTTTGATTACCCGGTTCCGGGTATGTGCCGCGTGCGTTAATACTCGACATTTCCGGGTTTCCGGGTCAGTACCCGGCTCAGCCCTACAAACTACAGGTGAATAACTTTTGTAGTTGAACAAAAATCAAATTAGAACAACCAATACGTTGAAAAGTGCAATCCAGCTGGACAGCACCAATAAGCTGAACAACATTCATTCAATTGGAACAAAACAACCCTGGGCTTTCGAAAAATTGTCCGTCCAACCGTTACACGAGGGCGTAATGAAAGAGGATATGAAGAAGAAAGGAAAAAAAAGGAGGGGGTGGGCTTGAGTCAAATGTAAAACTTTTTAAGTTTAAGTGAATGTTTATATAGTTTCATCCAACAAACACAACTTGAAAGCGGGAAGGTTGGAAGCGCAAGGCCTGACGACTACTGTGCATTTGTAGCAAGACAATAAAAGACCAGAAATGCCGAATGAATGCAGCAATCGATCCGTGTCAAGGTTCATATGTAGTCTAAGGGAACTTACGGGCTATCTTATTGGCTGACCGTGACCAAACGTTTGTCCTGACTGTGTGGAGGGGGGATGGGTCACGGAGGAAAGAAGACGGAAGCGGAAGGGGTATAAATGTGGGGATTGTGGGGCGTGGGGTATGTGCAGGTCTAAATACCCTACTGCCTACTGATCAGATGTGTTTTTTTTTTGGAAAAGGGGGGGGGGGGGTAATCTTCAACGATTGGAGGTTGTTATGACTTCTTGTAAAAGGATGGAGAAACACGGCCGTCTCTAGCAGCAGTCGTAACCTAAATGGGTCTCCTTACCAGCATCCTTCAACTGAATGTTGGCTGCAACAACAGCAGACATAACCTAAATGTCAGCTGCTTGATGAACTACTACACTGCTGTCATAAAAACAACGTTTGTATCTTGCAACAATTACAGTGCTAACAATAATAACTGGCGCATGATGCTTCTGTTAAAAAAAATATTTTCCACTCCCGAACCTAATTGCTTATGCTGGACGTTAAAGAAATAATATTCTCAAAACATGTTTCTTTGTATTTTCCAAAACCCAGCCAAAAACCCAAAATAAAATATGAACAGTGCGGACATTCTGACGTGGGATAGTTGTCTCCCCCGAGTGTTGTATCAGGGGTGGCAAGCCCAGAGAATTATTGATTCAATTGGGCTCTTGGGAAGAGTGGCGGAACCTTTCTCTTCCAGAATTGAAGGGGCGGCCCCTGATTCCTGTATGCATCTCTTTATGCGTCGTTATGCATTCATGGTGTAACCTCACACACCACTAAATTAGACAGCTAAAAATGGTGTAAGGTGCATGTGCACCATATCAATGCTTGCTGATGTGTCCGGTCAATGAATCTTTGGAGGGGGTGGGGTGTGGATAATGCTCTCTCTCTATATATATATACACATGTATTATAGTAGCTGGCTGATATCTTACCTTTGCTTTGTCTCTCATTGAACCTTTTCCCCTGACCATGATTTTACATCCTGTGAACTGTTCCAATTCCTTTGCAGTCATCCCCCTGGGCCCCAGGATTCGACCAACAAAATTGAACTGAAACAAAGAAACAACGGTTTGAAAGAAACAGAAAAGCAAGAAAATTTAATTGAAACAAGGGGTTGAAAGATTGAAAGAAACAGGAAAACGAGAGATGATATGTTGAAAATTTGAGAAACATTCAGTTTAATTTTTTTATGACAAAACGGACGTTCTTTTGTTTTGTTTAATTTTTTCTTTAAGAGACAAAAAAAAAAAGATAATGATATGGCAGTGTATGTGTCAGTATGTAATGAAATGATTGTGGATAATAAACGTGGGGCATACACAAATATGTTTCAGTTTTTGTGGCAACATATATTTTTACCCATTAAATAAGCAAAAGAAAACTCCCTATGTAAATCTACTTCTAATAAGTGGTTTCTTCATGGACACCGGAAGGAAAAAAAACAACTAAGTCTAAAATGTGATTATTAACAATGAACAATGTTACTAACTGGCAAGCTAACCTTGTACACACAAGCTAACCTTGTACACACACGCTAACCTTGTACACACACGCTAACCTTGTACACACACGCTAACCTTGTACACACACGCTAACCTTGTACACACACGCTAACCTTGTACACACACGCTAACCTTGTACACACACGCTAACCGTGTACACACACGCTAACCTTGTACACACAAGCTAACCTTGTACACACACGCTAACCTTGTACACACAAGCTAACCTTGTACACACACGCTAACCTTGTACACACAAGCTAACCTTGTACACACACGCTAACCTTGTACACACACGCTAACCTTGTACACACAAGCTAACCTTGTACACACACGCTAACCTTGTACACACACGCTAACCTTGTACACACACGCTAACCTTGTACACACACGCTAACCTTGTACACACACGCTAACCTTGTACACACACACACCGCACTCAAAAATGCTGTCACAGTGAGCAAGTCCACGTGACATTCAATGCACAGTTTCAACAAGAATGTGTCCGATGCAAACACCGGCTGCTTGCTTTGTATCAAATTAGTGTCGTCTGCCAGAGAATGTTACACAGAGATGCTTGTGTTAGACCCACTTATCTATTTCTTAACATTTTCACAAGAAAATTTCGGGAATAGCCTCGCGTTAACAAAAAAACCCCACAGGAATTGTAATATATGGAAGCGTTTCTTTGCACCTTTACATAATCATATGTTATGGTTACCTTGTCTCGATGTATCACGGCAGTGGGTGTGTGGGATATGGAGTGGCTTTGTGGGATAAGGAGCAGGTGACGCCGTGAGATTCAATCACACATTAAGAGATTAAATCTATTTTATTTAAAGAACATTTTCACGTGTTGCGTTAAACCTAGTGAGATGTATTTGATGTATTTGATGTATGTAGTTACAATTAGTGCAATGTATTAGTGTATGTAGTTAAAGCTAGTGCTATGTATTATTGTATGTAAACTTGTCACTGAAAATCGGAGAATTTACGATTCGCAATAATATTATTACATAATATTCACATTCGCTTTCCATTGGTTATAATAGTAGGCACACACACAGCGCGCAACGTGTGTGAATTCATACACGTAAAATATCTAGAATTATCACACACGCCAAAGTGAACTACGACCTGAAAATGAGATTAACGATTCCTAACCCTGGTTACTAAGGACCCCATGAATTAATCATGTCCTTTGTTTGGACCGACAGTCTACGTTAGCATTAAAGAGAGAGAAAAAATAGTGTATGTTGAGCCATTGTCCAGCGACGACAATGAGCTTAAGCTCTGGAATGAGCTTTGAGAGCTTAAGAGCTTAAGCTCTCGAGTGAGCGGGATATAATGCTTCATTTACAAGTTAAGCACGCGCATTGCAAGCTTCGTCACATCACCTCATTCAAGACGAGAAATCTAACAAAGGTTTATGTTCATTCCCACCCAGCAATCACACCATCGAACCCCCACCCCCCCCCCCCCCAACTTTCTTTTTTAACCCCACACAGACTCCACCCCAACCCCCACCACTTCAAATCCACCCTGCTGCATCTTCCCGAAAGAAAAAAAAAATGCCAGTTTCTCTTAATCAAAAGCACAGACCAACAGTTAGGTCGGGATGTCAAATATTAACCGTCGCAATCCGCTGCCGATTCAACCTTCGCCACATTCCTCGGTGTATACCTGAGAGTCGGCGAGCAAATACGAGAGTGTATTCAAGTGTCTTTAGTTAACTAATCCGCGAGCGTCGCCCCTCACCACCCCCGCCATTGTTCCTCACATTTGGTTTACGTCGGTTGCGGGATTCCTTCCTGGCTCCCTTTAATTACCAGTCCATCACGGCAATAACATCTTGCAGCACTACGATAAGGAAAATGTTGGCAAGGAGAAACAATAAATATGTTATCTTTTCTCGCGAACTGTATATTCGAAAGTGAAGAGCGAATAACATTGTTTTTAATTATTGTATTTTTCCACCTTTATTTTCCTTATAACAAAGCCGCGCTCCAATTTAACAGAATGTAAGTAATTGTTTAATAATGAGGTCTTGGATAAACAAACAGTAACAATTTTACATTTAAATCAAAAGATCATCCCCACGCCCCACCCCGCGGGGGTGGGGGTAGTGTTAATTAATAAAAAGGACTTTTCATGGCAAAAGTTATTTGTCTAACCCAGGGGTGGGCAAACTTTTTGTGCGGAGGGCCACATTGACCAAGTTAATGCTATTGGGGGGCAGCATGTATATTATGTCCAATTTTTAAATATCGATAAAAATGTCCCTATATTAAAATCGATTGTTTCGCATTTTAGCATTACATGACAAAAGTCAAGGACAGTTTAAAACAATAGAAAATTAGAAAGAAATTTGATCAAAACTGTTTTAAAAATCATAACGGTGCATGAAATTCTGTAAAATTCAACAAAATAAATTAAAAAGAAAGTAATTTTTTAAAATTTCTAAATGCCTTCGAGGGCCACATAATATCAGTTGCCGGGCCGTATGCGGCCCGCGGGCCGTAGTTTGCCCACCCCTGGTCTAACCTGTTTACGGCCATAATGAACCACTGTCTGTATCGGTACATGGACCTACCACTGTCTGCATGTATAGGTACTTGGGCCTATCACTGTCTGTATGTATAGGTACTTGGACCTACCATTATCTGTCTGTATCGGTACTTGGACCTACCACTGTCTGTATGTATAGGTACTTGGACCTACCATTATCTGTATGTATCGGTACTTGGACCTACCACTGTGTGTATATATCGGTACTTGGGCCTACCACTGCGTGTATGTATAGGTACTTGGCCTACCACTGTGTGTATGTATCGGTACTTGGACCTACCACTAAGTGTATGTATCGATACTTGGGCCTTACAATGCAGTAAGTCAGTACTTGGACAAAACAGCAAACCATTTCATAAAGAGGCCGCCTCTAGTTCATTATTCTCGGCTATGTTAAAACTCTGATATCTAGCCAGACTTACCGACAGTGTCTGGAAACACAGCTAACGCGCAAAAGAACCCAAACTCTTTGATTTTGGCATAAAAACTCTTGAATCGAAACATTCTTTTATTTTTGTCTTCCTCATGGCGCAGACTTTCATGATTTTAATTTTTTTTTTAATGTGGCTTTTTGGCGCGTGAGCGGGGAGCGGAAACCACGAGTTTGTCTACCGCCACTTGCCCTCGGTCTCTTACAATCAAGTAATCCGGAGTGGATTGGATAGGCCCAGGAGAGCTTTGTAAACAACTTTCTCGTGATGAGTAGACACAGACCAGGTCGAGTTACATAGGTGAGAAGTGCACGGCACGGGAAAGCAAAAGGGACGGTGCGCATTGGGGCCCAGAGCAGAGCATATTGATAATATAAGAAGAAACGCATGTCGTGATCACTGAGGAGCCCTGGCTTCTGTTGTGGCAGGCATCAAACCCAATCCAAAGCATTTCAACCGGTTATGTTTTAGTTCTCCGTTTTGAGGTGTGGGGGTGGAGGCTTATTCGCTACACAAGAAGTCATTATTTCAGTTTGCGGAACTATTACCCAGTCCCTTTACGAGTAATAGTGGTCGTTTTTGTAATAGCATTGGTCGTTTTCTGATAGGATTGGTCGTTTTCTGATAGCATTGGTCATTTTACGAAAGCTTTGGTCATTTTCTGGGGAAAAACTTAACGTTGGCGAGGACCGATAAATCGTGACGTCATTTCATTACAACCTCCCCAGGTTCCATACAAAGTTTTCCTCAAGGGCAATAATTATTTGAGTTGAATAAAACGGATACGGGCACAATGCAATTTCCGGCGACTCCTGCGACGTTACTGGCAACATGCTGTATCATTCAAACATGATGTCCCCTAGGGTTATCCAGATGCGTGGAGTTAGGCGATATGTCGTCGAGGGAACCAGATTATCCTCCTATAGAAAAATAAAAAGTACCAGGCCTTGTGATTTCGTCCTGCGAAGTCAACACCATCGTCATGTTTTGACGGACGGGTGCCATAATAAGTACTGATACTGTATTAGGATTGTGTCTTAGTTCGACGGTGGTGATCTCTTATTAGGATTGTGTCTTAGTTCGACGGTGGTGATCTCTTATTAGGATTGTGTCTTAGTTCGACGGTGGTGATCTCTTATTAGGATTGTGTCTTAATTTAATGGTGGTGTTTTCTTAACTCGAATACACAACGATACTCACGTTTATGCATAAATTTACTGATGCACGTACAGAAATAGAAATGACAAGATGGGCAGTGTAATGATGAAATGGGTCATGATTTATAGGTAGAGTAATGAATAAATGGGTCATGACATGATGAGTAGAGTCATGAAGAAATGGGCCATGGCATGATGGACAGACTAGTGAAGAAATAGATCTGGAAGTGATGGGTAGAAAAGTTTTAAGACATGATGGTGATAGTGAAGAAGAAACCGAGTGAAATTATTTTGAACATATTTCTTCCATAATGAGCAGAGCTTGCACCTTTCAATGAAATCTGGTATTAAGTTACATAATAGCCACTAGCAGAAGCCCTTGACACCCTATCGTTATTTCACTTTCTAACCACTAACAATTTTTAAGGGGGGGGGGGGGGGGGCATTATTTCACTAGACTATGTAAGAGGCTTTTAAAAAATTCCTCGGTGTTGATGGGTTTCTCTTGGGGACAGAAAGCCCGCGAGCTTCGAGGTCCATAAACAAAATGTGAATTTCGGTTAACTAACATGGTTGACCACAGTTTCAGCTCGTGCTGCAGACGGTGATGGTGAGCAAACGGTTATTAGTATGTCGCGTTGTCAGATATTACGTGTTGATTAAGTGACAGTCTCGTTAAAAGAACAATCAAATGAAAGGAAACATCAAGTGGGAGGAAGCACCAAGTGCAAGAAACCGCGAATTGACAGGAACCATCATGTGAAAGGAACAATAAAATCACAGAAACAAATCAGGTGAAATGGAAAGGTCAAGAGAAAAAAAATATCAAAAAGTCTAATTCAGATGCCAGCATATTTATATATAAACTATCTAAGGTCCGGTTCACACGATCAAATTTTCCTTCAAGCATTTGATGCAATTCGTGTATGAAGCCTTGTCACAGCTTTCAAATTACTATTTGATCAAATACCCCCAAAAAAGAAACCACGCACAAAATAGTGCGTTCATTCAACAATTTGACGCGAAATTTGATCGTGTGAACTGACGCAAAGACCAGGCTTCCATTTACACGCGTGAACTGACGCAAAGACCAGGCTTCCATTTACACGCGTGAACTGACGCAAAGACCAGGCTTCCATTTACACGCGTGAACTGACGCAAAGACCAGGCTTTCATTTACACGCGTGATGACTCAAAGACCAGGCTTTCATTTACACGCGTGAACTGACGCAAAGACCAGGCTTCCATTTACACGCGTGAACTGACGCAAAGACCAGGCTTCCATTTACACGCGTGAACTGACGCAAAGACCAGGCTTCCATTTACACGCGTGAACTGACGCAAAGACCAGGCTTTCATTCTATAACTGTGGACGTCTCGACTTGATATTGATGAGCACCCATTTTAGAGCACGTCTGCGACCCTGACCTCACAGTCACAATTAACACAGTAAGGCTCGGTACTTTACGTTGGGATGCGAATGTTACTGTTGTTAAATAGATAAAAGCAGTGCCCCCCAAACATATGCTCAACTGACCCTTAAGTCTCCCCCCCACATGCTTTTCTAAAGTGCTCTGCACCCGCTCCATGCAACCCCTAGACACTTTTCACTTGTAAGACATTGAGCGAGCCGAAGATTTTGAGGTCGAGAATATATTATAGGAGGTGTGGTGAATATGGAGATGCTGAGAATATTATTAAAGGAGACGTGAATATATTACGGGAGGTGTTGTGAATAATGAATAGGTAGTGTTGTGGATATATAATAGGGGGTGTTGTGAATAATGAATAGGAGGTGTTGTGAATAATGAATAGGGGTGTTGTGAATAATAATGAATAGGGGGTATTGTGAATACATAATAAGGGGTGTTGTGAATACATAATGGGGGTGTTGTGAATACAAAATAGGGGGTGTTGTGAATACATAATAGGGGGTGTTGTAAATATATATTGGAATTGAGATTTAGGTGAGTCAAAGAATATCTTACATGTATGCAATCATATTTTTTTTCTTCTTTTATCTATTACTATTATTGTGAACGTTTACATGTAAAATAGTCATTGTTTGAACCGTGGCGCCTCGACTATCCTTTATAACTTAATATAAACAGTGACAGGAACTTAGACACGTACTATTCTAGATTCACTCTGGCAGCACGGTGATCGGCTCAGCTTGATGCGGGATTGGATTTCTTAGGACGTCCATCTAAACCACTACCATTTGATTTCGCGTTGCTTTCAGGCCAGGTGGACTGGACATAACAAGCGAAATAGCGTAATGGATCCCGGCATTCCCAAACTCGGCAACCCCATCAGCGCGTGCACACCCCTAAACAACTCGACGGTCATTAACGCTCGGACACTCCATTGCCTAATCGACTTCCGGTGCCACCGGCTTGCGTTTCTGGGGTCTGGTGGGGGTTTTTCTCGGAGGGGGGGGGGCGGGGGAGGGGGGACGACTCTATCAGCCACTGGTCAGTTCGGAACTGTAAAAAAGAGTTCGCTCGGTGCTCCACATTTCCGTGTTACCGACCACGTGATCACGGCTACGTGATGGCAGAGCGATTTCAGTGCCAATGCCAGCTGGAAGACCTATTTTACTTTGAGTTGACTTATTTCAAATTCTAGGGCGTCTGTGCAGTTCAGTGACTAAAATAGTCCAGCTTCGTGTACGGCGTGTTGAAGCTATTCGCAGTAGTAGCGCTCCGCGCATGCCAGTGTGTATTGTCGCCAAGCTAATACAAATTAATTTAAAAAAATTAAGTCACGGCAACTACACCCCACGTGTGCGGAATATCGTTACACAGCGTGGTCGAGATGTGTTCCGACCTGGGATTAAGAACAGCGTGATTTTTATATTATAACATGCGTGTATTTCAACCCGAAGGGAGGGCTGTTTGATTTTCTGAGAGACACTGGAGCCAACTTGAAACGAAGATTCCGAAGCCCGAGGAATGCTCAAGAAGCAAAGATAAAAGGAGCCCGCTCGTAAAAACAGCAAGTCCGGTATTTTGTCGGAGGGAGCTCTTACTATGAGAGGATGTGAACGTAATCGCGAGCTTGGCATTAGTTGATTATGACATCCAGAAGAAAGCCCTCAACCAGCGGCTCGGGAAATGACTTCCACGTGGGCTCACGTTCGACTTTTACCCCAAACTCGTCTCTACGTTGTTGTTATTTTGTGGCCAGTAAAACAGTATTATGATAAAAGTTGATCACTGGTAATGGCTAACATGTGTAGGTCTGGCAGGAGCTGGCTGATAAATGGGGGAGGTGGGGAACTGACTACATAAATGTGATTTGCCGTAAAGAAGAAAACGTTTATTATAACATCGCTTAATAATTTAATCATGGAGATTTCTTGAAAAGATTATCAATTTTTTTTAATATCGGCGTGGACAATATTATTATTATTATTACTTTTAAAGCGGTAATATACAACGACGACATCACATGGAAATATACGGTATAGTAGGAATGCGCTGATTATTTGATTTGTATTGGATTCGGTATCTTTTATGTATCATTCGGTATCCCTCAATTTATCATTCAGTATATGTAATATATCAATCGGTATCCTCAATATATCTTTCTGTATCCTTAATGTACCATTACGTATCTTTAAAGCATCATTCGGTTTTGGCCTGATCAGAAACGATAAAAACGAGATAGATTTTTTTTTTGTGTGTATTTAAATTCATCAAGCGAGGGAAATATGTAGGCACCAATACGCCAAGCCACGCGGTCGATTCCAGTGACCGCAGCTGGCAAGGACAGCAATGTTCGCAGTTTGCAAGTGAAATCTTAAATCCACACGGCAGTGACAGCACGATGGATTGCGTCGGGTAATGTCTGGGTCTCACGGGAACCCGAGTGTACACACGCGTGCCCGACCACCAGATACACAAGATGTAAACCTCGCCAAAACAACGCTTTTTTTTAAAAAAATTTATTGTGTCAAACTTTTGTTTTAATTTAAATTATAATTTTGACTGATTTTAAACGCTAAACTTGTTTTTTTTTAAATTTATTGTGTCAAACTTTTGTTTAAATTTAAATTATAATTTTGACTGATTTTAAACGCTAAACTTGTTTTTTTTAAAATTTATTGTGTCAAACTTTTGTTTAAATTTAAATTATAATTTTGACTGATTTTAAACGCTAAACTTGTTTTTTTTAAAATGTGTGAGTGTAATTGATTAATGAAACCAAAAGCGTTGGCGGCTAATGTGCTGTTGTGGTCCCCTTATTGGGAGTCACTTCCCTTTGTTTATGATAGATTTAGGGTTTGCGTTAGGGTGAGCGACAGAGGGACCACAACAGCACATTAACCGCGTTGGCGTGTTGGGGGAACAAATAAAAGAACAAAAGAAGGTAATGAAATTACTACGTTTGTTAAGGTGTAACAGAATGCATATCGTTAAGACCCATTAGTCATGTTTAAAAAACAGGGCTCAGGTCTGGCTACTGACGTATGATATTCAGACATTGAGGTGTGTCAGTACCTGAGTTGGGGGGGGGGGGGGGGGTGGTGGTGTTCAACAACAATAACAACATACAACATTTGAGAACCGCCCACAACAGTTACTCCTGTAAATGGACATTTTTAACAATTAATTTAATCTTCATTCTTAATGGAGAATACATGACCAGCAGATTATTTTGTTGTTAACAGTTCTGTACTCTGATCACCATAATGACTTTTAAACTATTTCAAACTAAACCGTGTGTAACAATGATGTGATCACTGGTTGTTGTCTTTAAACTCAATAACTCGTAATAAAACAATGATGTGATCACTGGAAGTTTATTTTAAACTCGATGACTCGTATGTAACAATGATGTGATCACTGGAAAGTGATTTTAAACTCAATGACTCGTATGTAACAATGATGTGATCACTGGAAGTTGATTTTAAAATCAATGACTCGTATGTAACAATGATGTGATCACTGGTTGTTGTCTTTAAACTGAATAACTCGGGCTCAGTAAATAATCAAGTACAAGATGGTTGATCCGATACAAAACAAAATTGATTTTAAAAAATTGGGTTGAAGCAGACAGGCAAGTAAACTGAAATAAAAACTGTTGGGTGGAAATATGCAAACCCAACTGGGTATTTTTTTAAAAACAAATATATATTTGTAGGCCTAACATCTTCTTTAATTGTCCTACTTAAAAGGTTCTACTGCAGTAGCGCCCCCACCCTCCCCCCACTACACCCCCACGGGGGCTAACATTCTTAAAACATATTTTAATTGAGGAGTTCTAATAATTGAAAGTTACATGCTTCTACTCACATCAGGGTATTCTTTAACAGGTACAAACAATTTCTCCTGTAGCTGGACAACAGGTCCAAGCGGTTCCGGAAGGTCAAGGATTTCCCTTTTGCCTTGATGGTGAAACAGTGAAAGACGAACTCTGTTGATTTCTGAAATTTATATTTAAAAATTGTAATTAAAATAAAACACTGGTTTGGTGAATTATTACCTTGGCAAAGGGGTTTGGTAAATTATTACCTTGGCAAAGGGGTTTGGTGAATTATTACCATGGCAAAGGGGTTTGGTGAATTATTACCATAGCAAAGGGGTTTGGTGAATTATTACCATAGCAAAGGGGTTTGGTGAATTATTACCATAGCAAAGGGGTTTGGTGAATTATTACCATAGCAAAGGGGTTTGGTGAATTATTACCTTCGCAAAGGGGGTTTGGTGAATTATTACCATAGCAAAGGGGTTTGGTGATTTATTACCATAGCAAAGGGGTTTGGTGAATTATTACCTTGGCAAAGGGGGTTTGGTGAATTATTACTATAAGCCAATAGAAAACATCAGAAATACTTGACAGGGTGATAACATAACCAGCACACAAAACATAAATAATGACTTGACTATTGAGATCAAACAAGCAGAATTGGAAAATCAACCAATTTATGCCAGATGAAATCACCGAATTCCTCCTGGAGGAAACATACATTTTCTCTCAGATGAAATCACCGAATTCCTCCTGGAGGAAACATACATTTTCTCTCAGATGAAATCACCGAATTCCTCCTGGAGGAAACATACATTTTCTCTCAGATGAAATCACCGAATTCCTCCTGGAGGAAACATATATTTTCTCTCAGATGAAATCACCGAATTCCTCCTGGAGGAAACATACATTTTCTCTCAGATGAAATCACCGAATTCCTCCTGGAGGAAACATACATTTTCTCTCAGATGAAATCACCGAATTCCTCCTGGAGGAAACATACATTTTCTCTCAGATGAAATCACCGAATTCCTCCTGGAGGAAACATACATTTTCTCTCAGATGAAATCACCGAATTCCTCCTGGAGGAAACATACATTTTCTCTCAGATGAAATCACCGAATTCCTCCTGGAGGAAACATACATTTTCTCTCAGATGAAAAAAAAAAAGAACTCCTCTTAGAAGAAATCACCACCTTTTTTTTTTAAACCAAACGAAAATGTTGTCTCAAAGATCAAATAAAAAACCAGTTATTTCTCACTGAGATTTCTTGATGATACTTGTATAACTGAATGTGTCTCCTGAAGTTCTTATTCTTAGTTATAATTTCAACATGAGGAACTGTATTAAAGTTAAAGGGTCGCGACATTAGGAAGGTTGGGAACTACTGCTTTATATAAAAATAAAATAGATACAGGGATCTGGAAAAAAAAATAGCTTATGAATGAAAAATTTAACCAATCAATAATGATGGAATGACGATATCATCATGACACAGGGAAACAAATCAGAAAGCCAAATTTTATTAAATGAAACATGAAATCTTGAATTTCTTGAAACTGTCCCACAAAGAAACATAAAATACTTTTTTTTTCAAAGGAAGGGAGCACAATTAAATTAACTAATAAAAGAATATATCAACACTAAGCAAAAGAATCTCCAGTAAAATGTAAGAATCAATGACTTTACAACAGAAACCAATCAGTGCCCAGCTTGGGTGGAGACGTTACACTTGAAATGATTCAGCTTATTGGAGATGGGTTTGTAAAAGTGACCAGGTTGGGAGGGGGGGGGGTATGTGGTGGGATAGGTCCCGGGAAGGAGGAGGGGGTAGAGGTAGAAGAAATTCATTGGCAGAGAGTGGAGGTAGAAGAGATTCATTGGCAGAGGGTGGAGGTAGACGAGATTCATTGGCAGGGGGTGGAGGTAGAAGAGATTCATTGGCAGAGGGTGGAGGTAGAAGAGATTCATTGGCAGAGGGTGGAGGTAGAAGAGATTCATTGGCAGAGGGTGGAGGTAGACAAGATTCATTGGCAGGGGGTGGAGGTAGAAGAGATTCATTGGCAGAGGGTGGAGGTAGAAGAGATTCATTGGCAGAGGGTGGAGGTAGAAGAGATTCATTGGCAGATGGTGGAGGTAGACGAGATTCATTGGCAGGGGGTGGAGGTAGAAGAGATTCATTGGCAAGGGGTAAAGGTAGAAGAGATTCATTGGCAGAGGGTGGAGGTAGAAGAGATTTATTGGCAGAGGGTGGAGGTAGAAGAGATTTATTGGCAGAGGGTGGAGGTAGAAGAGATTCATTGGCAGAGGGTGGAGGTACCTTTTAAAGGAAACAGTTGGAGTTTGGTTACATTAAGGATGCCCTTTTGATCGGGGGGGGGGGGTTGAGATGGAGGTATAGTGTGGGTGCCAGCCTATAGTGGAGGTACAGATAAGAGGCGGTAGTGGGAGGTGCAGAATGGGTGCCAGCATAGAAGAAGGCAGAGATAGGGGGCAGTTGGTTGGGGTATAGTATAAGGATGTATATAGCTTAGTGATGGTCTTTTGTATATCTATAGGGTTGGTCATGGAGGAGCAGCCAGGAGACATCTTCGCCTGTTTAAAACAAGTAGGTACATGATAGCTCCAGCAATCATCTTTAGGCAGTCTCAGCCTTATGGATTTATTCATCATTGTGAGGAATAATCTGTCCAGCCTATGATTTGTGACACAAGAATTCCTGAATCACTCAAGAACTGCTGGTGCGGTAACCACTTGATCTATGTACATAACCACTTGAACCAGGCAAATAATCTCAACATGCAGTCAATGGCTATGGACTAGAAGCCCCAACAAAGGAGGGAGGTACGAGAGGGTGTCAGGGAGGTACGAGAGGGTGTCAGGGAGGTACGAGAGGGTGTCAGGGAGGTACGAGAGAGTGTCAGGGAGGTACGAGAGGGTGTCAGGGAGGTACGAGAGGGTGTCAGGGAGGTACGAGAGGGTGTCAGGGAGGTACGAGAGGGTGTCAGGAAGGGTGTCAGGGAGGGTGTCAGGGAGGGTGTCAGGGAGGGGTATTGTATGGGAGAGGAGCGGCGGGTAGTGTTTTTGTTGGGTTTATGGGGGGGGGGGTGAGTTGATGGTGAAATTTTTTAAAAGGGTCGTGTCAGTTTGGGGGTCGATGGGAGTGAGTTCAGGTGAACGCTACTTAACTGTATTACTTCCCTTGGTCGCACCCACGGTGCTCAAATGTGCAATATGTGTATTCTCTCCCTTCCGTGTGCAGTTTGCACCCGAGTAACGAGTTATTGTGTTTACAAAGAGAGCACGTAAGAAAGTTCCAAATGTTACAATGCACGTGAAACTATGACGACCCAGCGATACAGATTAAACCACAGCTTTATCGGAATTCAACCCTTCTCCTTCCCCCGGCACATTATTTGAGTCCGGCCATCCCCGCAAAGACTAAAATTAGCCATGACGAAAACAGCCACCGACACTGCTTTCATCTTCTCCTGCAAAAACGTGTCTTCCATTAGACGAGAGGATGGCGAGCTGCCGTTCAAAGGCGAGAGGTTACAGTCACCATTAGTGAGATCATAAACGATCTCCCGCAGCAGGAGAGCTCTTATAGAGATGAGATAACTATCCTATCACCATGTTATGGTGTAAAATCGTGTGGCAACATTCATTTGGGGGGGGGGGGGTGATTTTGTCTCTTGGTAGGGTTTTGGCGACAAAAAATTTAAAAGACTAAATGCAAAATGTATGTTTGCAAGAACGGGGACTGAAAAAAAATCTAGAATGTGTTACTTAATTTAATTGGATTTGGTGGTAAAATATTGTAGGTTAACATTGCATGCCACAAACGGGAGGGGGGGGGGGGGCTGAGCAACAAAAGGCCGCGGACCGCAGACCTGAGCATTAACTAACGGGACGCGCCTAAGCTCGTAACAATATTTTTTTTTATTTCAAACAGGACCTAAAGATCTTGTAATAGACGGTGACCTAGGTGTTGCCACTCATTTATGAAGACACGATTAAAAATCTAAGTGAGGCGGATTAGCCACTGTTAAATTTTATCAAAAACCCAAAGTGTACCGGTATTGTAGTTCAAGTTGGTTTATGAAAATAAACGAAATTTAAGCATTGGTTCCTTCTATATAGTTTTGATCCACTGTTCATACTTATTTACTTGACACGGATTGAGCGCAGAAATATCAAACTGTTTGCTGTACAAGAACAAGGATACAATAGCGCTGACCGGAGACACCTGTATATGATGGTCATGTGTCAATGATGGTCATGGTGTCAGTGCTGGGCAAGATAGGAGAACCTGAGAGGTTTAAGTTTAAGAGAAGGGAGGCGGGATGAAGGTGGTTACAGAAAGACAATGTCTTTTGTGTGCCATCTACCGTCCGTCAGATCACTGACAGTAAGTTACGAAAGGCAATAACACAGAGAATACATTAAAAATAACACACCAGCGAATGCAAAGAGTTACCAAAGGGCCCTCAAGTAAAACACACAACAACAGAGGCCCAGTGATTCCCTAGGCTAACCTCAAAACGTAAGTAACCTTATCCGGTTTTGTCCATAACTTTTTGTCTATATTTAAATTAGGAATATACTTGAAGAGTTTCCCTTAACTAACTTGAAGAGTTTCCGCTGATTAACTTGAAAGAGTTTCCCCTAACTAATGTGTAGTCTTAGTCTATGTCATTCTATGTCAGACTATGCCAGTCTACGTCAGTCTATGGGAGTGAAAGATTTAAATTCTGTTTAAATAGTCCGACCCCATTCATTAGGATTCGTTGTCTGTAAAAGTGTTTCTTTTATCAACAACAAGTGAACGTCTTGGCTGTGGGACTGAAAGACTTAACAAGTGAACGTCCGTGGGACTGAGAGATTGACGGTTCAGCCCTTTACATCCCGACCCCATCCCTCTCTCTCAACAACACGTCCACCGCCCCGCCAGGTCCTGTGATCAGTCGACATGAGAGGTGACAAGATGAGCGATGAGGTGAGGTCACTTCCGGGTGTGACATACATGCCTCAAGACTATTTAAATTTAATCCCAACGCTGAGCCTCCCCTGGGTCCAAAATAAAACAAAGACATGGAAACAATGCTCTATTGTAAGGTTCCTGGGGCACGAATTTCTTTTAACAACAAATTACCGTATCAAATTGCGGAGCACGTGACTATTTTTAACGTGACTTGTCAACATGGCTATTGTTTGGGTGAATATCTTCTTCTTCGTATGCCTTTTTACCCCGTCTGGGGCATAGGCCGTCCACAAGAATTTTCCACTCATCCCGGTCCTGTGCTTTCTTTTCCAATTGTTTCCAATTGTTTCCAGTTGTATCCCATGTTTTGCGTGTCTGTCTCTAGCTCGCGTCTCCATGTATTCTTAGGTCTTCCTCTCTTTCTTTTTCCCTGTGGATTCCATGTTAGGGATTGTCTGGTGATGCTATCTGGGGGTTTTCTGAGAGTATGCCTAATCCACCTCCATTTTTTCTTTATGATGTCTTCATCAATGGGCACCTGGTATGTCCTTTCTAGTAGATCTTTGTTGGTGATGGTATTTGGCCATTTGATGTTCAGCATCTTTCTAAGGCATGTGTTTATGAACGTCTGCACTTTCTGCGTAATGCTCGCTGTTGTTTTCCATGTTTCTGCTCCATAAAGTTGAACTGTTTTGACATCTGTGTTAAAGATTCTGACTTTGGTTTGAAGTTTCAGCTGCTTCGACTCCCATATTTTCTTTAATAACACAAACGCTGAAGCTTTTCCAATTCTAGCCCTTACGTCCGCGTCGGATCCGCCGTTTGTGTCTATGGTGCTGCCTAAGTAATTGAAGGACTCCACTTCTTCCAGTGCCTTTCCTGCCAGACAGATATGCTCTCGAGTAAAGATAGGAGGGTAATAATAGCGCTAAAGCAGATCGAACGCTCGAAATCTTGTGTACACTACCCAGCACTGTGGAGCTTTTTCATTACTCATTACATGATAGTAACAACCCAACGGTTCGTGGTTCGCTGGCCAAGCACAAGCAATAATATTTCTGGATGTTGTCATCTGTGACTTTTCACCTACAGCCTTTCCCGTGTAATTGTTGTTGTTACGTGTATCTGGGAACGTGTGGTCATTATTTGTGTGGTCATTATTCGTGTGGTCATTATTCGTGGGCGCCGCTTTCTTGCAACAAAGACGGCTCCAGGCGAAATCGTTAAAGAAGTCGCCACCGCTGGGGGGTCGGGGTGAGAAGATCTGATCTAAAAGACACCCCAGCTTAAATTCCGCGAGATGATGAGTTGTGCAACAGGCGCTACGTCGTGATATTGCGACATCCATTACCACTCTGAAATAACTATGGACACTTTTTATGTGACGCTCCATGATGCTGACATTAACCTTTGAAAGCATCGGCTTTATATCCCAAGTGGATCGCTTTATAGCCCATGTGGATTGCTCTATAGCCCCAGGGGATTGCTCTATAGCCCCAGGGGATTGCTTTATAACCCAAGTGTGCTTTATAACCCAAGTGGATTGCTTTATAACCCAAGTGGATTGCTTCATAACCCAAGTGGATTGCTTTATAGCACAGTGGATTGCTCTATAGCCCAAGTGGATTGCTCTATAGCCCCAGAGGATTGCTCTATAGCCCAAGTGGATTGTTTTATAACCCAAGTGGATTGCTCTATAGCCCAAGTCCAAGTGGATTGCTTCATAACCCAAGTGGATTTCTTTATAGCCCAAGTGGATTGCTCTATAGCCCAAGTGGATTGCTCTATAGCCCAAGTGGATTGGGTAAAAAATGTCGTAGTTAAAATTTAAAAAAAAAGAAGATAAAGAATAGATAAAATTGCATGATAGATGATGGTAACATGTTGATGTGTCTGACATGATATAACCACAAAAATAGTAAATTGGGGCATGAAACAAATGTTTTTTTTAATGAAATAATTACTTTTTAATTCAATTTATTTTTATTTTTTTTTGCGGGGGGGGGGGGGGGGGGGGGGAGGGGGGGGAGGAGATGTCTCAATACTGGAGCGCTATGAATCAGTATAAAATGGAAACTGCCACGAGACAGTGGAGATGGCTAGTAATACTAGTATGATGCATTTTCACTAATTCACTAAACAAATTTAAATTGCCCCCCCCCCCCCCCCCCCGAATTATTCAATCGGAATTATCAGAACCTCGGCGGTAGAAAATTTAATAGTCGGGAAATCAGCGACAGGGACCGATGGGAACCAACAGGGACAGACGGGGACGGACAGGGGACATGCGTTGACTGCCGCCAACTTATAACCGATGAAATGACTTTTACGACCGACGGATAGAGAGGGAAGACACGTTTGCTAAATGGTGTCAAGTGGTCAGAGCGATGACCATATCTGTGCCTAGAGGAGAGGGGGTGGCAGTCGGGAGGAGGAGGGGTCCGCTTTTAACGGAAAGGAAAATATGAAAAAGTTGAATTGATGGGTTTCGTCTGGATGTTGGCATAGTAAAATGTTGTAATGCTGTTAACAGCTGATCGCTATTTTTTTAAAAATATATTTTTAAAAAATAACAGCAGAATAATTGCCCAGGGAACGATTGGATTCTATCAAGTGGTCGCACACTAAGAATCGCTGAATCAGACCCAATAAAACGGGAGGGGCTGGGGTCGAGCAGGGTGCAATACAAATTCCCCACCTCCCCCCAAAGCTCACATTGTCCATGAATGAATCAAATATCAGGCTTTAGTCGCTGAGGTATTGTGTTGGGGAACAAGTTTGTATGACCAAGAGAGAAAAATAGGCTGTATCACTTTGTATACCGTGCTTGGAGACACGCTAAGGACTAAGGAATGCCAAATACAACACACTGGTATTGTATGTGTACCGTACTACACACTGATCCTCAAGCTGATTAAAAGTAAAAATGGGATTATAACCAGAAATTCGTTGCCCGGCCAAATAGCGTTGGCGTATATCAAGAATCGTATTTTGACATCTCCTTTCTTAATTTAAATATGTTTTGATTGAAACAGTGAAAAGCATTGGACATGCCCATTGTTTCCCTTTAAATTCAACAGTAACATGGAATGAATGGGTTGCAACAAAGCAATGACACATAATGCGTGTCCTACGACCAGTTATGTAATGTATGCCCCAAAAATGACTTGTGTAAACCGTTATGTAGCTTGAGCTGAAGTAAAACATAACACCTCATAATTATTTTTCTTTTGTTATAGTTCTTATTCATGCTCCAGGTCTAAAACACACTAAGACAGCGGTTCCCAACCTCCCGATTCTTTGGGGGTCGAACGACCCTTGCACAGGGGTCGCCTAAGACTATCGGAAAACACATATTTATGAAGTAGCATCGAAAATAATTTTATGGTTGGGGGTCACCACATCATGAGGATCTGTATTAAAGGGTCGCGGCATTAGGAAGGTTGAGAGGGAAATAATGTGGAGCTCCTTGTTAAAAGATCCGACGTCCCGAACTCGCTAAGTGTAACACATTAATAAAGAAGATCAATTCCCGAGATAACAAATACATATAGCAATGACGAGATAACAAATACATATAGCAATGACATATGGCGATGACGTATAACAATGACAGATGCAAAGCTTAAACTAAATAGTCCAACACCTTTGGTTTTCTTGGTCACTAAAACGACGAATCGAACTGAGTTTAATTGAGAGAAATTAACCTTATGTTGTGATGATCATTTTTGTGAGGAAATAATTTGCTGCAAATATTATTTAGGACCCTTTCGTGCATCAGTGGTGGAGCCACGGGCTTACACGCCTATAGGCCTTGTGTTGTGAAGGTAGCCTACACAGCTCAACATAATGATACCTTTCAAATCTTCCTGTCACGGTCCGTTGATTATGAATAACACATTCCAACACTAGGACTAGGAAAGGCGTTTAAAAGAAACAAGAAATAAAAAAGCCCTTTTGTAGAGGCACGCTGGAGGGGGTTCGCAAAGGGTTCGGGAAGGGGGTTAGGGGAAGGGTGCTTAGTTTATAGACAAGTTCTAACTGGCCGTGCGAATCTGAAATGATCGTATAAAAAGCTGTAGTAGCCGCTTGAAACCAGCGGACGTCCGTCCGTCCGTCGGCCTATAAGCCATTCCCGTGATCTAAAAATGGTGCTTGTTTTCTTTTTAAGAACGTACAACAAGGTGAAAGAAAACTTTTAAAACACCACCACCGCTCCTTATCACATAAGCCAAGTCAACCCCAGTTGACAATCTCTCATAACACGCGGAACTCACCATATGTAGCAACCGTACCATGTTAACGCCTCTCCCCCGTGCCATATCTCGCCACCAGTACTTAACACGAATAACAAGTTAGCTCCTCTAGTGTTTAGCCCCCACACCATGCTACGTCCTCCAGTAGTTAGCACCCACACCATGCTACGTCCTCTGGCGCTTAGCCCCCAGACCAAGCTACGTCCTCTAGCGTTCAGCACCCACACCGTGCTACGTCCTCTAGCGTTTAGCACCCACACCAAGATATGTCCTCTAGCGTTTAGCACCCACACCAAGATATGTCCTCTAGCGTTTAGCATCCACACCATGCTACGTCCTCCAACATTTAGCACTGATACCAAGCTAACTTCTCCAGGAGTTAGCACCGTGCAATCTCGCGGTTCCTCTAAACGCTACAGCTAAATAAATAATCATATTGAGGGGAACAAGAGCGTTGCACTTGGCAAACACGGGACATGAACAATTTAATTATCTGATGGTGGTGGTGTAAACTGACAAGAGAAGAGCGAGCTTTGAAAGTTTTATCAGCAAGATATAAAACCGGTGTGTCCAAAGGGGGGGGGGGGGGAGGGATGTGAAACTATTGGGAGCACCACGACATTTGTGTATTTGCATGCACTTTAAAAGAAACAAGGCCATCCCGAATTAGTAAGAGAATATCAACCAGGGGTTATTATTTTAACTGGGTACTGTTTAGGATGGGGATTGCTAAAAAAAATAAAAGTATGGTCGTCGGTGCTAACAATATAGGGGAGGGTGAAAAAAAGGCTTTATCTTCAAAATGTCTTACTCGGTTAACGCGTTATCCAGCAGAAGACAGACGACGGAGAGCCTAGAAAATAAAGCCTGCCGTGGCTATTTCGAGAATTGTGTGCTCCTTCACCTGTCACATCAATCTAGTCCCTCCCTTATCTCACCCGCCGCATCCCAGCATATTATTTTACCTTAAACCCCGAACCTAGGTGGGATTTTCACAACCTGTATTTTATAAGAGAGAACCGCGAATGCCCTGAGGTAGTTAGGATCATAAAATATTGTTAATCCTTTGAAATTCATAATTTTCTTGGTTAAGCATGGCATACGTTATCTGGCCTGACAAGTTTGAGGTCACGTTGGCCACACACACATACTGGACTTTCGACAAAGCTGGGTGCGACGTATCACAAAATGACCCCTAATGCCTAATAAGGCGAACCACGAGCCAACAAGGGCACACACAACCTGAGATTGTTAACCAACGGGCCATGTCCATGGTTTTGAACAAGGTTAGCTTTTGTATTTTATTTTTAGTTCAATGGTCACGGCTCACATCTGCATATTTGAAAGTCACGAAACTTTCCGCACCAAAGCGCACAAATGTCGCATCGTTAGCACAAAGGTCACGTGGTTATCGGGGATTAGATAACTGAAAGATGCTACACTGACGTCAGGCCAACACGATCCATCCAGTGAAAGATTCGTCACTGACTACAGGCCAACACAGATGAGTTGAAAGTTCATCTTCTTTTAAAATTGCACTGTTGGACACCATCGAGCGCTATTGGGAGATGATAATATTTTATTTACTTTTCAAACGGGATGGTTATTTTCTTTCTGTGTCAAATTCAATGAAAATAAAAACCAAATGCCCTATCCACAGGCTGTGATCACCCATCATGGACAAATCAACATACACTTCCGTTGGAATGCTGCTGAACAAAAAGACAACCGCAGCCGAATGGATCTGATTAAATGACCAAGACATCCAAAAATAGCACTAACGCTACTTCATGTTGTTTTACTCCCAAGACAAGACAACAAGCCCAACCCTGTATCATCTTCTCAAACGTATTTGTAGACATAAACACAAAAATAATCTCAAACTAAAGAAGAATACTATAAAGTTATAAAGTCAACAAAAAGTTCCAATCGAAAGGTCCACCGTCCCCCACCTAAGAACTTTGGAAACAATTCGTTGCATTATTCCAACGAAAATGGATGAAAACTAGAATCAACTATATCACACACATTGCATGCATTAGTAATTAATGAAGTAGTGTTGAAAGTCGAATACTCTTGTCCACCTCCCACCCGACCGTTATATCAAAGATGGCGACTGGGGTGAATTTGATGACACGTGGAAAGTTTTGGTCATGGCCGAGTGGGCCCAATCAAAACAGGCAACTCATCTTAGACCATCCCATGCCAATGAGTCAAATTTTTGCGAAATTTCTCAACTTTAGATTCAAAAGTTCTAATGAGGTTACCCAACTCTAGATTCAAAAGTTCTAATGAAGTTACCCAACTCTAGATTCAAAAGTTCTAATGAAGTTACCCAACTCTAGATTCAAAAGTTCTAATGAAGTTACCCAACTCTAGATTCAAAAGTTCTAATGAAGTTACCCAACTCTAGATTCAAAAGTTCTAATGAAGTTACCCAACTCTAGATTCAAAAGTTCTAATGAAGTTACCCAACTCTAGATTCAAAAGTTCTAATGAAGTTACCCAACTCTAGATTCAAAAGTTCTAAATTCCGGGAAGCTGTGGCGACAATATAGAGAGTACTTAAATTCCAAGCTGGAGAAGTCAACGTTAACAAAATCAAGATAAGCTCGACTCTTTACCCTCAATCCCACTTAAACGGGCAGTTGGGAGGAGGGGGGGGATAGTGGTAGATAGTAGGGCACACTGCCCTATAGTAGGGCACATTGCCCTAATTGACGGGGCGTCGCGTATTTTTTTTCTTCTGTTGTGCTTTCGTGGAGAACTCGGCCCATTCCAGGGGCGGTAATTTGATCAATAGCCATCAATGCAAATCTGAGATCGAAAAGGATTAAAAGGGAAGCAACCGAGCCCATGAATAAAATGGCCTGAGAGAAAGTTATAGAGTGGCTAAAGACGAATTGTGGAAAGTTCCCCCCCCCCCCAACAAAAAATGTGTTTGCAGGCGGAAGGTACACGCTTGGGATGCAAAATGGCGTGCTCTGGCCAGACAGAAGTCTGTGAATGGTGGTTTTAAAAAATGATATAATTAAACGTTAATTTGAAAGACAACTAGGTGAAAAACGTGTTATGAAGATGATGCGGACCGTGCCGATTATTTACACTTCCATAATATAGACAACTGCACTTTCATCACCCTTCTTTTAAGCTATTTTGCTATAAATATTGTGAAGACAGGTTGGAGGGGGGGTGCTCTTCCTGTGATCCCCCCCACACCAATACCTTTTTTAAATTTGGACATGCCAAACCTTACAAGGCCTAAGTCAAATATTGTGAATTTCCGATGCGTGCAGTGGTCAATTTTTCCATTCAGTCTGTGAGAACACATGGCCAAAAACCTCTTTTGAAAAAAAAAAGAAGATAGAAACAGCACTACGTGATCAGAGGTGACACAATTACCATCGACAAATTAGCCACGAATGCCCGAGAGTCCCCACAACGCCCGAGAGTCCCCACAACGCCCGGGGGGGGGGGTGTCCCCTCCCGTAAAAGACTGACTGATCCGAGTCTACCACAGCCAATCAATAACTCTTTGAATCGGACACAGTTCTTCAACACAACACACAGCTCCCGGTATTCACACACACACTTCAATTCCACAATTAATCAATACTAAAATTAATCAATGACATCTTATTTGTCATCAACGTACGGATGAAGCCTTCATTCCAGGAAATACATACATTTTAAAAAATTGTGAGGAAATAACATCCTCCTTCCAAGAGTAATGGGCATTGCCACAAGTGCAGTACACCAAAAAAAAAAAAGGGGGGGGGGGTTAGGTTTGAGCACGTTCGTCTGTTTCTATTTCCACGAATAAATATTGCACAGAAGCAATTATTTAAACTCTCAATAAGGAGGTCTCCCACAGGAAAACAAGAAAACTGGGAGCCCAGCAGTTTACTTGGACAGAACTAATGGATAAAAAGAAACCACACACAAAAAATACCCCCCAAAAAAGACACGGAGAGGAATTCTAATAAAATGGAAGTAAAGATGTAGTCAATTTTTTTTAAAGGTAAAGTATGAATTGATGCAATGACAGGAGTGACTTGAGCAGTAACACAGATGAACAATACAAGATGGTGGGACAGAGGAGGGTTTTTTTTTTCTCTTAACATTTAAAAATCGATGAATCAATTTAAGCAATGGAAATGCAAATTTTTTGGTCGATTTTAGCTGTGGCATTGGGTGGATCCTACAAACATTACACTGACAGGTGAAGTTAATGAGGCCAAGTATAAGAAAACCATTTTAAAATAATAACAGGAACATAATTATAAAAAACATAAGAAAATATATATTTATTTATTTTTTACCTGTGACCTGTGTTTGAGAATCCAGCAAGAACTGTCATTGGTTCGGTAACAGAATGTTGACATTGTACAGATTAACTTTGTATATATATATTTTTGCGTGTAAAATCTGGGTTCACTTGTTGCACAAGACTACAGACGTGATAAACACACCCTTGTTACATACTAACACTTAAATAAAATGTGGTATTTAAAGGGTTAAACTAGTGAAATAATCTTTTTAATAATTATAAGGGTTAAACAATAATTGTTATATATGTTTACCACTGATTAATTAATACATGTGTTGAAGATTATTCAGGGCTATGAGGAAAAATTAGGCAAAGAATTTTATGATTCAATTAGTAAAAAAAAACAGATAAAGAAGATTAAAAACTCCCTTTTTTTTAATGCTACTATATTAAATGGACAGTGAAGTAAAAGTGTTAAAATAATAAAGTGATTGAGCAGAGAGCAAAACATCGGAAGTTCAAGTTATTAGAAGTTAACCTGCAACGTATGCTCCCCCCCCCCCCCCAGGCAAATGATGGAGATTATTTCTTTTTCAAAATGAAAATGCAAGATAGAAAGTTTTGACTTTATAGACTATCATAAAAAGTTCAAACCAAGCTATCTGTGTTAAACACAGTAGAAAAAAAATGTCAGCTGTCTTTAAGATGCAAATGAGACTCATCTGTCCGGTCGCATTTTTTCAACTAAAGGGTAGTTTACAAATTAGAGTCATTTGAATTGTTTAAATTTTAATTTTTAAAAAAGCATTTTGCAACTACTTGGATAAAACTGTCAAGTTTAAACAAATTGTAGTTAAAACTTTTCTTTTTAATCACACAAATTGTATTTATACAAGTTAAATAGTTGGACATGAAAAAAAGGGTAATTGGGAGGGGGGAAGAATTATTGGGGAATTATTATCTGGGGAAATTTGTTGAAATAACCTTTACAATACTTGATACACTGAGATAGAAACACAAGGTTAGGCATGCAAGGAGGAAACTAAAACATTATCAGACATGACCCCTGACCTCTATATAAGTGTACTGCACATACTCATTAGTGAAGCAGACAACACATTACACATTAAAATTTTAGAAATTTCAGGCTGACACGAGGGACCATGGCTGAGCTTTAGATAACAATACATTTCTAATCTAACACAAAACTAGTTTTACATCGGTCTACAGGCAACCCCCTCCCTGTTACCGTTACTTAAAAATCAATTGAATAATATTAAGAAAATTTGACCGAATAAAATTCTGACTTTGGCTCTTAAAAATCTGATTTCACCAAACTGACTTCAGACTTGACAAAGATATTCTAAATTACAACTGAGGACATGTTGTGTTTTCTTTGGGGGGGGGGGGGGGGGGGGAAATGTTATCTCTACCACTGCACAAGGAGTACACTCTGCTTTCACTGACCACGAGGACCTCTGATAAGACCAACAGGGTAGCTCTAAGTTTTATCTCGGCCGGCGCACATGGAGTACCCTTTCCTTTCACCAACTTTTTGAGAACCAGCGATAAGGGCCAAATGGGTGTCTAGTGAAGGACCACTTCAAGGGATGGCTTAATCCAATTTTTATCTGATTGTGCTCTACAGGTACAAAATACTGACCAAGTCATGACTGGACAGCAAACCACATACAGAAAAAGCTACCACTGAAATAAGATAAATAGAAATTGCCCTAGGCCTTTGGTTACACTACTGACTACTGTCATTAGAATGAAATCGTCTTCTATAACTAGGAGTGGGCTTGTCCTTTCAAATAAATAATGGGTCCCAAGAATTGATGGTTTTTTTTCTTCTTTTTTGGTTTAAAATTAACCAATGTCCAGGCCTACCTATATCAGTTACCTTTTATCATCAGACCTTGTATCCCTATATTTTCAAATAAAGGTCTTGTTGAGCAAAAAATTACTTCTAGTAGCCTAAGCCTAAGTAGCCTTGCCTATAAATTAGGCCTAATTAAAAACCGTATACCTACACATATAGCCAGCGCAACTGATATACTATAGGCCTACCTTACCTAATCACAGTGGCAATTCTATAACCTAACAACAGTGGCAACTCTATTATTCATTAGGCAAGTGTTAATTAGGCTAAAAAGTTTCCACCTTGTATTAATGTACTGACTAACAACCATGTTCACACTAATTTGAAGTAGGACAATGGTGCCCTAAACCCAAGGATTTGGGTAGGGCATATACCACCCCCCTTCCCGAATTTGCAGGTTTAACCTAAGCGCATCCAGTAATATACTCAAAAAGCAGCTGCCAAGGTTTGGTTTCCCCCCCCCCCCCACTGAAAAGACATCCTTGCCTAGATCCCCTAGCTTTGACTTTGGGCCCTAATTTAAGTAAAATATTAGGGTAACAGGTAATGAGATAAGTTATTCCCATGGACCTAATGGAGTCTATAGATAGGCAGGTCTATGATTTATTCAAACCCACACTGACATGGCTTAAATACTAAATCAATTACTTGAATTACAGAACTGAACTTAGGTCTAAAATTGGAGTACATCATACTTCATAAGCCCACTAGATGCACTACCACATCTAATTTTACAGTGGGCCCACATACCCAACTAGCCAACCACATTTCAAAAAGGTATCTCTTTGTTTCAACAAGAAAACTCTCAATTAGACACTAAGACAGGTAGGCCTACATAATATCAAGTGAGATAAGAATTATGCCATTATTATCCATTTAAAAGTTGTTTTAAAACTTATTACTCCTATACCGAGACCAACGCTTGCTTAAAATATCTAAACAAAATTAATATTAGGCCACGGGTAGCTTTCTATGCATGAGTGCTTTTTTTTTTTTAACATGCGCCATCAACAAGTCTCATCCGTACCCCAGTTGAGAAGGTGCTGTGCCTTTATCCGTAGCCCTCCTTAGGCCGGCCCAGTTCTGTGTATGCGAGTTCAAGATGGCTGCCCGATTTCAGGCTACCGAGAGCATAGGAATGCGGCTATATTTTGGCAATGACTAACTTTTCATCACTTCTAGCATTATTTTCTGGAGGAGAAACAATTTTCCCGTTGAAATATTGTAAAAACTGTCCAATTAATTTACCCTGAATAACTTTTATCACTGGTTAAGCCTCGACCTAACGGCCTCGGGGAAAAAAAGTTTACGAGCTCTCTCAGCCATTGATTACACAATAATAAAATTCATCTTCCGCATTGTTTCTTTTAAACAAAACTAAATCTTAAACTACGAAAATTTTTAATCCAAACGCGAAGATATTTTTGTTTTATCTTTCGAATTATCCACACAAAAAAAAAATAATTTAGAAATTCAAAACCGTACAAGTGTCGTTTTCAAAAGTTTTCAGGCTCAACTTACCTTCGTCTAAAATTTTCTCCGTATGAATGAAAACATTTGGTAGGGCTTGAATTTGTTTTTTATCTTTTAGTAACTGTGCTAGATACTCGGGCGTGTTACGGTCATCTTTGTTAGTCTCAGTCCCCATGTTAGCAAGCTTTTTTTGAGTTGTTTGTCAAAAAATATTAGAACTACCCCGAGTTAAGAAAATGTTAGAACTTCCCAAGCGTACAAACCACAAGTCACACTAAGCAAACCCTTCTCTCTCCACCAAACTTTTTTTTTGTTTATGAACACGTGGGGTCACTACGCATGCGCCGACGTGGCTGAGAGCAGGCGACAAATGAAACGAGGGGCGAAAGTTCAAAGCGGGGGCCTAGATTTCTAGCAGTGGATTGGGAATTTGTACTAGTGGACACTACATTGTCGATAAAACAATAGCATTGTAAGATAGTGGTCATTTTCAAATGCAGTTTCAAAACAGAATACATGCTTTTAATCTTCCTTCTACACAACCCTTTTCCCCCTTAAGTGTTGGCTCGCCCAAACTATGTTGCTTCCTCGAGTTGTAATCGCTGAAGCGCAACAGTTGCTACTGGTGGAGGAAGGGGAGGGTGGGTGGGGGGCAAGACATGTCTGGAAGACGTGGAGAGGGCTGGTTTTGGGTTTCGTGTTATTATCATCTGTAGCGGAATGGTTCGTTTTAGGACTTTTGCAGCCGAAGCGTCTGTTGTTGACGCACCTGAAGAATGTAGAAATATAAATCTTAGACTCTTGCAGCAGATTCATCGGACACCAAATCTCGTTTTATGAAGCATTTCAGTTTGAAATAAGTTCTGAGTTATGTTAGGCCCAACCATCCTGGTTTTTTGTTAGAGAATGTAAAGCAATTTAGTATTAGACTAAACCGACAAGTTTATTATAAAAAAATCAATTCAACACCACGAATTTGTTAAGATGAACTTAACTTCATGCAAGGTCAGGGAAAACCCAAATTAAGGGCCATCCATAAATGACGATCCGCGGTGGGGAGGGGGGGGGGCACTAAACTGTATGGTATGAAAAATTGGTGTCGATATATGTAAGGTTGTTTTTTGTTTGTTTTTTTGAGAGGGGGGGTGGTGTTGGTGGGGTTGAGTTTCAAGATCGGCCATAATAGTGCGACGTCAATTATAGATGACCCTTTAATTTACGCACTGCATTTTAATTAGGGAGTTTTGAGTGCTGTTTTTTTTTTTTGTTGTTTTTTTCTCCCAATGAAAAGGGTTAATGTCTAAAAATTATTCCCAAATAAAAGTGGTGAACTACGGCTGGAAGCTAAAGTAGGCTGGTAGTTAAGCAGGCTGGTAGGCAAGTAGTTCCCCCTTGTCTGCCCCCCTCCGCATAGAAAAAAAAAAGTAAGACGCCGCTGCTTGATTTTATGTTTGTTAGACGGAAGGAAGATTGTTTATGGGTTAATATGTGTAGGCGCGTATTTATCGGACTTGACATACGCTTCAAACCGCCTCCTCTTGACCCCGGCCGGTCGCAACGTCAATAACCCGTACGTCTCGCATGCCTTCTGTATAATGTCCTGAAGGTGTCTTTTTCACACACCATTGATTTGCCAAATTAATAGGATGTAAAAGGGGGGGGGGGACGACTTACCTACACATTAGTTAACAGACCACAGGCGAGTTTTAGGCTGGGAGTGCAGACGTCGAAACATTACTAGTTTGAGTCAGGCGTTACAAACTCTTTGTACTAACAACAAAGAATACTGTCTTTGCGAGAAACACGCACACATTATCGGCCCTTTCAGCAAAACCAAGAACTCGCCAGAGAGACCCTCATCCAACAAAACCTTGTAAATTACATACAACTTCTGCCGCTGCCCCCTTCTCACCCCCAACCCCCCCCCCCACCCAAAATATCACCCTTTACACACACACACAAACCATGTATTCGTCAGACGGAATTCTTCTTTGGCAGTTACTGGAGCGCGGAGATCGTCTTCTTATAGATCAGGGGCTCTCAAATGGTGCATCACGTGTTGCTAAGGATAGATGGGGAGCAAGGATTGGCCGCCCAGAACATTTAATTTAGCTATTTATCATTTCCTGGTGGAAGCTCAAGGATAGTTTCCCAGACGATCTGGGATTGGTTGGGGGGGGGGGGGATGTTGGGTGCTACAATACTTTAGTCCGCGTGGTGAGTTGTATGTTTGAGGACCTCTCCTCTAGAAGACCTGGTCTGTATTTAGTTATGTGAGAACGCAAGTGGCAGAGGGAAAAACTATCTTTTTAGCAGTAGCGCGTTGAGTGTAGCGTAGGTTGATGGAACTATCCTTCCAATTCTCCCCCGCCTCTCAGCCCTCAACTAAAAGCGTTGCAATTTGAGAATTTCCCAGTTGCTGTTTGGAATTTCAGTTTTTTACCAACCGAAGATTATTTATTCATTTAGTTTGGTTTTTTATCTTTAAAAAAATTCGCGTCTTTTTTTTTTTCTTCCTCTTTTTATACTTATTTAAAGTAGGATTTTTCTCGGCTGTTTCGTTTTTTTCCTTCTCGAAAGCGGCTGGTTTTGTTGTTGTGGCCAACAACGTTCCAGGCAGAGTCATTAGGGCTGGTTGGTGGCGAGGTTATTACTTGATGGATCATTGTGAGGGCATAGACAGGAGCCGAGGAAGAAAATAAGTTACCAGAAATAGTTGTTTTTGTTTGTTGTTGTTGTTATGTCAATAAAATAGAGAATATTATAGGTATGTGATGACACATTGAGGAAAAGGGTTGTGGGCATCAGAAAGGTCATGAAGCCGGGGGTTCAGATATGGAGATATAATGTAATGCAAGATAAACGAAGTTACGAAAACAGCCAGTGAACAGGAAATAATAGTCAACCGGAGGGTGGGAATAGGGTACTGCCAGAGAGGGAATAGGGTACTGCCAGAGAGGGAATAGGGTACTGCCAGAGAGTGAATGCGGTACCACCAGAGAGGGAATGGGGCACCACCAGAGAGGGAATGGGGCACCACCAAGGAGGGAAAGGGGCACCACCAGAGAGGGACTGGGGCACCACCAGAGAGTGAATGGGGCACCACCAGAGAGGGAATGGGGCACCACCAGAGAGGGAATGGGGCACCACCAGAGAGGGAATGGGCACCACCAGAGAGGGAATGGGGCACAACCAGAGAGGGAATGGGGCAACACCAGAGATGTAACAGGACAGCCCACTAGAGAGGAAATGGAGCAACTCCAGAGAGTGAACATGTTTCTTGCGTGGTTTTTTTTGTTAATAAAGACTTTCTCTCTACTCGCATTTCCATCTTGAATGTGGATGGACCGCTATTTTAAAAAAATAAATAAATAGCGGTCCCTTTTGTACACACATGACATTTTAGGATGTCGCGTGCAGTGTTCACCTGGTGAACGGCTGGAGAAGTGGGTCGACGGAGACGGGTTGACACTGTCTCTCAAATTATCGTGGTTGATTGCGTCTGCTTGTGGTTGAGTGAACGGTTGGGAATCAATTTAAAACTTAGCAAAAGCAGATATCCATTAATTAATTTTGTGATCATGTACAAACTTCAATGTCACCCGTAATAACCACTAAGCATTGTAAGCGCAAGAGAAAGAGGTTCCCAAAAAAAATATGAAGAAAAATTTCCAGACTTAAATGATATATATATATATATATATATATATATAGATTAAAAAACAGAAATAGGAAAATAATTTTTACCCATAAAATTGGAAAATATGTTCGATACTAAAATTACGTGGCCCATAATATCTCCTCATCATCATCTGAAAGTGAAATGTATTTTCAGGGTAGCGAAAATCTTCTATCTTCTCATCTGACGCTCTCCAATTAAGTTCAAAATGAAGCAAAACTAAATTCAGGTAGTCCTCACAGATTTGCTAGGTCTTTGGGGGGGGGGGGGGGGGGAGGGGGGGCTACAACTACCCATGTATGACATGACAGAATACAAACCATTCAACACATGATTTCGATGTTTGTATGTCTCCGGATGATGTCATTTGTTGAAATCTCAATCATCCTGCTCTGCTTTAAAGCCTCAATTTGACGCGCTTAAGGCGCAATATGTTTGATCTGATTTATATAATTTAATTCCATCGTTCCATCGGCACGTCAACGAAACGGGCCTTGGGTTGAGCACAACAACGTTGGAAATTTTAGGTGCCCCTATTGGGGCAAGGCCGGCAGGGTTTCTCACGCATGAATGGTTCTATTTCCCTACTGGCCCCTGACATTGCACTCACAAGACCGTCACGGGGGTTGTGTGTGTGGGGGGGGGGGGCGGGCTACCTCTATTCATCTAAGTAAACGTACGTACCTTCAAATGTAGAGTGATGTGAGGGTGTGGGGGGGGGGGGGCGAATGGCGCAGGCTCGATGACGCTGATGGACAACAGTTCATAAAATAAAATAGAATTCGGTTAAGGTGTACATTTAAATTTTGAAAAACGTTAAAAAATATTTTTTAAAAATAGAAAATTGTCTTAATCAGATATAAGCAATGGTAGAAATATGAACATTGATTTGGAAATATGAACCTGCGTTTGGAAATATGAACCTGTGTTTGGAAATATGAACCTGTGTTTGGAAATATGAACCTGTGTTTAGAATTAATATGAACCTGTGTTTAGAAATTGAACCTGTGTTTGGAAATATGAACCTGCGTTTGGAAATATGAACCTGTGTTTGGAAATATGAACCTGTGTTTGGAAATATGAACCTGTGTTTAGAAAGATGAACCCGTGTTTGGAAGCACAAACCTTCTTTTGAAGGTGGTGCAAAAAACTCAAATTTTAAATATTTTTTTTAAAGTGTTACGTCTTGTCTGGAGGGACCACTACGATTTTTTTGGAGAAAAAAAAAGGGGGGGGGGTTGAAAAAAATTGGAGAGGGGGGGGGGCACCCTACAATAATGGAGAGAACGTTTGTTGCAAACAGAGCCAGTGACAAGAAACTTCAGTCACAGATAGGAAAAGAAAAGCAGAGGTGGCATGATATCTTGACAAGTAAGCCTCAACTGCATAAAAACTTTGCAACTCATAATCTGGCTATATCCATGGACACAAAGAATCACTCACTGCATCAAGACGATCATTGATCCCATAAGGAAACGTCTCTTGGCTTTTCTGAAACTACTGGCTGTTTTTTTTACCATCTCATGAAAGAATAATAGACGTAAATGAAAGTCCTTGCTGTATCCACGCCGTATCTCTCCCCCGGTGTGTACAATGAGTTCGTCTACCTTATGATATCCACTGTGCGCCAGAATTTACTGAAAAGCGTTCGTAGGGACAAGTACTACGTTATCATGTTTGACTAGACTCCTGATCAGATGCGAAGATATGGTGTGGGGGGTGATGGGGGCGCAAGGGGGACAGTTGTCCCTGGGCACCAGACTAGTTAGGGGCACCAAAATGTGCTTTTACATTAGTTTATATGAAAATAATGGGTTTGAGGGTTGAAAAAAGAAAGGGAGGTGCTTTAGAATGAATCTTGTTCAAAGGCGCCAAACACTCTAGCTACGTCTCTGCTCCTGATAAAACACACCATGAGCAGATGTCAGAGGCAGTGAGGTACATGGAAGATTTTGAGAGGAAAGAGGTCTCTGTTTAAAAATAATTCCCCCCCCATTGATTTTGCATTACACAGATGCTAAGTTTGGGTTCCTCCTCGATGTTGAGGGACTAATTTATTGTGTGGACAGTGAACTAAAGACAATGTGTAACAGTTTATGTGATTTTTACAGCTCAGGTATCGATGGACAGCGACTGTATGAAGAGGATTCGGATTGCAAAATGCTGCTGTCCAGTCGAAGGATAGCACAACCTGGAGAACTTCTCAAGTTCATGGGTCAGTATGGAGATGAGAATGTCTTTCATGATCTTCGCATTTCCATTCAGATAATGTTAACCATTGCAGTTCCCGTTGCACGCTGCGGAAGATCTTTCAATAAAATGAAACCAATTCTTAATTATTTAAGGGCATCTATTGGTCAAGGCAGACTATGTGATCTTGATCTACGTAACGTACACAGAGAAGAAACTGAGCAAACTGTCTTTGAGCACATCATAGACGCAGTTCGCATCAGTAACAGCAACAAAATGACAATTTTAGTTTTAATCTTGTGTCATAAAACGTAGCAGCTAATTTAATTTAATTTGAAAAGAAAATATTACAATTATTTATTACTTATACAAACTTATGAAAGTAAATAGTGGAACTAGGTACGTGGAAGCTTGAATAGAAAGACAGGACACACCTTGTTCTACTATTTCCTTCACACAGCTTCAACTGAGTCCTTTATTTATTATCCTTTATGAAATTTAAGAGAAGAAGCCGTTTGTTTTTTTAAAATTATTTTGTTTCGATTAGTTTACTGAGAAGTTTTAAATTAAAATTTTAATCTAAAAAAAAAACAACTTAGGCAAGTCTATTGTGAGTCCATCGTGTTCAGTGCTGGATCCAGAAACTGATTTGTGTGCTAAAGATTTAGATTCCCTGAATTTAAAAACCTATCTTTTTGAATTTGGACTCATAGTTAATATCATTATTAATTCAATAGTTATTTAAAACACTGTCAGAGTTTACGCTGCTCAAATCGCACACTATTACAGTATACAATCAATAAATGTTTCTATCCTTTGAATTTTTCTCGCAAAGTCATTAAACACGCTTCCTAATTATGTACTACAAAGTCTTTAAAAGTAGCTCTGCAATTGAGCGATGGTTAATGGAAATTACACAAAATTATCTAGCCCCCCACCCCCTTTTTTCTGGCAAGGGGGCCAAATATCACAAGTGCACCCTTGCCTTCGTTTCGAAGTATGAACATTTTGGGGGGAAATGTGAACATTTTAGTAGTAAATATGAAAATTTTAGGGGTAAATATGAAAATTTTTGGGGTATATATGAACATATTAGGGGTAAATGTGAGTGTTTGTGGAATGTTAAATTCGTAAGTAATATGAACCGTCGTGGGAAATAATTCTTAAACTTTTTCCCCATCGCCACAACGCTCGAAATGTGCTGGGTATTATTTTCTCTTCTTTCTAGAGAAAAAGAGTCACAGAGAAAAAAAGAGTCACAGAGAAAATGCAACCATCAGATATCATCAATAAATCCCGTCGAGATTGGGAAAGAAATGAATTTGTAAATCTTTCTGTCCGATCACACTCCCTTGTTGACAATAATGAGTTTTAATATGAATACAGGTATGTGATTGTACAACAGCCCGGGGGGGGGGGACACACACCTTGGTAAAGTCTGACAAGATTGTGGAAGAATCGAATTTTTATATCTTTCTGTCCAAAGCCGAGTAATCAGTAAACTAGTTGCTTTCTTTTGATACCTTACTATGCGAAATGTGTCGGGAGACGAGAATCAAATGACAGTTCTTTTGGACGAGAGCTTAATCTCTACCCAATCTCTGACTATCATTATTTGATATTCATTCTTAGTGTTTAATGACTTCGTGCAAGCAATGTAAATCATTTTGAATAAATCACGGCCAGGCACGTATAACTGAGAAATAATAAATCATATGATTAAATGTGTGAATTATAATGTATATGTAATATAAATAACAAACACATATTTAATCCCAAACGAGAATCAAAACACGATCTGAATAAGCTGCTATTTTCTATTTTTACTGTTTTTCGGTAAATAAACAGATATATCAACGTACAAACAGACACTTTGGAGTTCATAGGAAACATACTTGTGACTTTTTTCTCTCACTTTTTTCCTATCCCTACAATCGCTTAGATCTGTGTATTTATCCATATATTTTCTATTCTTTCTAGATGCCATACCCTCTGCTTAGATCTGTGTATAGATGCCATACCCTCTGCTTAGATCTGTGTATAGATGCCATGCCCTCTGCTTAGATCTGTGTATAGATGCCATACCCTCTGCTTAGATCTGTGTATAGATGCCATGCCCTCTGCTTAGATCTGTGTATAGATGCCATACCCTCTGCTTAGATCTGTGTATAGATGCCATACACTCTGCTTAGATCTGTGTATAGATGCCATACCGATACCCTCTGCTTAGATCTGTGTATAGATACCATACCCTCTGCTTAGATCTGTGTATAGATGCCATACCCTCTGCTTAGATCTGTGTATAGATGTCATGCCCTCTGCTTAGATCTGTGTATAGATGCCATACCCTCTGCTTAGATCTGTGTATAGATGCCATACCCTCTGCTTAGATCTGTGTATAGATGCCATACCCTCTGCGTAGATCTGTGTATAGATGCCATACCGATACCCTCTGCTTAGATCTGTGTATAGATGCCATACCCTCTGCTTAGATCTGTGTATAGATGCCATACCCTCTGCGTAGATCTGTGTATAGATGCCATACCGATACCCTCTGCTTAGATCTGTGTATTTGTCCATTTATTTTCTTTATATTATTGATACGTTAGTGACATATATTAATGTAAACACCATGCCTATTCAAATGATTGTTGCCGTTTGAAATGGACATTGCTCGATACAATTATATATGGGCATGGAAAGGCTGAGCGTTTCAGCATACCGTACACGCTTAACCTATCAACAATGGATACACGCGCTGAGCTCACAACAATGGATATAAGCACCGAGCGTACAACAATGGATAAACGAGCTGAGCCTACAACAATGGATATACGCGCTGAGCTGTCAATGTGTCACCTCTACGGTTGTATTCAACGGGGTGACGTCATGAAAGGTCACGGGCTAGGCACACGACGACATTTTTGTCGTTTCTAACATATCACAATGGGTACGGTGGCCCACTCTTCAAGAACACGAAGGTTCGTCCCACGTGACACATTTAAATGAAATCCTACCTGAGACGTGTTGTTGCTGACCAGTGAAGCATTGCACCATGTCCAAGGTTGTAAGGCTACTGCTGGCACCTTCCCACCCATTCCCCCCCCCCCCGGTCACCACACGCCTAAACAAGGCCAACAATTAAAAATAAATGTTATTTGACTCGCCCCGTCCCACCACACTGTCCCACAACCCCACAAACAGTTCATAACACCAGTACAATACAAACACATATGGAACATTTATTATGTTCAATGCCATCAACATTGTCCCCGTCAAAGGGCAGCAACTATGTCCCCGTCAAAGGGCAGCAACTATGTCCCCGTCAAAGGGCAGCAACTATGTCCCAATCAATGGACATCAACATTGTCCCCGTCAATGGGAATCAACATTGTCGCCACAAAAACTACTGGCAAAGTTGATAGTGGACTGAACAAATAGGTTGGATAAGCTGGTTTTAAACTTGAAAGAAACAGAATTACTAAATTAGATAAGTTGTGTACTTTGTGCACTTGTTTTTAAGAGGCAAAAACCAGGGATTTGGTGGCGAAGAGTCAGCTTTGCAAAGAACGAAATGATATTTGTTAAAAGAAAGAACATATTTTGCTCTAATATGTCGTAACATACCTTCGAAGAACTCCAACTAATAAAATCTTCATCCAATGGGAGATGGCATCCTATGGGAGAGTGCATCCAGTGGGAGAGTGCATCCAGTGGGAGATTGCATCCAGTGGGAGATTGCATCCAGTGGGAGATTGCATCCAGTGGGAGATTGCATCCAGTGGGAGATGGCATTCAGTGGGAGATTGCATCCAGTGGGAGATGGCATCCAGTGGGAGATTGCATCCAGTGGAAGATTGCTTTCATCGAGTGGGAGAACCAACCAACACATATGCGTGACACTGTCCATATATGCATCACATAGATCCATGACATTGATACGCATGTACATGACACTGATCCACATGTACAAGACACTGATCCACATGTACATAACACTGATACACACGTACATAACACTGACACACATGTACATGACACTGACACACATGTATATGACACTGAGTCAAATGTAAGTGACACTGACACACATGTACATGACACTGATCGACATGTGCAAGACACTGACACACATGCACATGCCACGCAGAAAGTTATTAAAACTGTTGTTAGTAAATGGCATTTGCGGGTTAGATAACTTTCTTAAACAATCGACCAGGTCGTCCGGTCAAGACGGGCCTAGCTAACACCAGGGTCAAGGGCATGTGTATAATAAAGAGTGTTGGTGTGTCTAAAGACTTTTGTTGGTCCTGTCGTGTATACCACTGTATACCGTTGATGCATATCTGTGTAAATTGTTGGAGTATTTGTTTAAATTATATTTACATGCTCCGCACCTCTAATTCCTCTTCAACATCTGGAGGAAGATAAGAGAAGGGGGTCTCTCTTGGAGGTGTCTTAGGTTTGAGAGAAGGGACGAAGCATCTAAATTTAGATAACCAAATTTTCTTTTTAAAGTCTGGCCCGTAAATTAAATTTTCGCTGGGATTCTGGGCCTAAAGCCAATTTGTCGGTACTATTATAAATCTCAGCTCTTACTACAGCGTGTGGGGGCAGGGGTGGGGGCGATTCGTTGAAGATGATGTTAGAATAAGGTGTTCATTATAGACTGCCTCGGTTTGTCAATATAATGGCGAATAGAGTGTTTACTATACTGTAAGATGACGGTGGAGAGAGTTTTCACTATAAAATGAGGGTGCCACTGAAGTCTACATCAATTCTCAAGCAGTTTGTGTTGGTTGGTGAATGCAATCTCCCACTGCCTGAAGATAGTTTGTGTTGGTTGGTGAATGCAATCTCCCACTGCCTGAAGATAGTTTGTGTTGGTTGGTGAATGCAATTTCCCACTGCCTGAAGATAGTTTGTATTGGTTGGTGAATGCAATCTCCCACTGCCTGAAGATAGTTTGTGTTGGTTGGTGAATGCAATCTCCCACTGGGTGAAGATAGTTTGTGTCATGCGTATATGGACAGTGTCACGCATATATGGACAGTGTCACGCATATGTGTATCAATGATCATTTCAAAAGCCAGCACGGATAACGTCTCTAATCGGGGAGTCTCTACTACAGCGACGTGATCAAACGGACACACCCATGAATCATCCATGTCAAGTTCAACTAAATTATATTTGGCTTCAGAAGAAAACTAATTTATTCAGACGTTTGACTTCGACTCCTGTATTTTAATGGTGTTTTTTTATAATTCATGTATTAATTGCTTGACTGTAACAAATTTACAAATTTTCATTTTCAAACGGTTGCTTTGATGTGTGCGGGAGAGGGGAGGGGGTGGGGTAAATATCTCATCCTTGATATTTAGAAGTTGATTCGCAATGCGAACGAGAACGAGGCTATGAAAATGGCGGAGCTCTTGAAATGTAAAGAAAGGTTAATACATAAATAACCACAAAAAATATACACGTGCAAAGTAATCATGAAGAAGGGGAATGTGGCACATGAAATAAATTTTAATGGAAGGGACTATTCTGACAGATTTTCTGGCATATGTTTAATTCAGACTAAAACGAACGAAAATAAAATTGAGATTTGTTACGACCACATTTCACATCATACTTTTAAGGCATCGAGAAAAAGTTATGATTAAATCAATATTTGAAACCAAGAACTCTCTAACGCAGCTGTAAGTTTGAAGTATTCTCAAACACAACAAAACTAAAACAATAGTCATTCTGCATCGTTACACACAAGTCTAGTTGATGGTCCTTTTTGACGTAAGAGTAATTATTCGATTATCTTGCGCAGGTAAATTCTCTGACAGCTTGGGGAACAAATTAATTTTATGTGTCTCGGTCCTTAATTCGATGGCAAGGAATTGCCCTTTTCGGCTTGACCCTAAGGAATTGTGATGTGAGAGGGGGGGGGGGAGAGTTCCATACCCCCTCCCCCCACCCCATAAATCTTTTAGATTGGATTTAAAGATACATCATCCATTTAAATATTTAATCATGCAATTGTAGGTGTTGAAATTCATTTGAATTTCAGTTAACGCTGCTAGAGATTTGTTCTAATATCTACGAGCTAGGATATGTTGAGTGTGAAACAGGTGATTGAATGAATGCATGTTAAAGAGTCAAATCCATTTGCGGCCATTACTGGCATGTGAACAGGTAGGCATTCGACATGGTTTGGCAAGCTGCTTTATGGGCCACCATTAGACACTACAACATCAACACAAACTTAACAAGAATGATAAGCAGCCTCTATGATAAGGCCACCAGTGCAGTCTTCTTCAACAATAACATCGGAGAATGGTTCAAGACCACGGTTGGAGTATGACAATGCTGCTTGCTCTCCCCCACCCCGTTCAACATCTTCTTAGAGAGAATAATGTCAGATGCACTGGAAACGCATGTAGGGACAGTCAGCATTGGTGGCAGAACAATCACCAACCTACGCTTTGCGGATGACATAGTGGACTGGCTGGAAGCGAAGAAGAGCCAAACTGGTAAAGCGTCTCGACAAGACTTCATCGTCCTTTGGCATGCAAATCAGTGCAGAAAATACAAAAATGATGACAAATAGCACCACTGGCATCTCCACTGAAATTAAGGTCGGGGAGGAAAGATTAGAGACAGTTGGCAGCTTCAAGTACCTCGGAGCAATAGTCTCGGAAGAAGGCTCCAAGCCCGAATTGATGACCAGGATTGCGCAGACCACAACAGCAGTAAAGAGGCTCAAGAAAATATGGAACGACAAAAATATAGCTCCCAGCACAAAAATCAGGCTGATGCGCTCACTAGTCCTCTCCATTTTCTTGTATGCCTGTGAGTCCTGGACATTAACAGCAGAACTTGGAAAGAAAATAAAGGCGATGGATATGAGATGTTTCAGAAGCATTCTTGGCAACTGCTATAGAGACCACATCACCAATGAACAAGTAAAATAAAGGATTCGTCAAGCAACTGGGCAGTACGATGACCTCCTGGCGTCTGTAAAAAAGCGCAAACTTGAATGGTATGGCCACGTGACCAGAAAACAAGGGCTCGCCAAAGAAATCTTGCAGGGCACAACTAGAGGAGGAAGAAGAAGAGGAAGACAGAGAAAAAGATGGGAAGATAACATCAAGCAATGGACGGGATTACAACTAGGCGATGCTATGCATAGGGCAGGAGACCGAGAGGAATAGAGGAGAATAGTTTTTATGTCATCTGTGGCGCCCCAAAAGTCGAAAGACTACGGGAAATGACGATGAACAGGTATGGGAAAATATCAAATGATGAAATACACGTGACTGGGTGAGGGAGGGTTAGAGGTTAATTTTTTAAAATTATTTTTGTTACATCTTGGGCCTACTCTAATTTTATATCTTACTCTAGTTCTTAAGTTGTGACAAGGCGGTGCATAAGAATAACAGGGTGAAAGAAATTGACAAGGCCGTGCATAAGAATAACAGGGTGAAAGAAATCGACAAGGCCGTGCATAAGAATAACAGGGTGAAAGAAATCGACAAGGCCGTACATATGACTGACAGTGTGAAAGAAATCGACATGGCCGTGCATATGACTGACAGGGTAAAAGAAATCGACAAGGCCGTGCATATGACTGACAGGGTGAAAGAAATCGACAAGGCCGTGCATATGACTGACAGGTTGAAAGAAATTGACAAGGCCGTGCATATGACTGACAGGGTGAAAGAAATTAATTTAAGAGATTGTAAGTGTAACCATACAATCAAAGCAGAAAATTTAGTGTCACAAAACATAATTCTTTGGCAAAGAAGTAATATAGAAATATCAAGAAATGCAAAGGTGTAATATCGGTCCGATGAGATACCCCATTGTCTATATTACAATATCTGTTTACTTACACGTCTTTTATTCATTATTTAAAAAGCTTTCTAATAACACATAAATGTTTTTTACACTATATCTCTCTCATGACTCGGCAAGTTTCTGTCTAATGACATTAAAGTTGACCACATAAAAACATATGTCTAATGACACATGAAAACTCTAAGTAAAACATATGTCTAGTGACGCATTCAGATGTCTACATTGCATCTTGCCTTTGTCATGTCCAGGTGTCCACATAAGATCTAGTGTCATATCCGGATGTCCTCATTACACCTATCTAGTGTCGTATCCGGATGTCCTCATTACACCTATCTAGTGTCGTATCCAGATGCTCACATTACATCTGTCTGGTGAACTACCCAGATGTCCACATTACATTTAATGTAGTATCCAGTACACAGTTGTCCCCATTACACACATATCTAGTGATCCGCAGGACAACCATCCCATTTCTCTGTCCACACACCCCATGGATCCATCTAAGACCAATGAACCACATGGTAAATGGCCTAGGCAGTACCACTTAACAAAAGTGTCAGGCAAGAAATCAAATTAAGACTGGGGAAATTACCCCAAAACCCTTTTTCTTTTTCTGCTTAGCATGGCAAGAGAATTTTCAGAAGACGAGAAGTGAAAGCAGAATATTGATTAGTGGATCATAGTTATGTACGTACAGTTTCATCCTTTAAACAATGCCCCCCACACACCCCCTTCTTTTCTTTTTCCAACGTATTTTAAACTCGAATACAACCAAAGAATGCATGACGTAAAGTGTTCGTTGTATCTTTGACCTTTGAGCTTTGGTGGTGATCGGAAAATACTCCCTCTTTAAAAGATCTTAGGACCGATTGAAGAGGTCAAAGCACGGTACGTGATGCAGCAGGTCAAGACACATCTGATGTAAACTTATACTATATATGACACGGATTGTATACCATATATGACACAGATTGTATACCATATATGACACAGATGGTATGCCATATATGACACAGATTGTATACCATATATGACACAGACGGTATGCCATATATGACACAGATGGTATACCATATATGACACAGATGGTATGCCATATATGACACATATGGTATACCATATATGACACAGATGGTATACCATATATGACACAGATTGTATACCATATATGACACAGATTGTATACCATATATGACACAGATTGTATACTATATATGACACAGATGGTATACCATATATGACACAGATTGTATACCATATATGACACAGATGGTATACCATATATGACACAGATGGTATACCATATATGACACAGATTGTATACCATATATGACACAGATGGTATACCATATAAGACACAGATGGTATGCCATATATGACACAGATGGTATACCATACATGACGCAGATTTATACGATACATCATTATTATTATTATTGGTAGTTTTCTATAGCGTGGTACCCCAGCCTAGGGCTGGGCTCACCACGCTGTACACACATAACACATATAGCATACGCTACATAACACATATAGCATACGATACATAACACATATAGCATACGATATGTGACACTGACGGTACATCTTGAAAATACGACTTTTTTGTTAATTGAAAAAAAAATTTTTTTTATTATTTAGTTTTGAAAATGTATATTTTACTAGATACCGAATTGTAAAGGACGTGTATGTGTCATATCATGGTTCTGCTCCTGTTCAAAAAACTACAACACCCGTGGTCTTGACCGTTTAATTGTACTTAAATAAAACTACAAGAAAAGCCATACCATGTTGAGATATGCATCGTTCGTATAGTTAGAACTTTAATACAGTTCCTCATGTTGTGGCGACCCCAAGCCATACAATTATTTTCGTTGCTACTTCATAACTGTAGAGTATGTGTGTTTTCAGATGGTCTTAAGCGATCCCCAAAGGGGTCGCGACCCACAGGTTGAGAACCGCTGAGTTAGAAGAAGCAGAAAATAGCGTGTCAACCTATGGTACAAACTACACCACCGACATCGTACATGTAGCTCCCATGTCTTTTAAAATAGAAAGCTATTTCACCTCAGAGTAGTACGGAATATTGCGGGATTGTTGGAGGAAAACCCATCTCAAAGTACATTATAGCGGCACGCTAGATGCCATTTAGCTCTTGAAGGATTTAAGAGAAAGTTCTTTGATCCTTCAAATCGTATATGTAAAAAAAAAAAAGTGAGAAAGTGGGGGTGGGGGGGGGGGTGAGTGTCCGACATGGGTACAATAGATTTCAAGATCCGTGGATTTTTTCTGGGTGCTACAGGTTTTTAAAACATTATACATTAGAATGTGGCTGTTAATGTGGTTGTTAAGTGACACCACGATCTGTCTCTTAGCTACTTTACTTTACAACTAATAAAAAAAAATATATATATTAAAAGTGGATGAGAAACACGTTGTTGAGATACATTTTGGGTAGTAAAATATATACATAGTTGACCCCGCTCTCAGTTTTGGATATCCATTAATTCAAATGTGTGCGATATGCTGCTGGTAAAAGAAAACGCTTTTATTTTCATTAGTGGTTCGTTCGTACCAGATTAAAAGTTGTTTATTCTCTCTATAGTTCCGTCAGCTGAAACCAAGGTGCTGTCATACATATTCAATTTGATCACATTCCTCTTGCTGTCCTCTGGCCGACCTCTTGCTGTCATCTTGCTGTCCTCTTGCTGTTCTCTCGGATACAACATTGCAGATTAGTTTTTATTTTATATTGTTTTTAATGTCGTTGGTTCGCGGAAGAAGGCGTCGTGCCGACACATTCGCTGTTTTGTTGCGTGCGTTGTTATACTTGCCAATACTTTGTTTCGGTCATTTCCATAAATATTCACCCAAGACGAGTGTTATTTAGAGTGGATTTTGCTCTTAAAATAACTAAAATTATAGAATTCGGATCAAATCAAATGAAGATAGAGAAGAAATCTTTCTGAAACAAAAACTCTCTAGCCAGGGACTCTCTTTAAAACAAATCACATATTTCTTTAGCTTGCTTTATTATTTGTTTTAGTAAATCTCAGTAAATCACTAATAATGTACTCTTCGGACATTATCTAATTTCTGGACTTAAATTTGACAGCAGCACAGTCCATGTTTAATTAGGTCCAAGGAATGAACTAAACACACGTGAGTGGATAAAGTCTATCTCGTGTGCTCGAAATTAAACACTAAGTATTTTATTTTTCATCTAAGAACGAGCCCCATAGATTCCACACAGCTTGAGAAACATATGCGTTATAATTTTTTTTTTTAATATAATTTGAGAACCACTTCCATAAATTAGACCCGGAGTTTGACGACCGATACATTAAACTCCAGCCTTCCGCCGGTCCTCTAATTAACCACCAAAGGTTATTGGTCTCATTGATAGGCTCCCTCTTAAGACGATCGATCGGTGGAGTGAATGGATCATACAATTTCTCCTCACCTAGTGATCTCCCCCCTATTTTACGACTTTCCTTTTCCGTCCGTATTCCTCCTTCCCGCCCCCCCCCCCCCGCGCCACATACATTCTTTTTTTATTGTCCGTGTTACAGCAGAATTTCAATACCCAGGGGAACCGACTTCTCCATTCTATTCAATTCTCATTGTACGTTCATCGTAATCATTAGAATAATTTGTATATGCTGAAAACTCAAGAGTATTGATTTGTAACAGGGGGTGGGGGGCGTATTATTATCTTAAGATTAAGCAACAACAACAGTAAAACAGAGGTCAAAGTTCACAATACTGTTTCCCATTTCCTGAGACCAGCAAGGTTTGTTTTGGACTCTTTGCTTATTTAAAAATGAGGGACCTAAGACGTCCAGACCAAATTTTTGAAACAATTTAATTATATTTTTGGGGTGGTCTAACTTTTGTTGTTGTTGTTAAAGCCAACATCTTCCAACAACAATTAGTTCACCCCCAGATCCGACAAGTTGTAAACAGTCATGTTTTAGAAATTTAAAAAAAATTTGCATTGGTTAGCACAGTCCTGTGTCTTTTTTTTTTTTTTAAACACCTACTCCCTTGTGTCATTGTCGTTGGTAGATTTGATAAATGTGTTATTGTTAATGTCGTGTGCGTGTTCACTGTACGATACAAAGCTTATTTACACACGGGACAATCTTAATTGGAAATTAGTAAAACACAGTAAGGTTAAACCTGATAAAAGGAACGCAACAAAACAACGAACGTGCACAAATCTTTTGCTGCCCTCTTGGACACTACTTCTAAGCTAAGTGCTACATTATAATTTTCTGTTACATTTTTTAATTTTATTCGTTTTTCTGTTTGTTCGCTGATGAAGGCTTCCCGTCGACACGTTCGTTGTTTTGTTGCGTTCCTTTTATCAGGTTTAACCTTACTGTGTTTTACTAATTTCCTATTGTGCTAACCTGATTGCAGTCTCCGCCATTATTACAATCTTAATTGCTCGATTGACGATATTTTTAGTGTTCATTTTTTAGTGTTCAAGTTTTTTATAACAATTTTAGTGATCAGATTTTTTGATAACATATTTAGTGACCAGATTTATTTGTAGCATATTAAGTGATAAGATTTTTTGGTATTATATTCAATGACATTTATTGGCTCAATCTAAGCTCCAGCATACAGTCAGCTGCTGATAGAGGAGATGCAAAGGCTATGTACGAGAATATAAAACTAGCAACAGGGCCTCTGACCTCCAAGACTGCGCCCTTAATGTCAAAAACAGGGGAACTTATTACTGATCGGGATAAACAACTCAAACGATGGATTGAGCACTACTTGGAACTATACGCAACAATGAACCATGTCTCAACCGCTGCCCTGGACGATATCCCAGACCTGCCGGTCATGGATGAGCTTGATACCCTACCCACCCTAGAAGAGCTACGTAGAGCCATTGATTGTCTCACCTGTGGGAAAGCCCCTGGCAATGATGGAATTCCACCAGAAGTTCTCAAATGTGGAAAAGAAGTTCTATTACGGCCCTTGCACGATCTCCTTACTATGTGCTGGGAACAGGGACAGTTACCACAAGAGTTGAAAGATGCAAACATTGTTACGTTGTACAAGAACAAAGGAGACAAGAGTGACTGCCATAACTATCGTGGAATCTCCCTTCTTAGCATAGTTGGAAAGGCCTTCGCTCGAGTTGCATTAACACGCTTGCAGACCCTAGCATCGCGTGTACTCCCAGAATCGCAATGTGGCTTTCGAGCCGGTAGGTCAACCATAGACATGATCTTCTCTCTGCGCCAGCTGCAGGAGAAATGCAGGGAACAACATATGCCTCTATACATCGCGTTTGTTGACCTCACTAAAGCTTTTGATCTTGTCAGCAGAAGCGGCCTCTTCCAGATCCTAAAATAAAATAGGCTGTCCTGCACGTCTGCTTAACATCATCGAGCAGTTCCACCATAACATGCAGGGCACAGTATGTTATGAATGTGCCACCTCAGAAGCTTTTCCAGTAAATAGTGGAGTAAAGCAAGGCTGCGTGCCAGCTCCTACTTTATATGCAATCTTCTTCTCCATCTTACTCCAGTATGCCTTCAAGAACAACAGCGAGGGGATATACATCCACACTAGAGCTGGCGGGAGATTATTCAACATTGCGCGCCTTAGAGCTAAGACCAAAATAAGAAAGGTCATACTACGCGAGCTCTTATTTACAGATGACGCCGCTTTAGTATCTCACTCAGCAGACGGCCTGCAGAGACTTGTATCCAGTTTATCCGCTAACCGTAAAGAGTTTGGCCTGATCATCAGCATAAAGAATACCAACATTATGGCTCAGGACGCTGACTCTCTCCCCACTATCTCCATCGACGACTGCGACTTGGATGCTGTTGATAGATTCACATATCTAGGGACAAACCTTTCGAGCACCCTCTCAATGGAGGATGAGATAAGTGGTAGGATAGGGAAGGCCGCAGCTGTCATGGCGAGACTGAAGAAAAGAGTCTGGTCCAATGCCAAACTCACAACAAGAACTAAGCTGCAGGTATACCAGGCCTGCGTACTGAGCACACTCCTCTATGGAAGTGAGTCTTGGACCACATACACCAGACACGAAAAAAGGCTCAATGGCTTCCATCTCAGATGCCTGCGCCGCATCCTTGACATCAAATGGCAGGAAAAAGTCCCCAACACGGATGTCCTTTCTCAAACAAATATGTGCAGCGTCCCAGCCATTTTAATCCAAAGACGCCCCCGCTGGCTTGGACACGTCAAGCGAATGCAACCTGGTCGCATACCTAAGGACGTGCTGTACAGCGAGCTGGCGACAGGGTCAAGGTCAGTTGGACGGCCTCGTCTCAGATACATAGACATATGCAAAAGAGACATGAAGGCGGCCAACATCAACATCTCACATTGAGAGGACCTGGCGGAGGATCGATCCACATGGCGGGGCATCGTGAAGGAAGGATCACTACGTGCCGAGAAGCTTTACAGGGCGGAAGCAGCTGTAAAGAGAGCGCAGAGAAAGGCCAGAAAACACTGCTTCACCGCATTCGTGTGTGGGACATGCAAAAGAGACTGCCACTCGAGGATCGGTCTCACTAGCCACACAAAGAGCTGCAACCAGAGAAGATAAATCTATCGTCTCTTGTAGACGGAAATATGCCATACATACATAGTTAATTGGGGGAGATTTTCAATGTCCATATTTATTGATGTAATTTTAATATCATTTTTTAAATAATTGATGGTCAATTTTGATTAAAAACATTTTCGGTGTCCATGTTTTTGATTATTTTGTGACAAGATTAATTGATATTTTCCAAGCGCAGGTTTGATGGTGATATATTTACTTTCCATGTGTATATCGGTTTATAAATAACAGCACCTGTTTAGTGAATATACATTTCTTTTTAAAGACAGAAATGCGAAATTATGTTGTGGTGTGGAAAAGAGGCACACCATTCCATTAACGTTGACTTGACATGTCAACGATTCCTTTGACCTAGAATATCTACACTGTCTCTCCGAACTGTTGACTGTCGCGAGATTCGTGAGAAACCAGCTCGGGCTATTATACCTGGCCGTGTAACGAGATGCTTCAGTGACTTTTAGAAGATATTCAGGATAACCACTGGAGCGTGAAGCCTCTCTTTTTAGCATCTGAACATTTGGGGCATTATTGTCATGTGAAGGGCAACGGTCACGACACTACCACTCAACACCCTTTTATTTCCAACTATCCGTGAAGAGCAGACCTGTAATGGGACCATGGGACCTGTAACGGGACCACGGGGCCAACCGAATATCTCAGGAAGCCTTTAAATTGAAAATACTTTTTTTTTTCCCTTGACTAATAATGCGAGATAACTATACAGAAGTTAATGTACAGAACAGTGGAGATAACTCAGCCTAAATCTCCTTAGTATTTACGGGTCTGCAATAATTTGGGTGAAGATATCTCATCAAATGCTCGTACCTGTCACGAGGATGACCTTGATCAGCACAGCGGCCGTCGTCTACACCAGTGGTCCGTGACCCAAGACTCCGGAGTCACATTCGGCTCCTTTAAAAAAAATAGATGCGGCTATATTTTCCTAATCTATATTGGCCCCTGCCTGTGGCTCCCACTATATTTTCTTAGAAGTTAATCCTTAATAAAAATGGCTCCTTACTAAAAAAAAAAAGGTTACATACCCTGGTCTACACCGAGGAAGGGGGGATGGAAAGGTCTACACCGAGGATGGGGGATGGAAAGGTCTATACCGAGGATGGGGGATGGAAAGGTCTACACCGAGGAAGGGGGGATGGAAAGGTCTACACGGAGGATGGGGGATGGAAAGGTCTACACCGAAGAAGGGGGGATGGAAAGGTCTACACCGAGGAAGGGGGTATGGATAGGTCTACACCGAGGATGGGGGATGGAAAGGTCTACACCGAGGAAGGGGGGATGGAAAGATCTACACCGAGGAAGGGGGGATGGAAAGGTCTACACCGAGGAAGGGGGGATGGAAAGGTCTACACTGAGGAAGGGGGGATGGAAAGGTCTACACCGAGGAAGGGGGGATGGAAAGGTCTACACCGAGGAAGGGGGGATGGAAAGGTCTACACCGAGGAAGGGGGGATGGAAAGGTCTACACCGAGGAAGGGGGGATGGAAAGGTCTACACCGAGGAAGGGGGGATGGAAAGGTCTACACCGAGGAAGGGGGGATGGAAAGGTCTACACCGAGGAAGGGGGGATGGAAAGGTCTACACCGAGGAAGGGGTGATGGAAAGGTCTACACCGAGGAAGGGGGGATGGAAAGGTCTACACCGAGGAAGGGGGGATGGAAAGGTCTACACCGAGGAAGGGGGATGGAAAGGTCTACACCGAGGAAGGGGGGATGGAAAGGTCTACACCGAGGAAGGGGGATGGAAAGGTCTACACCGAGGAAGGGGGATGGAAAGGTCTACACCGAGGAAGGGGGGATGGAAAGGTCTACACCGAGGAAGGGGGATGGAAAGGTCTACACCGAGGAAGGGGGGATGGAAAGGTCTACACCGAGGAAGGGGGATGGAAAGGTCTACACCGAGGAAGGAGGGATGGAAAGGTCTACACCGAGGAAGGGGGATGGAAAGGTCTACACATTTGTGGCGATGTTTGATAAAATTGTCTAATTTGTGTGTTCAATGTTTGACGATTTCGGGTTGGGTTTGGGGGGGGGGGGGGGAGAGATTTTTAAAAAGGCAAAATATCGTGATTCATATATGGCCCTCTATGTACCTGTTTATCTTCTGTGACCAATGCCCGTGTGTGAAGTGTAAAGACTAAACACACCATTTGAAGTCGTTACAATGGCTTTACGGCCCATGTAGGGCACTGGCCTGCTCCATCACATCCTTCCAATCAGACCGATCTATGACATGTCACCCCCCCCCATCCGTTGTAAATCCGTCTCCACATCATCAAACCATCTCGAAGTCATGGTCGACCGGTGAGCCAGTCGTCTGCCTCTTGGTTTCGGTCTGTTGGTCACTCTGACATTGCATCCTCTTGAGGTGTCCTGTCCATACGAGCAGACCTTTGTCAATTGTCACGGCTTTGGATGGGTCTTCGTACAAATAGCATACTTCTAAGTGCGCAACACAAATATTAACACAAAACCAGCTATTGCTTCATTGCCACTCTTATTATCCAACCAGGTTGTGGTACATTAAAAAACAACAATTCCTAAGGTCCTTTAATAATAGTGCCTGCAGTGTGGTGCATAAGATTGTAATGTTACTCATGATGATAAAGAATTCCGCAGATGTTGGATCTTTTTTCACGAGTGCACAACTATGCACAATACCATAAATGTTGCGCAGACATAATTTATTGAGCATATCTTTATATATGTAAACAAACAGTGCTGCAATATTCAACGAGATATTTTTGTAACTTAAGCTTGTTGAAAATAATTTTGTTGTTGTAAATTTGAAGACCCTTTTTAACAAGATTATTTGAGAACCTAAGATGTTTTAAATACGTTTAAAAAGTAAAGAAATGTTTTACATAAGATCCATGGTGAAATTTAAGTTATGTTAAAACACATTTAAATTAAGAAATTAAAATTTTTGACTAAAATTGGTATCCATCACCTTTAAAGAAAAGTCTCTAGAAAGCCAGCAATTTACATTCCATTACATAGAACGACAACCACCGATTGCCATCCGTCCCATTCTGAACAGCCCACTTCTCCTCGGACCCCCCCCCCCACCAAGCCTTGCTCGGCTCAAGCCCCGCCTTAGATCGCCAGTTTCCGTCTTTTGAATGAAGTGCCCAGCAAGCCAATGGTTTCTGGGAATGAACTACTAAAGATGTTAAACGGCATCTTCTTGTTGGTCCTTAACATCAGACATTAGACGCCACTTGATATCAGACATCAGACGCCCTCTTAACATTAGACAGACGCCCACTGAACGCTAGACATTAGACGCCCTCTTAACATTAGACATTAAACGCCCTCTTAACATTAGACTTTAGAAGCCATCGTAACATTAGGCGCCCACTTAACATTAGACATTAGACGCCCTCTTAACAATTGACAGACGCCCTCTTAACGTTAGACATTGCACGCCCTCTTAACATTATACATTAGACTCCCTCTTAACAGTAGACGCCCTCTTAACATTAGGCACCCGCTTAACATTATACATTAAACGACCTCTTAACATCAGACTTTAGACGCCCTCTTAATATCAGACTTTAGACGCCCTCTTAACATTAGACATTAAGTCACGCCAGTCGAAAACAGTATGTGCTAATGAACCGTTTCGTAACGAACACAGCTAAATGTCAAAGAACCAATACTTGACGGCCGCAGTATTTGCAGAAGAACCCTTACTTGACGGACACAGTAAGTGGCAAAGAACCATTACCTGACGGGCACAGTAATTATTCGTAAACCATTACATTACAAAAACGGGAAGTGCAAATAAAATAATCACAGAACGGACAACCTGTATGGATTATTCACATCAACAGAGATTTCTAAAAATTAATTTTATTATTTTTCATTGAACCCTTTATTTCATTGTTTCTGCAAAGGGATAACACGCGTTAAAGAACTTAAGAGTAAAGAAGAAATCAATTTATTTTGACATGTTTAAGCATTTGTAGACACTTGATGACGATCTATCTCAGGTATTAGGGTAAATCACACAATATTTCATCGATGTAAAGAGAATGGAGGAAGGCCGTATTCCAAAGATGCTGTTGTATGGAGAGTTGGCAGGAGGGACAAGACTTATTGGACGGCCTCGCCTGAGATATATGGACGTTTGCAAAAAGAGCATGAAGGAAGCGAACATTGAAGTCAATAAATGGGAGATCATTGCCGAACAACGTTCCAGCTGGCGAACGGCAGTGTACGAAGGAGTGAAAAAGGCAGAAGATGTGCGGAACGAAGCCCTTGCAAGAAAAAGAACAGCACGGAAGGCCAAAATTAACCAGGAATCATCATTCTCCTGTGTGAAATGCAGACGAGATTGTCATTCCAGGATTGGCCTAGTGAGCCACTCGTCGAAGTGTAGGAATACAATATAGCTACTCCATCGTCTCGTGAAGACGGAAGGATGCCATACATGTCATCGATTAAATGGAGAGAATGGAAGAGCTGCGCACCCTCTCCTAGACGCCGCTCTGCTGTCCAACGCCAAATGTCACGACGGGAAATGATGGAAGTGTTCAGATGATATGTCTAGCATTACAATTAGGTCAGTGTGCTGGCGATAATGCCATGTATGACATGTAAGTGGATAGGTCAGTGTGCTGGCGATAATGTCATCTATGACATGTAAGTGGATAGGTCAGTGTGCTGGCGATAATGTCATATATGACATGTAAGTGGTTAGGTCAGTGTGCTGGTGATAATGTCATATAGACATGTAAGTTGTTAGGTCAGTGTGCTGGTGATAATGTCACATGACATGTAAGTGGTTAGGTCAGTGTGCTGGTGATAGTGTCATATATGACATGTAAGTGGTTAGGTCAGTGTGCTGGTGATAATGTCATATGTGACATTTAAGTTGTTGGATCAGTGTGCTGGTGATAATGTCACATAACATGTAAGTGGTTAGGTCAGTGTGCTGGTGATAGTGTCATATATGACATGTAAGTGGTTAGGTCAGTGTGCTGGTGATAATGTCATATGTGACATTTAAGTGGTTGGATCAGTGTGCTGGTGATAATGTCGTATATGACATGTAAGTGGTTGGGTCAATGTGCTGATGATAATGTCATATATGACATGTAAGTGGTTAGGTCAGTGTGCTGGTGATAATGTCATATGTGACATGTAAGTGGTTTGGTAAGTGTGCTGGTGATAATGTCATATGTGACATTTAAGTGGTTGGATCAGTGTGCTGGTGATAATGTCGTATATGACATGTAAGTGGTTGGGTCAATGTGCTGATGATAATGTCATATATGACATGTAAGTGGTTAGGTCAGTGTGCTGGTGATAATGTCATATGTGACATGTAAGTGGTTTGGTAAGTGTGCTGGTGATAATGTCATATGTGACATTTAAGTGGTTGGATCAGTGTGCTGGTGATAATGTCATATATGACATGTAAGTGGTTAGGTCAGTGTGCTGGTGATAATGTCATATGTGACATTTAAGTGGTTGGATCAGTGTGCTGGTGATAATGTCATATTTGACATTTAAGTGGTTGGATCAGTGTGCTGGTGATTATGTCATATATGACATGTAAGTGGTTAGGTCAGTGTGCTGGTGATAGTGACATTTAAAGCGGTTGTAAAAGAATAACAGGTGTCTCATGTGATGTAAGAGGATGGTGGAATGGTTCGGATGGCACATTTCATCTCATAGGTGTAAGAGGATAAGTGAAACGTGCAAATGACATCTGTCATGTAATGACACCTGTCATGTAAGTGACGTGGAAAACCTTCGTACATTTCGTTTTCATGTAGTACACAAAAATATTTTGGATAAATTAACAGGTGGAGATAATCATCGCTGCTGGATGGATTATCGCATCTCCCCTTGTTGATTTCGATCAGCGCATCTCCCCTTGTTGATTTAGATCAGCGCATCTCCCCTTGTTGATTTAGATCAGCATATCTCCCCTTGTTGAATTAGATCAGCATATCTCCCCTTGTTGTTTTAGATCAGCATATCTCCCCTTGTTGAATTAGATCAGCATATCTCCCCTTGTTGAATTAGATCAGCGCATCTCCCCTTGTTGATTAAGATCAGCATATCTCCCCTTGTTGAATTAGATCAGCATATCTCCCCTTGTTGATTTAGAACCAAACTCATTTGAACAAAGATCACAGCTATCATATGCTGATGAGATGGCTGTAAAATATTCTTTAGTCCGAAAGAATATTCTCGTTGTCTAGGTGATAAGCCGATAGTTTAAAAGGAAAAAACCACGCAACGTCGTTTAAGAGTCATCAAATATGTTTATTCCTTGTTGAAAATATAAGTGTTCAAACACAGCACCTTCTATTGAATAGTCATGTGAAGTGACTAACAAATCCAATAAATACACAAAAGAATTACCAAGTTACATTACGTCCAACTCAAAACACACTCTGCTCGAATCCACTCTCAATAATAAATCTCTCTCCCCAACATAACAGTTAACCCCCCTTTTATACCTAAGCATCTCACAAGTCATTCACCCATCCGTGACATGACAATCGTTCACCTCGCTCACATACCTCATTTCTCCCAAATCAACCCACACACACTCTGCCACTGATTTCCTGACCTTGACAATGGCGAAGAAAGATAAGCTATAAATTAAATTGTACACATTTAATTTATGAATCACCCCGACCAGCATCTTCTCAAGTGGTGGCAGCTCTAACCTCATCGCGCTGAGAACCACTGTGTGTGTTGAGAACTTCAGAGCTCTATTTCTGCAAGTGTCCCATTAATTACCAGCTGGCAATCCTGTCTAATGGACGCCAAGTTTTGAGTGACACAACTGAAACCTGGCCACGATTTAAATTCACGATTATAGCTGATAAGGGGGAGGGGGAGGAAAAGGGGTGGATTTCAGAAATGAGAACATTGTAAGACGTGTCTTCAGATACGGTTAGGGGGAATATTGATAAAAGAAAGAAAGAAAGAAAGAAGGAAAGAAAGAACGAAAGAAAGAAAGAAAGAAAGAAGGAAAGAAAGAAAGAGAGAAAGAAAGAAAGAAAAGCATAGAAAGGGAGAACGATAATGAGAGTGAAGATACAGTCGTAGTTCTAAAAATGAGATGTCTAGAGAGAATGTGTTACCGAGCAAGAGTGTTTAAGAGAGGAGGTGAAGAGTATGTGAAGAGAGGAGGTGAAGAGAGGAGGTGAAGAAGGGGTGAAAGAGAGGCAGATGAAATGGAATATTGAGAGGCTGTGATGGAAAAAAAAAGGTTAATGAGACGCAATGAGTAGAAGAGATAAAAATAGGACAGACAAAAAGAGAGAGAGAGAGAGTCGGGGAATTGGTGTTGTTTTGAGTAAAAATGGGGATCATGAAGCTCTGAAACATTAAGCGAACTAATTTGGTCGTAAGATTTGTTTGATTGTATCGATTGATTGAATACTTTTATAGCATTCGTGTTCATGCTATTTTAGCATGCTCCCAGCGCTCTGATGTCCTAAGATCTATTTAAAGAAAAAAGTATTTAGATGGTTCTTAAATTACTTTTAATTTCCCCTCAGAGATTGAGGCAAACAGTTCCACAATTTTGCCGCAACAGCTTCAAAAGAGCGAACTCCGTACGACTTTTTCGATAAAATAAATATCACAAGAACAGGCAATTATGTGAATGCTATGGGTGGCCTTCACATCAACATGTATATGTGGGTGGCCTTCATATGAACATGTATATGTCCTTATATATAAGTCTTTATCTCTGTCTATTTCTTGTCTCTTCTCTGTCTATTTCGGGTCTCTGTGTATTTCTTGTTTCTGTCTATTTCTTGTCATTGTCTATTTCTTGTCATTGTCTATTTCTTGTCTCTGTCTATTTCTTGTCTCTACCTATTTCTCGTTTATGTCTTGTCTCTGGCAATTTCTTGTCTCTGTATATTTCTTGTCTCTGTCTATTTTTTGTCTCTGCCTATTTCTTGTCTCTGTCTATGTCTTGTCTCTGTCTATTTCTTTCGCTATTTATTGTCTTTGCCTATTTTTTGTCTCTGCCTATTGTCGTGTCTCTGCCTATATTTCTTGTGTCTCTGTCTATTTCTTCATGTTTGTATAAATTTGTCTTTTTTTAATTAAAAAAAATCACCACACAAAAAAAACAAAAACAAAAAAAACAACCCAACTTGAACCGGTTTAATCATGTTGTAATCCCCATCAAACCAGGCAATAATCCGGAATTGAGAACCCGTCTAATCACGCTATAATCTCATCAATCACCATTTTTCAACTTACCGGCCCGGCCATCAATCAAATTGTTTTTCAAATAAAAAAAAAAAAGAAATACAAAAATCAATAAAACTTTCTTTTCTTTCCATCAAGACAGAATCCAATCTCCGTGTAACAATTGGCCGCAGATTAGACACGGCAATATCGCCGTTGTGCGGCAGTCTCCCTCTTACCCAGCACGTTCAGACAGTTTTCCCCCTTTGGCGTAGAAGATTGTCGAGGTGAATAATTTTGTTGACTGCGTCATATCCGTTTTATTTGTTCCGACGCGTCTGTTTTCTTCCTTCCAAGAATGTCCTTATATGGGGAATATAACATTTCAAAGTGAAATCAATTTGTTAAAAGTCTGTTTAAAATACCGATGGGAACATAATAATTCTGGTTTCGACGCCAAAGAAGTTCATTCCAACAACACGCGTAACTCTGTACAAAGAAAGTAGTTTTACTTTTGGGTCTTTCTCAATAATCAAAAGAAGTTTAATCAACGACTGTGACATTATTGGGAAACCACAAAAATATCTTCGGGAATTTAGAGCGATGTTAAATCTTTAAAGTTTAATAATTCGATTCTGACTAGTTTTTGTCTGAAAAAAAAGCACAAAAACAAAACACACATTGCTATGTCATTATTTTCTGAAAACACTTGCACAACCACCCGCTTCCCCTTTTTTACATTTATTTCTATTTTAGGACGTCTCTATTCCATCCTTATTTACACCTCCCTTACCCAGGTCCATGCACTCTAAACTATTCTGTAACGTGCTCTACATAACCTTCCCAAATGCTCTTAAAGTCTCTACATACCATCTAAATGCTCTTACAGTCTCTACATACCATCCAAATGCTCTTAAAGTCTCTACATAACATCCAAATGCTCTTAAAGTCTCTACATAACATCCAAATGCTCATACAGTCTCTACATACCATCCAAATGCTCTTAAAGTCTCTACATACCATCCAAATGCTCTTAAAGTCTCTACATACCATCCAAATGCTCTGAATGTCTCTGCATACCCCTCCCCCTCAAATGCTCTGAATGTCTCTACATACCCGTCAATGTTCTGAAAGTCTTTACGTACTTTCCAATACCTTGAAAGTCACTACATACCTTCCAATACATTGCCAGTCACTACATACCTTCCAATACCCCGAAAGTCTCTACATACTTTTCAATACCCCGAAAGTCTCTACATATTCCCAATGCCCTGAAAGTCTCTGCATACCCGCCAATGTTCTGAAAGTCACTAAGTACCCCCCAGTGCTCTGAAAATCTTTGCGTACCCTCCAAAGTTCTGAAAATCTCTACATACCTTCTAATACCATGAAAGTCTCTACATACCTTCCAATACCCTGAAAGTCTCTACATACCTTCCATTACCATGAAAGTCTCTACATGCCTCCAGATGCTCTGAAAGTCTCTACATACCTTCCAATACCCTGAACGTCTCTACATACCTTCCAATACCCTGAAAGTCTCTACATACCTTCAAATACCCTGAAAGTCTCTACATACCCCCTGATACTCCGAAGTATCTATCCTTATTCCTCTAGTGCTTATATCACGCCATTACCGCATCACTTATAGTTTATGATGGCTTCTCGCTGCAGTAATTGACATTGTGATCGATTTAGCCCTGTTTTGGAACTCAATAATTCACGGCGGCCACAACTGCAAGTCCCGGGTGAGTGGGTTCTCTACGGCTGTCACAGTTTGTCTGCACCCAGGGCGGGGAAGCGGGGTTCTGTCAGTTTTGCTGCACCCAGGGCGGGACAGTGGGGGAGATTCATTCGACGTGCGTCTGAAATAAATTTAGGGGACAATAAAGCAAATGTCGATATTGTTATATAGAATAGAGAGAATGAGATATCGTTTGGGAAGGAGAAATGGAAAGGGAGAGGAGGAAAAAGGAGGCGAAAGGGACACACGGAGAAATATGGACTCAAAACAAGCATCGAGACATAGGAGAACGGAGAAGGATGGCGAATGAAACACCTATATATTATATAAGGAGAGAGACATAGATAATAGGAAATACACTGAAGACAAATTGGTGGAGATAATCTTGGTTAAAAAACCTCATTAATTCATATTTAGAGAGAGAGAGTGGGAGAGAGAGCGAGAGATAAGGACAGAGGGAGACGCATTGAGATTAAGTTGTGATTAGAGACAAGGTTTAATGAGGCTCCCATGAGATTCTAAGCACTTTTCTTTCTTTTCTTCTTACTCTTGAAGCCATTGTATTATTATAAGAAATATAATTATTGATTAGTTTCTGTGATTCGTAACACATTGAGACCATCTAACTACTACACAATTTTGACGTCAATTTCTTATATCTCAAAGGGTAGCATGAGATTTAGTATAAATCCTTACAAAATGTAACATCGAGCAATGGGTTGTTTGGGGGGGGGGGAGCACTGAAAACTTGACAAAAGATGCAAACAAGTGTAGGACTTTATAAGAATCCCAATGGTGGATGGGAGATGTGCTGATCTGAATCAACATGGGGAGATGTGCTGATCTAAATCAACATGGGGAGATAAGCTGATCTAAATCAACATGGGGAGATGTGCTGATTTAAATCCATCAAGCAGCGAAGGATTATCTCCACCTGTTAATTTATCCAAAATATTTTTCTATACTACATAAAAACGAAATGCGCAAAGGTTTTTCACGTCACTTACATGACAGGTGTCATTACATGACAGGTGTCATTTGCACGTTTCACTTATCCTCTTCAACCCACTCACATGACATGTACCATCCGAACCATTCCACCGAAACTTTGTTCACGCCCCTGAACCACATTTACATTCTATTGAACCACTCGCTCTTACACAGCAGATTTTTACACCGACTATTTCCGAAAGACAAAGAAACGCTCCAAAAGCACTTTTGCGGTATTTTTGAAAACCATCTCATTTAGCGCATTTATCGAGAATTTTATTTCTTGAAATCAGTGTCATCATATTTCCTTCATCTTCCAAATTTGGAAAACAGGAAAAACTGATTTTTGGGGGGTTGGGGTTGGGTGGTGGTACTCAAAGTTCGAATGAATCGGCAAGGGGTCCATGTGCCAAGTTTCAGCTCGATAGGTTGACAGGAAGTGGGTCAATAGGCCGCCCGAAGATTTTTCCATCCAGCCACGAACAAAAAAAAAATTAATATAAAGGATTTAAAAATGAAGTTATTTCAGTTCTAGAAACTTGTGGGAGAGAACAGACAATATGTGATGGGAGGAAATATGTGGTGGGATGAAATATGTGGTGGGATGAAATATGTGGTGGGATGAAATATGTGGTGGGATGAAATATGTGGTGGGATGAAATATGTGGTGGGATGAAATATGTGATGGGATGAAATATGTGGTGGGATGAAATATGTGGTGGGATGAAATATGTGATGTAATGAAATATGTGATGTAATGAAATATGTGATGCAATGAAATATGTGAGGGTATGAAATATGTGAGGGTATGAAACATGGTATGATATGAAATATGTGATGAGATGAAATATGTGATGGGATGAAATATGTGGTGGGATGAAATATGTGAGGGTATGAAACATGGTATGATATGAAATATGTGATGAGATGAAATATGTGAAGGTATGAAATATGTGATGTATGAAATATGTGAGGGTATGAAATGTGTGATGTATGAAATATGTGATGTGATGAGATATGTGATGGGATGAAATAAGTGAGGGTATGAAATATGTGAGGGTATGAAATATGTGAGGGTATGAAATTTGTGAGGGTATGAAATATGTGAGGGTATGAAATATGTGAGGGTATGAAATATGTGATGGGATGAGATATATGTGTGGGAGGGTTAAATATTTCCGGGTTTTTTCTGCACAAGTAAATCAGTTCCTTAAAGTCAGTGCAGCAAGTGGTCGGCAAACATTATTTCGTGAAAAAAAACCATTTTTTAATTTTTATATCTGCATGAAAATGTTTGGAGTCGCAGCCAGACGTAGATTGTTTGAGTGAGATTTAGATGAATATATATATAAGAATGAGCTATAGGGACATAACGCTTAAAACCCGAAAATATTTTGATACGTTCGGACTCTTAAAAACAATCATAGTTATTTTCTATTATTTTACGGAAATCGAATAAATTTACATGCGCAAAAAATATTATATTTCCGCTTTTTATTTTAGCAAAGGTTTAAGTATTAATATTATAAATTACAAATACATATAAGGAAACAACTAAGGAACTATCTTAAGCATTTTATATGCGTTTGAAAGTTATGAAAAAAAAATTAAATAGAAAAAATATGATCAAAGAAATACACAGTAATCACATTCATCGGGAAAACCTAAACATCAGTTTTTATTAGTGCGTTCTTTAGCGCGTTGTCAATAAGGCGAAATAAAATTAAAATTAATTAGTTCTAAATAATCACGCAAATGACGTCATAGTTAGAATTGCCTATTTAGACAAAGCTAAAAGATTTCTGATATAATAAAAGAGCGTGACAAAACTGATAATGTATATTCCCTTTCTTATAAGTAAAATTAATAAATAGCATTGATTGCTTTTTAAATTGCTAAACTTAAATACTAATTTAGCTTTGTATTCTTAACATTTAATAAGTTTGTACTTTTTATTAATTCCAAAAATACACTTTGATGAAATTTATAAAGTAGTAAAAACTCTACAGCCATTTAAAAATAATTTTAATAAGACTATGCCGTTTAATTAAATTGGTGTAGCAAAAATAAATAGCCAAATAGCATTTTTAATGCACTTATCTCTGATCTAGATAAGAACAAAGCATATTAAATGGACAAAATTTTTTTTGCGTATGTAAGGGGGCTACAATCCAGTGTATGATTTATTTATTTTTTTAAAACTCTGTTGGCGGGGAGTACACTATACATTTATTTTGCCCAATGCAGCACAAGATAAGCCTCAGAATAAATTTGATCAATAAATAACCTTCTTCGATACATTTATATCGATGGTAGGAAATAGAGTTCATGCATTTTTACTTGGATGACAATATCTTTCAATCCAATGACATTTCAGTTGTAAAAAAAGAAGCTATATTCTCATTTTACATATGAACATATGTTAACCAATTAAGAAAATCAGTGACTTTAACAAAACATAAATATATTTACATTTACTTACCCATGGATATCCAAACCCAATCACTTTACACAAGTGAAAATTTAATTTTAAAAATAGAGATTTTGTTAGATAGAGAGATAGACAGAAAGACAGACAGACAGACAAATACACAGATAGATGATAGATAGATAGAGATGTAGATAAAAGATAGACGGATGGGTGGATGAAAGTATGGATGGATGGAAGGGTGTGTGGGTGAGAGGATGAATGGATAGATGGATAGATAGGTAGGTAGGTAGAAAGATAGGTATGTAGGTAGGTTGGTAGGTAGATAAGTAGGTAGATAGATATGTAGGTAGGTATGGAGGGAGATAGGGAGATAGAAAGATGGGTAGATAGATACAGACCTGTTTACTCTTACGATTTTGGCGTACAATGTACGATTTTGAGGTGTATACATTATATATACTGTGTTTTTTTACTATTATGATAATGTATTGAACGATTTTGTCATATTGTACGATTGTAAGATTTTGAGGGTAAACAGGTCTGTAGATAGTAGCTGGATAGGTAGATAGTTAGGTAGATAGGTAGGTAGTGAGGTAGTTAGGTAGGTAGGTAGGTTGGAAGGTAGGCATATAGGCAGGTAGGTAGGTAGGTAGGTGGGAAGGTAGGCAGGCAGGCATGTAGATGGTAAATAGGTAGATAAGTAGATGATAGATAGATAGGTAGATAGGTAGATAGATAGATAAACAGACAGGCAGACATACAGACAGGCAGTCAGACAGACAGAGAGACAGAAGGAGAGACAGAAAGAGAGACAGTCAGAGAAACAAACAGAGAGACAGAGATACAGACAGAGAGACTGACAGACAGAGAGATAGACAGAGAGACAGACAGAGAGACAGACATAATGACAGAGAGACAGAGACTGACAGTGAGACAGACTGAGAGACAGCTTGGGAGACAAACAGAGAGACAGACAGACAGAGAGACATATAGACCGGCAGAGAAACAGAGAGACAGACAGAGAGAAAGAGAGACAGACAGAGTGACAGACAGAGAGACATAGAGACAGACAGAGACAGAGCGATAGACAGACATATAGAGAGACAGACAGAATGACAGAGAGAAGACAGAGAGACAGACAGAGAGACAGACAGAGAGACAGACAGTCAGACAGACAGATCATCTTTGAATAATTGCAAAAAAAGTTATCTTAATCCGGTAAACTATATCTATACATATTTAAGTATATCCCGTATGTGCTTCTATACCATCAATCCAAAGTGATGAAAATTTTGTGAATTGTAAAAAAAATGCAAATGTTTCTGAATTATTACACACATTTTACTATATTCCGTTTTGGGACCGGGGACCTAAATTATTTCCCCCCCCCCCCCTTTTAAGAGCTAAATATAATTTTCGTATGCGTTCCTATACCATTCATCCGATTGCGATAAAACTTTGGTAAGTTGTTGTGCGCACCAAAGGTTTCTGAATTAGCTTATCCATTTTGAAATATTCCATTTCGGGCCGGAGCCCGAAATTATTTTTTTCTTATATGAGCTATACAAATATAATTTCAATCAGTGCTATTGCATGGGTGGCAAGAAATCAATCAAATTCAAACGAAATTTCAGTTTGTGTGTGACATAAGTACAACCATTTTAAAATTTTGCGTTTGGGGCCGGGGGCCTTATTTTAAAAATAATAAATATTTGAGCTATCTAAATATAATTTAAAACAGAGCTACTGCGTGGATGGATCCGTCGCTACAAGTGTGTGGACTAAATTTTGAAAATACATGCTTCTGAAGTGGACAACCATATGTTGCCTGCTCACGCGTCGAAAAAAACGTCTAATTTATTTGTGTACACAGCAGACGGAAAAAAAAATATTTTCTATTTAAAATTACCTTGAATCTTAATTAAAACACAAACACTTTTTTCATTGAGTGGCATGCAACGCATGTCGGGTTCTCGCTAGTGCAAGGAAAGAAAAGAGTAAATGCATAATAATGAAAGAGTCGTATTTACTCATTCAAGCCGGAGCCGCAGATTACAGAGCCACCGCCGTAGGCGTACAACCGCGCACATATTTCATCATTTGGACAGGATGTCTTAATTTGTATTTAACTTCTTGTTACCTCACTGAATCACACAGAGCAGTGTAACTTCCACCCAGAGCAGTGTAACTTCCACCCAGAGCAGTGTAACTTCCACCCAGAGCAGTGTAGCTTCCACCCAGAGCAGTGTAACTTCCACCCAGAGCAGTGTAACTTCCACCCAGAGAAGTTCTTTAAGTGGGTCAGCTGTTTAAGATAAGGTAAGATAAGATGATAAGATAAGATTATTTTATTGATCCAAATAAATGAAAATATTTTTTTTTTTTTTTTTTAAATTGCAATTTACATATTCATTTTCTGCTCAAAGATAAATATTTTACCAAAAACAACATTAAAAAAAAGTATTTTGAGCAATTTAAAGACATTTAAACATTCTCTTAAGCTCAAGCAAACCAACCTTCACCAGCATACTGGGTGAAAAGATCTCGTTGACCTTGGATGGCAAACTCTGAATTCCAACCTCAAGGAGGAGTTCCGTATGTGGAAGGACATTAACTCAACTCATCCGACGCTTTGGTGCCGAGCTGTGTCATCACTGTGCGTGGAGTGATATGATATCCAGGTGCGTGGAGAGAGGTGATATCCAGGTGCGTGGAGAGAGGTGATATCCAGGTTCGTGGAGAGAGGTGATATACAGGTGCGTGGAGTGATGTGATATCCAGGTGCATGGAGTGATATGATATCCAGGAGCGTGGAGAGAGGTGATATCCAGGTGCATGGAGAGAGGTGATATCCAGGTGCGTGGAGTGAGGTGATATCCAGGTGCGTGGAGTGAGGAGATATCCAGGTGAGTGGAGCGAGGGGATATCCAGGTGTGTGGAGTGAGGTGAGATCCAGGTGTGTGAAGTGAGATGACATCCAGGTCCGTGGAGTGAGGTGATTTGCTGTCTCGGAAACCTAATTAAAACCCCTATCAGGCTTTGTGATGTCGTTTGGATAAGTCTACACCACGTCACATTGATAAGTCTACACCACGTCCCATTGATAAGTCTACACCACGTCACATTGATAAGTCTAAACCCCGTCCCATTGATAAGTCTACACCACGTCCCATTAATAAGTCTACACCACGTCACATTGATAAGTCTACACCACGTCACATTGATAAGTCTACACCAGGTCCCATTGATAAGTCTACACCAGGTCCCATTGATAAATCTACACCAGGTCCCATTGATAAGTCTACACCACGTCACATTGATAAGTCTACACCACGTCCCATTGATAAGTCTACACCACGTCACATTGATAAGTCTACACCACGTCACATTGATAAGTCTACACCACGTCACATTGATAAGTCTACCCCACGTCCCATTGATAAGTTTACACCACGTCCCATTGATAAGTCTACACCACGTCACATTGATAAGTCTACACCACGTCCCATTGATAAGTCTACACAAGGTCCCATTGATAAGTCTACACCACGTCCCATTGATAAGTCTACACCACGTCCCATTGATAAGTCTACACCACGTCACATTGATAAGTCTACACACGTCCCATTGATAGTCTACACCACGTCACATTGATAAGTCTACACAAGGTCCCATTGATAAGTCTACACCACGTCCCATTGATAAGTCTACAGCAGGTCCCATTGATAAGTCTACACCACGTCACATTGATAAGTCTAAACCCCGTCCCATTGATAAGTCTACACCACGTCCCATTAATAAGTCTACACCACGTCACATTGATAGGTCTACACCACGTCACATTGATAAGTCTACACCAGGTCCCATTGATAAGTCTACACCAGGTCCCATTGATAAATCTACACCAGGTCCCATTGATAAGTCTACACCACGTCACATTGATAAGTCTACACCACGTCCCATTGATAAGTCTACACCACGTCACATTGATAAGTCTACACCACGTCACATTGATAAGTCTACACCACGTCACATTGATAAGTCTACCCCACGTCCCATTGATAAGTTTACACCACGTCCCATTGATAAGTCTACACCACGTCACATTGATAAGTCTACACCACGTCCCATTGATAAGTCTACACAAGGTCCCATTGATAAGTCTACACCACGTCCCATTGATAAGTCTACACCACGTCCCATTGATAAGTCTACACCACGTCACATTGATAAGTCTACACCACGTCCCATTGATAGTCTACACCACGTCACATTGATAAGTCTACACAAGGTCCCATTGATAAGTCTACACCACGTCCCATTGATAAGTCTACACCACGTCCCATTGATAAGTCTACACCACGTCACATTGATAGGTCTACACCACGTCCCATTGATAGTCTACACCACGTCACATTGATAAGTCTACACCAGGTCCCATTGATAAGTCTACACCACGTCACATTGATAAGTCTACACCACGTCCCATTGATAAGTCTACACAAGGTCCCATTGATAAGTCTACACCACGTCACATTGATAAGTCTACACCACGTCCCATTGATAAGTCTACACCACGTCACATTGATAAGTCTACACCACGTCCCATTGATAGTCTACACCACGTCACATTGATAAGTCTACACCACGTCCCATTGATAAGTCTACACAAGGTCCCATTGATAAGTCTACACCACGTCACATTGATAAGTCTACACCACGTCCCATTGATAAGTCTACACCACGTCACATTGATAAGTCTACACCACGTCCCATTGATAGTCTACACCACGTCACATTGATAAGTCTACACCAGGTCCCATTGATAAGTCTACACCAGGTCCCATTGATAAGTCTACAACACGTCCCATTGATAAGTCTACACCACGTCCCATTGATAAGTCTACAGCAGGTCCCATTGATAAGTCTACACCAGGTCCCATTGATAAGTCTACACGAGGTCTCATTGATAAGTGTACATCACGTCACACTGTGACCTTAAACAAATACTAACAAAATTGTTCACGTGTGGTATTAAATCAATGAAAATAAATGCCGTTAAAATTGAGCGAAAGAAGATTTCATAGAATACAAAAAAATACTTTGATTCATTACCAGTTTGATAAATAACAACAAAACTGTTTGTTCCGTTTCTTTACGTGTCTTAATTTAAAGCCCCCCACCCACATTACGGCCGATGACAACCACAATCTTCACCACGTGTCAGAGAAAGTGCAATCCGGAGTCTAATACTCTCTGACCGGAGTCTTTACTCCACAAATCTCGTGTCAGAGAAAGTGCAATCCTGAGTCTAATACTCTCTGACCGGAGTCTTTGCTCCACAAATCTCGTGTCAGTGAAAGTGCAATCCTGAGTCTATTACTCTCTGACCGGAGTCTTTGCTCCACAAATCTCGTGTCAGAGAAAGTGCAACCCTGAGTCTAATACTCTCTGACCGGAGTCTTTGCTCCACAAATCTCGTAACGAGCTTGCCTTAGACCCGGATGTCTGAGCAGTCGAACAGTAGTGGACCGGTCATTGATTTTCTTCCCATTTTGCTTAAACTGATTAGAGTAGACCTTTAAAGATCTTGACCTGTTCATGACCTGTCAATGGTCACTTTGACCTTCGTCAGCAACTCCAAGGTTACACCGTCTACTGCTGGAGAGTCGTTAGTTGTATCAAGAGTGTGATTGGTGGGAGGAAGGCCATCACTGTCATCTTCCCTAACATACATTTTCTCTTTTGGCTTTTATCTAAATATAGAGTCTAAACAATCTTTAAGTGTTATCCATTTTCCATAAAAATATTTTCTTTACTCAAAACTCCACCATCTCACACTATCACAGACACCGTTTCACACCATCACACACACCGCCTCACTTCATTACAGACCCCATCACAGACCCCATCACAGATACCCTCACAGACCCCATCACAAACCCCATCACAGACCCCATCACAGACCCCATCACAGACACCATCGCAGACACCATCTTTCATCATCCGATCACCTACAAGAACTATATGTTTCTGTACAACACACTTCCATCAGCCCATACTTCCAACACTCACACTTCAATCTGCCCCCCCCCCTTTTACACGTTTAACCCATCTCACACTTCAATCCCCCCCCCCCTTTTTTTTTTCAATCCCAGCACTCACACAACAAAACTGCACCTCGGCCTGCGACTGAGTGGCTCCCCCCGTGTGCAACCTAAACGCCCATTGTCTCCCCTTAATCACCAACGCTAATAATTATCTGCCCCTTACTGTGTTATTTTGAGGAGCATTTATTCTCTCCCTTCAGCTATATATAGATGAAATAAGGGGGAGAGAAAATCCTACACCCGAAATCGAACTTTAACCTTTACGAATCGTTTCTTCAAACAGTAACCTACATTGTTGACCCACACAGTAACCCACATTGTCGATCCACCCTGTAACCCAAATCGTTGACCCCGAAAACAATAACCCGCATCGTTGACCAACACACTAACCCACATCGTTGACCCCCAAACCATAACCCACATCTTTCAACCACACTGACCAACGCAATCGATGACCCACCCACACAGAGCCAGCCACACACTTCACCAGAGACTCGAAATTTATACGTGTAATCATTGGACGATTCTCTCATCAGAAGCTGGTCCACCTTGTCACAGAAGATTCTCTCACCAGAAGCTGGTCCACTTTGTCACAGAAGATTCTCTCATCAGAAGCTGGTCCACTTTGTCTCAGAAGATTCTCTATCAGAAGCTGGTCCACTTTGTCACAGAACGTCTGCCCGACACCTTTCCAAAAAAAAAAAAAAAATAAAAATAAAAATAAAATTAATTTTTAAAAATATATATATTAAAAAAAATTCTTTAAAATCTAACACGCCCCTAAAACACACACACGATTTCATCGTACCCCTCCCTCCTCTCATTTTCCCCACACCTCCTTGTATCACTCTTCACTCAATCTCCTCCTCACCCCATGCACAAAGAGATGATCTCCCAGGTCATAGACCTAACGACGTATTCCTATGGAGCTGCGGAATGTAAGAGTGTATGCAATAAATCTGGAGGTGCTAATGAGTGATTGGAAGAACCAGAGGGAACGGGAGAAAAAGGGAACAAAAACACGAGACACCGGAGGGAAGAGCTGTAGGAAGAAAAAAAACAATTTGGTCATTGTCACCAAAAACAAAAAAGGGAAAAAACTGGAACGAGATCCCCCAGCCCCAAACACACCCCCCCCCCCCCCAAATAGAGATACAAGCGGTTTCATCTGTTGTAAAGCAGGAGTGAGATTCTCGTGGCCTTGCCATGATTTTAAAAAAAATGTGTGACGCCTCTGCCAATGAAACCCAACGATTCGACCAGAGGCGACAATTCTTGCCAACCAATAAATCCAGATTCAACATTCCAATTCCTGATCACAATTTAGCCTCGTAGCTGAAAGTTTCAGGTTATTTTGTTGTTGTTTTTTTTTTTTTTTACAAATATTTCAAGAAATAAATTCCTATTTATTAATGTTCGTTTCTTGTTTGCTGGTTGGAAAAATCTTTACTCTTCCAAATCCCACTTCTTCCAATTCCAAACTCTCCCAAATTCCAACTCTTTCAAATACCAATTCTTCCAAATCCCAACTCTTCCAAATCCCAACTCTTCCAAATCACAACTCTTCCCAATCCCAACTCTTCCAAATTCACACTCTTCCAAATCTCCCCTTTCAAAATTCACCTCCTCCAAATCCCCTCTCTCCCAAATCCCCACTCTTCCATATCCCCCACTCTTCCAAACCCCCACTTTTCCGAATTCACACTCTCCCAAATTCCCCTTAATCCAAATCTACACTCTCCAAAACCCCACTCTTCCAAATCCCCACTCTTCCGAATTCACACTCTCGAAAATCCCCCCTCCTCTAAATCCACACTCTCCGAGATCCCCACTCTTCCAAATCCCCTACTCTTCCAAATCCCCTACTCATCCAAAACCCTTACTCTTCCAAATCTCCACTCGTCCAATCCCCACTCTTCCGAATATATACTCTCCCAAAGTCCCCTCTTCCAAAATCCCAACTCTCCCAAAGTCCCTTTCCTCCAAATCCCTACTCTCCCAAATCCTCACTCATACAAATCCCAACTCTTCCGAATCCTCACTCTAGCAAATCCTACCATAAAGTCACGGTTTCCAAAAGAGCATTACTCAAAGGGGGAAGTTATGCGTGCTCCTACCAAATAACAGTGTTTACATAATTTACTAAAATGGAATGACATTTGATAAGATGAAAATATTCTGCCAACATGTGGCCGCCATGTTTTCTTAGACCGATATTCCAGGGAGGTAATACACGATGAAGTTACGTCCCTTGCAAGCCGTGATTGGGTTTAAGACATCTCCAGGGACATAACTCTGTCGATGCATTGATCTTCCTGCGGCCCTCCATTTTTTAAATATTTTTTTTTATCGGAACCATTTCGTTTTATCCTCCCCTGGTGTCCTGCCCTGCAAATTTCACCGACGCTACACCATCATTTATGTGTTCCATCCGACACCCGGGCGAGAGGGGGTCGCGCGGAGACGTTTTTTTGATGGGACACAATGGGGCAATGATTACACTTACCTCGCTGTGTCCTCGGATGATTCAAGGAGAGTAGTCATGCTCGTGAAACACGGAACCTTTCTTTGAGCGGCATTAGTCGAGGGCTGTCTCGACCGTTCTTCAACTCAATTTATCTTAGTCCTGTTTCCATTGTATGGAATCTTGGTTTTTTTCAGATATATTTTTTCCATTTAATTAAAGTAGTTTTTTTTGGGGTGTGGGGGGTGGGGGGGGGGGGAGTTGCTTTTTTAAAAAATTTCAGATAAGCAGAATTTGTTTATGGAAATGGATTTATTTAAAGAATCTTTGCTTTAATACTAATGAACTTCAGATTATATGTCGAGCAGACAAGATAGACATAAGATTATAAGTTGACCTCAAGAGATGAACATCAGGTTATAAGTTGACCACACAATATAAACATCAGATTCTAAGTTGTCCACACAATATAAACATCAGGTTATAAGTTAACCACACAATATAAACATCAGATTATAAGTTGTCCACACAGGTTATAAATTGACCACACAAGATAAACATCAGATTATAAGTTGACCACAAGAGATGAACATCAGGCTATAAGTTTACCACACAATCTAAACATCAGATTATAAGTTGATTACAAAAGATAAACATCAGGCTATTATTTGACCACACAATATAAACATGAATTTATAAGTTGACCACACAACATAAACATGAGGTTATACGTTGACCACATAATATAAACATCAGGTTGACCACAAGGTCGGAAAAGAATAGACTCCCCGTATCAGCTCAGCTAAGAATCTTAATATATGTGTCATTATTCGAAGTGTGTCATTATCCGTATATCCGAATTAGCTGTGTGTCATTCTTCTTTGTGTGTCAGTATTCGTGGTGTGTCCGTCTTTGCTGCGTGTCACTATACAATGTGTGTCAGTCTTCCTTCTATGTAAGTATTTATTATGCGTATGTATACATTGCGCGAAGGCTACCATTGTGTGTGTACGTCTGCTGTGTATCTTTTCTTCATCAGAATGTATTTGTTGTGCGCAAGTATGCTTTGACTTTGAGGGGATCAATCCTTTGAATGTATCATATTTGTTCTTGTATTCTGTTGATGTATCTGAATGACGTTGCCTACATGTATCCGAATGACGTTTCATACATGTATCTAAATGGCGTTGCCTGCATGTATCTGAATGACGTTGCCTACATGTGTCTGAATGACGTTGCCTGCATGTATCTGAATGACGTTGCCTGCATGTATGTGAATGACGTTGCCTACATGTGTCTGAATGACGTTTCATGCATGTATCTGAATGAAATACGCACAAACGTAATTCCACTAGCTTTCAACGGACTTTGTTTTTTTCATAATTCCACTAAAACCAGCAACACGTTCCCCAACCAAATACTGTCTTTTTTAAGCATTCCAAACGTGGGTTTAATTTAAATATTCTCCTAAAACACTTTACAAACTAAATTTAAAAAAAAAATAGAACTTTTAAATCATAGAAAATGCCACATCATTATCGTGCCTCTCCCCCCCCCCCCCCTCAACATTCATTTCAACTTTGAGTGCTAGACAACATTTTTGCCCCCCGATTTTCGCTCATCCGTGAGCATTAGTTGTACAAACATCTCGTGGAGGCGAGTAGACAAAAATTGGTGGCAGCGTACACATTCTGGTATCGATCTTACCGTGAAGGGAAAACACGAATCTACCATGTTTTATGAGTCTCATTCAGAAGCAAAACAGAATCGATGGTAGCTTACTAAATCACGTGACCTTCAGAACTTATGACGAGACCTTACGGACATTTTGTTTTGTGGTGCCAGAAATAAAAGAAATATCAGTTTAAACAAAGAGCTTCCCTGAAGATGCTAGCAGCTTTTTTTTATAGACACTAATTTGACAAATATTTTAACTTCTGAAAAGCCCTATTTGTAATACGAATAGGGCAGTTTATGTTAGGGACTCTGTACATTTGAAGACTTTAGCCGGGATGTGGGGGCAGACTTGTTGTGGTCCAGCTCTGATTCGGACACATTTTTCTTAGCACCGGCTTTGCTCCAGCGCCGGCTCCGAGCACTTGCAATTAAAACACAAATAAATAGACTTGAACCCTTAAATCTGACGGCAGTCGGTAATCAGTCTATTTGTTACTGCATAATCGGCCTATATGTTACTGCATAATCGGCCTACGCAACAATGCTGTCTTTAACTAGATTGTTGAACGTGAATTTTGATAATAAAAGAAAAGTGTAGGTCTTTGTGGAATTTCATTAAATTTTCATATAATAAATGGCAATGACTTATTATGATGAGCCCAACTCTTATGATGAATCCAACTCTTATGATGAATCCAACTCTTATGATGAATCCAAATCTTATGATGAATACAAATCTTATGATGAATCCAACTCTTATGATGAGTCCAATTCTTATGATGAATCCAAATCTTATGATGAATCCAAATCTTATGATGAATCCAACTCTTATGATGAATCCAACTCTTATGATGAGCCCAACTCTTATGATGAGTCCAAATCTTATGATGAATCCAACTCTTATGTTGAATCCAACTCTTATGATGAATCCAAATCTTATGATGAATCCAAATCTTATGATGAATCCAACTCTTATGATGAATCCAACTCTTATGATGAATCCAACTCTTATGATGAATCCAACTCTTATGTTGAATCCAACTCTTATGATGAATCCAACTCTTATGATGAGCCCAACTCTTATGATGAATCCAACTCTTATGATGAATCCAACTCTTGTGATGAATCCAACTATTATGATGAATCCAACTCTTATGATGAATCCAACTCTTATGATGAATCCAACTCTTATGATGAATCCAACTCTTATTATGAATCCAACTCTTATGATGATTCCAAATCATATGATGAATCCAACTCTTATGATGAGTCCAACTCTTATGATTCATCCAACTCTTATGATGAATCCAACTCTTATGTTGAATCCAACTCTTATGATGAGTCCAAATCTTATGATGAGTCCAAATCTTATGATGAATCCAACTCTTATGATGAGCCCAACTCTTATGATGAGTCCAAATCTTATGATGAATCCAACTCTTATGTTGAATCCAACTCTTATGATGAATTCAAATCTTATGATGAATCCAAATCTTATGATGAATCCAACTCTTATGATGAATCCAACTCTTATGATGAATCCAACTCTTATGATGAATCCAACTCTTATGTTGAATCCAACTCTTATGATGAATCCAACTCTTATGATGAGCCCAACTCTTATGATGAATCCAACTCTTATGATGAATCCAACTCTTGTGATGAATCCAACTCTTATGATGAATCCAACTCTTATGATGAATCCAACTCTTATGATGAATCCAACTCTTATGTTGAATCCAACTCTTATTATGAATCCAACTCTTATGATGAGTCCAAATCATATGATGAATCCAACTCTTATGATGAGTCCAACTCTTATGATTCATCCAACTCTTATGATGAATCCAACTCTTATGATGAATCCAACTCTTATGATGAGTCCAAATCTTATGATGAGTCCAAATCTTATGATGAATCCAACTCTTATGATGAGTCCAACTCTTATGATGAGTTTTTAAAACTTTGAAAGTTGTGTTGTTGTTTCGTTTTACCATAGACTTTAATTATCACCAAAAATTACTCCGATGTGTCATTTTTCTGTTCATTGAAACTACTGCAATGATTTAAAAGGGTGCATTCAATAATAATGGTATGGGCCGGGAGTGGGGGGGGGGGGGTGATCAAATTTAAAGACATATTTTTATGATGGCCACCTACACATGTTTATCATGGCCACTTACTAAGTTTATTATGGCCCTTTACCCATGTTTATAATGACAATTTACCCATGTTTATTATGGCCACTTAGTCATGTTTATAATGACAACTTACCGATGTTTATTGTGGCCACTTAGCCATACTAGGATTTTTGAGATTCATGCACGACTAACTTAAGAAAAAGGGGGGGGGGGAGGAGTGTGGTCCACCTCGGGCGGAATTTTGTTTTCTATTTTTTTTTGAGGAGCGGCTTTTTAAAACAGACTGCAGATTTTTTTGTGAGGTGGCCCGAATCGTGGCCCACCAATCCCGACACGAAACCCTATGTCGTCACCGTGTACAAGCGGCACAACTCGTCGGTCCCTATGTCGTCACCGTGTACAAGCGGCACAACTCGTCGGTCCCTATGTCGTCACCGTGTACAAGCGGCACAACTCGTCGGTCCCTATGTCGTCACCGTGTACAAGCGGCACAACTCGTCGGTTAGCTCTAAGCAGTTACAACCCCCTTGGACTAATTTAGATTGACGACTGTAGCGGACAAGGAAAAGATGAATGTAATGGAATTACGAAAGGGCCATTTCTTTTTCCTCCTCCAAATTATTACGAGTATTCAATACTTCATCCAAGAGTATCTAATGAATAAAAAACAATGGACTAGAAGGAGCTCATTGGCTTGTTGATTGCATTCCATAACATTACATAAAAAGTAGTCCTCTTTCTTTTCGTTTTTTTTTTCTTTCTTTGTTTTCTTTTCTTTTTTTTTCCCTCAGTTAAATTTTTGAAATGGCAAAAAATTAAATTTTTACGTTAGCTTTTTTTTTTTTTTTTTTAAAAATAAATATTTGTAGCTCGGAGCAGTAAGAATTTTTACCAGCTCCGCTCCAGCGCCGGTCAAAGAAGACCTGCTCCAGATTTCCGAGCTCCTCTCCACACACCTGGATTTGAGCCCTAAAATATGCACGGCAAAATATCAATCAGCTAAATGGGTTACCTGAAATTTGATCGAACGAAATTTTGTCGACAGAAAATAGATCGACGGAAATTTGATCGAACGGAAATTTGTTCGAATCTTTTTTTCAGTTCACACGTTAATATTTTCGTTAAATTTCTTTTTGAACGCACTATACTTTATAGTAAAACAAAATTATGCTTGAGGAGTGTACCAAAATGAATGCTGCCACTTACCTGCCAAGCAATTTCTCTTTCCACTTGTTTTATTAACTTGATATTCTTTACATTTACACCCAATACAAGTGACAGATTCAAATTGTCAATAGAGCACGAGCTACTTTATGTTTGTTTTGATAATTACGTGACATATCCCTCAGTGTCATTTTCTTCATCACGTTTCAATGTCCTTCAAAACAAACAAACAAACAAACCAACCCACCAGTTTGGCAATCTATGATTTGTAATATTCACCAATGTTGGGGTCATACATAGTCATTTCATCTTCCTTATATCCGCTATCACTCCTACATTTTTCAACCGGTTTTAATCGGACAACTTTTACATTTTTTAACCTGACAATTTAGGGAAAAATTATTTAGGGTGTCTATTTTATTGATAAATTAAAACCTAAAATTTTAGAGCGGGTCCCCACCGGGACCTTTATTTTAACTTTAATTGAAAACATCCAGAGTAAGGACATTTTTTTTAGAAGTTTTAGTAATGAAATAATGATGTCATACAAGAGAGGTTTTTTTTAACATATTTTTTAAAACGTTTCTTGAGGTTTCGACTTAATTCTAAAGAGTTCGATATTTCAAAAAGGAAGGGTTTTAAGATTATATAAATGTCACATTTATTTTTCTTATATTTCTATTAGTCTCAGTGCCTTTCTTCAAAAGTTATTAAATTAGAGACAATTATATAGTTTTTTAAATGTCCACAAAAGTTCCGTATAATAGCCACAGCTATACGAGAAGGCGTAGGTATAATAGCCACAGCTATGCGAGAAGGCGTAGGTATAGTAGCCACAGCTATGCGAGAAGGCGCAGGTATAGTAGCCACAGCTATGCGAGAAGGCGTAAGTATAGTAGCCACAGCTGTGCGAGAAGGCGTAGGTATAGTAGCCACATCTATGCGAGAAGGCGTAGGTATAGTAGCCACAGCTATGCGAGAAGGCGTAGGTATAGTAGCCACAGCTATGCGAGAAGGCGTAGGTTCAAGTGCAAGCTTCTACGCAGTTGTGTTGCAACTTGGCCAAACTTTGGTAAAAATACGCTTCACAATTCCCATTAAAATATCTGTGGATTTGAAACTTTCCATATCCACATCTTTTTGGGCTGGGTTCCAAAATTGTATTGATTGAAAAGTTTATTTTTTGGCGTTTTTTAATGGGGATCTTTTTAAAATAAAGGTGGGTTTTTTTTCGTTATCCAACTTAATATACTAAATGCTGTAAAGCAGCGGTTCTCAACCTTCTTAATGCCGCGGCCCTTTAATAGAGTCCCTCATACTGTGGCGACCCCCAACCACAAAATTATTTTCGTTCTTACTTCATAACTGTTAGTATATGTGTTTTCCGATGGTCTTAGGCGACCCCTTGGAAAGGATCATTCGAGCCCCAAAGGGGTCGCGACCCACAGGTTGAGAACCGCTGCTGTAAAGCATTAAAGATCAAGATCTTTTTTGCGCCTCAGGCCACTAAAAAAAATGTTGAAAGCTAAATATTTGCAAATTCCTTCAGATTGTAATGGAATAAATTTTTAAAATTAACTCGAAGGAAGTTGAAATTTATCTGATCGATTTTTATAGTGCCCACATCTTAGAGATAACTAACATGTCCCCCGTTTGGAATGAGGACACTATTTTATTTTAATTGTTTAACGACAATGGATTTGGCATTGGTGAATTATTTTTAAAAAAAAAAGAAGACATCTTTTAAAAAATTATCTTTTTCTTTAAATAATGTTTCTTGGCTAGGCTCAGCTTGCAGTATCATCTGAAACGATACTGGCACCACATTCAATGTATTCAAGAGTTAGTATAACTCTGGCTTTTGTGAAGTGTCTTAACCAGTTCCTTAAATTTGCTTGTACGCTAATAACACTTTAGAAGTCTGTTTTTTTTTTCAAATACCCACCCGAGCATAGCCGGGTCTGTTGGCTAGTATACATATAAACAGTTGAGAGAGGGGGGGGGGTACATCAAGGAAGCGCGAAGACATCAGTTAGAGAGGTATACAGCTAAACTGTAAATAGGGAAATGAAGATACAGAAATAGGATATCTGAAACATAATAAAAGGAACACATCTTTACCCTTTCTCGCCATTTTAACCTACTCAGAGTTGTGGTCCTTGCTCCAAATGGTCATTCTACTCGAGTTTGCTGCCCCTGTGTTACAAAAACTGTTGACAGGATTACTACTGTCTATCTACAAACGGTGGGGATTTGTAGTGTGCTCAAAGAGGATGAGTCAGCTTTTAATTTAATTACATTACACGCGCATGCTCACTCTGAGAAGACACGAGAAACAACTTAATTTAAGCCCTCGAGGGCGGCTCGGCATGCTCTCGTTACAACAATTCATGCCAGACTCATAACAACAACAATCAACAGCGGTTCTCAAAATTTCATTTCGTACTTGAAGTTGGTAGATGCTAGATTTAAACAATAGGGCGACAATTGGCTCTTACTGGAATTCTGGTGCACAAAGATTATCTTTCAAAACAGCAATTTGTTTGGTAGCCACCGGGTAGAGAAAAGCAACTATTTATTTCCGGGCACATTTCATCGACTTTGCTGGTTCCGGTTTGTTTGATTCATTGCGTTTGCCCGTGTAAATATTTGGCTGTAAAGTGATTGGAGTCAAAGCGATGTTATTGAAATTAGGCCCGATATTCCCATTTAGGCCCGATATTCCCATTTAGGCCCGATATTCCCATTGGTCAATCATCAAGGGAAGTTTTCTTTGTTTCAAAGACACTATTTGGTAAAGGGAAAATTCTAATTTTGTGCGAACAGGGTAGCTTCCCCTTGAAAGACACTTTCTTTTTGTTATGTCGATCGTTAGTTCCGGTTCGTCAGCGTACCATTCTTTCTATGGTTTTTCTCTTAGTGTTTCCCCATCGTGGGTTCAAGGTCGTACATGGGCCAATTTGAAGTTTATATGAGGTAAATTTTAGGGCTTGTAAATGCGACTCATTGCAATGCTTTGAATGTGTACAGACATAATGAATGTGTGCAGACATAATGAAGATACCACGCTGGACTTCTTTTCTTGTAAAGACACCCGATACCGTGTTTAATTGGACGTGTCAAATAGAAAAAAGGCACTTTAATTTTAATGTCTTTATCTTACATGGGTGCGTGTTTATTAATTTTTTTACTCGAACTAAATTCACGACACTTTAAAATATAAATTAACACTTTCTGCTTGCCCGCCCGCCTGTCTGTCTATCCGTCTGTCTGTCGTTCTGATTGTCTGCCCGTCTGTCGGTCTTTCCTTCTTGTAATTTTCCCTGATTTTTTCCTTCCTTTTCATCCTTTAACGTAGACCCATATTTTCATGCTCTGGGATCTACTATTCGCCCACTGCTCACCGTGGTCAAATATCGAATCGTCGCGGTACCAGCCCAGGTTATTAGCACTGAATTTAATAACAATAATAATGAGATCAGCAGCGCAACTTCTGTAACCGACACGTACGACAAACAGGTTTTTCTTCTTTTATTCTTATCACCGTGCGACTCATTTCCGCTCGGCATGCAACAAATCAGTGTTATTGTTGCTGGGTGCGAACTAAATGTTGCCGAGAACGAGAGCACTGCCAGGAACATGACGCCACTGCCGGGAACATGACGGCATGCCATTGTGTTGAGAAGATCTCAGACGTAGAGAGGTCGCCGGCAGAAACCATTAGTGCAGACATCACCAGGGAGTTGTCACCCCTGGCGGAGGCAAGTTTTTCTGCCACAGGCTCAAACCGGAAAGACTTTGAAAATTAGGGGTTAATCTAAGATGGATAGGATGGTTAGGATAACTGTTTTAAGTGGGGAAAGTCCAATATAGGATAGGATGATTATGGTAACTGTTTTAAGTGGGGAAAGTCCAATATAGGATAGGATGATTATGGTAATTGTTTTAAGTGGGGAAAGTCCAATATAGGATAGGATGATTATGGTAACTGTTTTAAGTGGGGAAAGTCTAAGAAAGGATATGATGATTATGGTAACTGTTTTAAGTGGGGAAAGTCCAATATAGGGTAGGATGGTTATGATAACTGGTTTTATATGGGGTTAGTCCAATATAGGATAGGATGATTATGATAACTGATTTTATATGGGGATCGTCCAATATAGGATAGAATGGTTATGATAACTGATTTTATATGGGGATAGTCCAGTATAGGATAGGATGATTATGACAACTGATTTTATATGGGGATAGTCCAATATAGGATAGGATGGTTATGATAACTGGTTTTACATGGGGAAAGTCTAATATATGATTGAATGGTTACAGAGGCCTAGCAAAGAGGGGCAGGAGGGAGAGGTGTCCCTGGGCAACAGACTAGTTAGTGGCGCCAAAATGTGCTTTGATATTATTTTATTGATGAAAATTATGGGTTTGAGAGTCAAAAAAGGGGGGTGCTCTTTAAAATGAATCTTGTCCCCTGGCGCCAAACACTCTAGCTACGCCTCTGGATGGTTATGATAACTGGTTTTAAGCGAGGAAAGTCTAATATAGGATAGGATGGTTATGATAACTGGTTTTAAGCGAGGAAAGTCTAATATAGGATAGTCAGTTCAGTTTAGACGGGAGAATAAAAACACCTTGTTCAGTTTATATCTTTTGTTCTCCTTATCTCATTTTCTCTCTCCCTCTCATCTCATTTTCTCTCTCCCTCTCCTTATCTCATTTTCTCTCTCCCTCTCCTTATCTCATTTTCTCTCTCCCTCTCCTTATCTCATTTTCTCTCTCCCTCTCCTTATCTCATTTTCTCTCTCCCTCTCCTTATCTCATTTTCTCTCTCCCTCTCCTTATCTCATTTTCTCTCTCCCTCTCCTTATCTCATTTTCTCTCTCCCTCTCCTTATCTCATTTTCTCTCTCCCTCTCCTTATCTCATTTTCTCTCTCCCTCTCCTTATCTCATTTTCTCTCTCCCTCTCCTTATCTCATTTTCTCTCTCCCTCTCCTTATCTCATTTTCTCTCTCCCTCTCCTTATCTCATTTTCTCTCTCCCTCTCCTTATCTCATTTTCTCTCTCCCTCTCCTTATCTCATTTTCTCTCTCCCTCTCCTTATCTCATTTTCTCTCTCCCTCTCCTTATCTCATTTTCTCTCTCCCTCTCCTTATCTCATTTTCTCTCTCCCTCTCCTTATCTCATTTTCTCTCTCCCTCTCCTTATCTCGCATTCTCTATCATTCACATTCTATCTTGAAAATGGCTGAACAGCCTGAGACGTAAATGCTTGAGAATTAAGATCACTTCGATTTTACTTTATTTTTTATTTTATCCCATCACTCTTTTCTATTTCTATTTCTTTTTCTATTTCTATTTCTTTTTCTATTTCTATTTCTTTTTCTATTTCTATTTCTTTTTCTATTTCTATTTCTTTTTCTATTTCTATTTCTTTTTCTATTTCTATTTCTTTTTCTATTTCTATTTCTTTTTCTATTTCTATTTCTTTTTCTATTTCTATTTCTTTTTCTATTTCTATTTCTATCACCCTATGTAAGAGAGTGCATTGTCCAGTTTATGATTACGTAGACATCTGGTCTTTATGTTTTGTTTTTGAGTTTATAACTATTTCATGGTTGTGTATATCAATATTACATTGTTGCGTATATCAATATTACATTGTTGCGTATATAACTATTTCATGGTTGTGTATATCAATATTACATTGTTGCGTATATAACTATTTCATGGTTGTGTATATCAATATTACATTGTTGCGTATATCAATATTACATTGTTGCGTATATAACTATTTCATGGTTGTGTATATCAATATTACATTGTTGCGTATATAACTATTTCATGGTTGTGTATATCAATATTACATTGCTGTCTATATCAACATTAAATTGTTGTGTATATCAATATTACATTGTTGTGTATATCAATATTTCATTGCTGTCTATATCAACATTACTTTATTTGGTTTCATAGGACGCATCACTGGCCTTCTTAGCACATAATTACAACTATTTTCAACTTTTTAGTGCATGTAAAAAAAAGTTCTTAAGTGTATTATTGCACTTTTGAGAAAATTGAGTTTAAAATTTTTAAATTCTTATTTAAATGCCGTAAAAAGCTGCTCGAGATAGCTCTGAATCAAACACTTACGGACATTTTTCACGAATGATATTTACAGGAATGATTCAGAAGAAGTAATCAAATGCAATGTCTGCCTTAACTCATTTTTGAAAAATTGTAACTTTAGTACTTTTTCTACTCGGCCCTTCAATTTCAACTCGTCCAAAGAAAGTCTTTTACAATAATGTAAGTACCTTCCTTCCACTCACAACTCCGTCCAGTTTGTTGCACCAAGCTCTGAAGTCCCACATGACCCTCTCGCCATCGTTGATCGCGTCTGCCTCGTTGTGACCTGTAAGGCTGATGACGTGGATTACTGATCCGGTTGGCTGGGTCGAGGGACAGGACGGTTGGAGGGGATGGTGTTTCAGCGACGGAGACAATTTGGTTTAAAATAATAACAACCCCACCCCCCCCCCCACACACACCTTTTAGCTTACAAAAGCCTCCGGCCTAATGTATTCGTTGGTCGATAGTTTACAGATTAAAATTTTCATACTGAAAAGTAGAAAATTAAAATAAAATTTTAAAAACGTTACCAAAAAAAAAAAAACTTTCTTTCAAAGACAAGTTTAAACTTATTTAAAATTGAAGCTAATTTTCTTAAAATTTCTTTAAAAGCGTGTGTAAAGAAAGTCTGTGTAGAATTTTTTTTTTAAATTAATAAAATTAAAACATTAAAAGCTTCTTCTACATTTAAATCGATTCTTTTGACGTCATAGAGTGCCTTACCTCCATACTGTATAGACTTTCTTTGCGTAATGCATTGTAAGAAAATTATTTTCTACTTTTTAGTGCGTTTAAACGCGTCCTTAAAAGAGAGTGTTTTTAAAAGGTTTTAAAAACTATTTGTGTTGTTTCTTTCATTTTATTTAAAAATCGTAGTTTCATTTGTCCGGTGCACCATTTTATTTGATTACATTTTCAGCTAAGTAAGACAACTCTTTGAATCACCAGGTCTAGATAACTCTGTGAATTCATCGTTTGGATCACTCCGAGAGTCACGGTGCAAGATCTATGGTGAATCTAGATCCTGTCTATCGATCTACTCTGAAGCTACATTAGAACTATCCGCCACTCTCTTATCGTCTAGACAACTCCGGCGTGACCCCTGACCTCTACTTTCAGTCTCACAAATTCACTCAGCCCCTCACCCTGCCCTCGGTTTTATTTCTGTAAAATTGTACTTTCCACACCGGCCAAAAGTGCTCCCCCTGTCCACTCACGTCAACAACTCACCGACTTCATACCCCAACCTCCACCACACGGCCCACATTCCAGGATGGACTATATAAACCAATCATGGTGTCAATGGTCAGTTATGAAAACTAAAACACTTGGTTTCTACTCTGTACGATCCATAATCGCAACCCCAGCCTGTATCCACGCAATGAACCGAATCGCTCCAATGAATGGAGCTTAAATTACTTTGTCAGCGTGTCAACTTGTGGCAAAAGATGTTCAACTAAAGATCTTCAACGAAAACCGGATGCCGAAATTGTTTTGTCTGATGGGATATACTGGTAAAAACAATTCAGATGCGCCATATTGGTCAAACATTTTCTGATGTTCGATTTTAAGTTTGAGATAGGTTCGTTGGGGTTGGTTCGCAGTCAATTCCTTTGAAGTTCGGTCGTCAGCTGACTTCGACTTCGGCGTGTTAGGTTCGGGCTCGGTTTCCTATTCCCATCTCCAGCTGGAACCGAACTGGGATATCAAAATCGTACTGGCGAGACAGTGCCTTTGTGATCTCTAACAATAGATTTCCACTTCCAGCTTCGAGCTTATAAAAGTATGTCAGATCAAAGTATGACCTTGTTGTACAGACAGTTAAATGCTTTTGTAAAAAAAAACGAAATACGGTTTTAAAGCTATTTCATAAAACCGAAAACTGATTCGTCAACAACAATCCGATATTAACATCCTTAGTTGTGACAGGCTGACATTTGCATTAGTTGACACGGGGCAAGAGGGAAAAGGAAAATAAGAGAATGAATGGGTTTTCTTTTTTAATATTGTGTATTATCAAGTGGATAAACGTTAATTTATTTATTGTTCATTCATCGTTTGTCGATAAGGGGGGAGGGGGTAAAAAAAGTGTGGGGGTGGAGGGGCGATGTCAGCACATTATTTGAAAAGGGGGCCGTCGTTAGCTGGCACAGTTCTCGTACACGCCACGAGGTTCAAGGGAGGGTGCTTACGTTGGCGATCATAACAACACCCCCCCCCCGCCCCGCTTTTTTTCTCTCTCATTATCGTGATGTCACGCACTTTCCCTAGTTCCACCCCATCACACACGCATGATGCCATCAATGCAATATAACAAAATCAATTTTAAAAAATGTCTAGGTAAAAAATGGCTGCTGTAAATACATGTTATTATCGTGATTTGCCCATTTCCAGATAGAGAAATCAAAGGTCTTTTATAACATGTCGTTATCGCTCAATGAAAGTTTGGTCGTTATCGCTCAATGAAAGTTTGGTCGTTATCGCTCAATGAAAGTTTGGTCGTTATCGCTCAATGAAAGTTTGGTCGTTATCGCTCAATGAAAGTTTGGTCGTTGTCGCTCAATGAAAGTTTGGTCGTTATCGCTCAATGAAAGTTTGGTCGTTATCGCTCAATGAAAGTTTGGTCGTTATCGCTCAATGACAGTTTGGTCGTTATCGCTCAATGAAAGTTTGGTCGTTATCGCTCAATGACAGTTTGGTCGTTATCGCTCAATGAAAGTTTGGTCGTTATCGCTCAATGAAAGTTTGGTCGTTATCGCTCAATGAAAGTTTGGTCGTTATCGCTCAATGAAAGTTTGGTCGTTATCGCTCAATGAAAGTTTGGTCGTTATCGCTCAATGAAAGTTTGGCCTTGGCGTGAAGACATGGCATTACTGCCAGTACAAGTGACAGTGACCAGGTAGTGGTCTCTTTGGAAGGGCGCCTAATAGGTCATACTTTAGCAAATAGTCCATTTTTATCTTAAACCAGCCCTATAATATCCACAGCCAAACATTATCTGCCCCATGTTCCCTAGCCAACCATTATCTGCTCCATAAGATATATAGCCGACCATTTTCTGCCCTATAAGTTCTCTAGCCACCCATTATCTGCCCCATAAGTTCTCTGGCCACCCATTATCTGCCCGCCCCATGTTCCCTAGCCATCCATTATCTGCCCGCCCCATGTTCCATAGCCACCCATTATCTGCCCCATGTTCTCTAGCCACCCATTATCTGCCCGCCCCATTTTTCATAGCCACCCATTATCTGCCCGCCCCATGTTCCCTAGCCACCCATTATCCACCCCATGTTCCATAGCCACCCATTATATGCACGCCCCATGTTCAATAGCCACCCATTATCTGCCCGCCCCATGTTCCATAGCCACCAATTATCTGCCCGCCCCATGTTCCATAGCCACCCATTATCTGCCCGCCCCATGTTACATAGCCACCCATTATCTGCCCGCACCATGTTCCCTAGCCACCCATTATCTGCCCGCCCCATGTTCCCTAGCCACCCATTATCTGCCCGCCCCATGTTCCCTAGCCACACATTATCTGCCCGCCCCATGTTCCCTAGCCACACATTATCTGACCGCCCCATGTTCCCTAGCCACCCATTATCTGCCCGCCCCATGTTCCCTAGCCACCCATTATCTGCCCCATAAGTTATCTAGCCACCCATTATCTGCCCCATAAGTTCTCTAGCCACCCATTATCTGCCCCATAAGTTATCTAGCCACCCATTATCTGCCCCATAAGTTCTCTAGCCACCCATTATCTGCCTGCCTTATGTTCCCTAGCCGACCATTATCTGCCCCATTCTTTCCTAACTTTTATTTAAACCCTTCTAATATTCGTTTCCCTCTTTGACAGGAGCCTTCGTTTCTTCCATGTTTCGTACTCGTCGCTTCCTCTGTCAATCTGTTCCAAGTGAATTGAATAAAGTTTTATAACCGATAATATTTACACCCACAGTCTGTACACATGTCCAACGCCTAGCGCAGAGGTCGACAACCCGCAGTGATCCGCAACCCGCAGCGATCGGCAGCCCCCAGTGGTCGGAAACCAGCAATGATCGAAGACCCGCAGGGGTCGGAAACCAGCAGCTTTGGAGCCGCATGCGACCCTTTGAAAGAATAGTCACGGCTCTTTTTTAATACTGCGGCCCCAAATATTTTCTGAAGGCAAACAACTAAAAAAAAAACCACGCAAAAAATAACTGTTGCCAACCGCTTAAAAAATCTCCGTAGAGCCCGATTGAAAGGCCCAAACCATTTGTACCACTACTGTATCGACTGGCGTGACTTTATTGCACACGTCACCGACTAATTACAACCTTTCCCAACAAGAAGACCGCCTTAATACAAAAAGGCGTAAAGGGTCTTGGAGCTCCGTAGAAAAAGGATTTTCAGCTTTCGTATGGGGTGTGAACTGCCACCGGTCGTGTTTTGTGTGTCAGAGACATGAAACATGACATTGCGTGACCTCTGACGGTGGGGGTAACATTAGTTTTACCCTACACTTGAGGTCAGGGATTCTAAAAAAAAAAATATCTCTCGACAGATTTTAGAATTGCAACTATATATTTGAGAACATTTGCATTTTTTTTTTAAATTTCAAACATGTAGGATTTTGTATACTAAAAGATATATGGTACCTTCCATGGTCAGGTCAGTAAGTGGTTGGGCAATGATACATTTCGCGGTAACGCCAGTATGTGGCTAGCCAATAGTACCATCATTGGTCATACCAGTAAGTGGCTATACCCAATGGCATACTCTGTGATCAAGCGTTGTGTCGACCAATATGACCCTGCAATAGCCAAGCAATTATTTACCTAGCCAAAGTCGCTACTTGCTTGCCGTGACATTGCTATGGTTTGTGCCGCTTAGAGCGGGCCAATCTTTTTGCCGCACCTTCCACGAAAAAAACTCCGCAGGTCGCAGAAGAAGGGGGAGGGGGAGAATCGTCTCTACTTAAAAAAACAAAAAAAAAACAAAATCAAAAGCAACAACAAAGTAGTGACGTATGACGTCTACCCACATGAGAGTTGACGGGTCAAATGTTTTCAAAGGAAGTGGGGTCACCCATTGGGAACCTATCAAAGAGCCAACTTCAGAAGGAGACTGCACGCCCGTTAAAAACCACGGGAACAACGTCATCACACGTACACAATAATTGGGCGTAGATGCTTTGAGTCTAACTAAGTGTGCGGTCCTTTAGCTCAGGCTTGATTTATGCATGAAGTCTGACAAAGTAATGAAACATGTGGCAGTAATGAAAGATGTGGCAGTAATGAAATATGTGGCAGTAATGAAAGATGTGGCAGTAATGAAAGATGTGGCAGTAATGAAAGATGTGGCAGTAATGAAAGATGTGGCAGTAATGAAAGATGTGGCAGTAATGAAAGATGTGGCAGTAATGAAAGATGTGGCAGTAATGAAAGATGTGGCAGTAATGAAAGATGTGACAGAAATGAAAAATGTGGCAGTAATGAAAGATGTGGCAGTAATGAAAGATGTGGCAGTAATGAAAGATGTGGCAGTAATGAAAGATGTGGCAGTAATGAAAGATGTGACAGAAATGAAAGATGTGGCAGTAATGAAAGATGTGTCAGTAATGACTCGTAGAGTGTTTGTTACCGAAACAAATTTACACACAGACCCATTGTTACAAACAGTTCAGTGAACAAAACAACACACAGTCTCAGGGTTACTGTTCAGTTACCGAATACAATAATTTGATAGTAAGATAATGCGTTGGGGGAGGGGGGCGGGACGTGTGTTTTTTTTTTTTGGGGGGGGCCGCAGGGGTTAGAGAGAAGATATAGATAGCTTAAGAAAATCGTCCATACATGTCTGTGTGTATGTGTTCGAGAATATGTGTTTGTGTGAGTGCATGAGTGTATGCGTGTACCTGTGTGAATGTGTGTGAGAGTTTATGTTAGTATGATGTAGGCAGGTGGGACACATATATTTTTGATTTGTAAAAAATTGAAGATTAGGTTCGACCAATGTGTGACGTCACGCGATGTTTCAATGGCGTTTCTCCCTTCATCCCACAAACTTATTTAAAAACAATTTCCTGAGATTTCGGAACAATCTTCTTTCAATCCATGTTTTGCAAATGTCACATTCATCTCTTAGCCCACAGAGCTGGATTTGCCTTCCCCCCCCCCCTTTTATACAACCATCCCCATTCAATGACAATTTCTGATACTGCAAGCCCCGGATGTAGATTGTTGCATACACGTTGATACCTTAGATACGACGCGGCCATTTTGTCCCAGACGACAATCTCACCATCAGATCTCCATCAAATCAAATAGGACACCAGCAGAACTGAAAGGCCGGGCTTGAATAGTTCCCAGTGCTGACAAGAATTTTGTTAGTCGTGACCTTTGGTAGACGTTGGGGGGTAGGGGATGGCGTGTTTAAGAACTGTCCATCCACTAAACCAGTTGTGATAAAGAATTCAAAACATAACTGCCCTAAACTTAATGCAGATTTTAACACAATCCCGGCTCTAGTTGAACTTTTATGTGATGCTATTTAAATTTGGGTAGCCCAGTCGGTTGTTCTCAGGACTAACGATCCCGATGTGTACAGAGTCAGATTGTTATGACAGCTAAACCACAATCACAATGCTGAACTACAGAGTCAGATTGTTATGACAGCTAAACCACAATCACAATGCTGAACTACAGAGTCAGATTGTTATGACAGCTAAACCACAATCACAATGCTGAACTACAGAGTGACGAATTTAGAATTTATAGCGAGAGGGGGGGGGGGAATGAGTCGAGCCATTCATCGAAACCTTTTTGAAATCCTTTAAATTAGACTAACTTCGTTTTTGTTGGTGTGTTTCGGTGTTTAAGGTAAAATCTTCCGACCCTCCTTCCGTCATCCTATCAAAATGAAACTTGGCCCATAGACTTGTTTACGATGACAAAACATTCTAACGAATTTTCAGCCCCCCCCCCCCACCCTAAACTTAAGTTTTTAGTGTTTTTTAAAGGTGAAGATGAATGAAATATGATTTTTTCCCCCACTGGTTGTGTGTTTTAGTGTGGAGAATAATTGTGTACCCGTTGCTATGTGCTTTGTTTTTGTGAAATTTTTGGGTATGCAGCAAAAATAACATGTATTTTTGAACGGGAAAATAAGGGATATCAGAAACATTTTCTTGCAAATAAATTGTTCTTTATTGGTCTCGACTTCTATTTAGGTTTCTTTCGTAGATAGTGTTGCGTACTATTACCAGTATGGAGAAATTAATCTCCTATGTAAGTGTATGGCTCGTTCTAAAACAGTACATAACAAAAGACGACGCCAAATGATAAATACAATAACAAAATACGATATTCAAACCAGGGCTAATTACAATTAATAAGTTTTCAATGTGTTAATTATAATGAATTACCAAAATCAAAAGAAATATAATCAAAGCTGTTGACTTACAGTATACTGTTTTACTTGCACCGGTACGATGTTGAATAAAACACAATGTGCAAAAAGGGTACAACGATGAAAGGAAATCTACACAAAGCACAGTAAACAAAGCTCTGTCTCGTATCAAAAATAGCACACGCTCCAAGTATCTCGTGATAGATGATCTGCTCAACAAAATAGCTCTCCTCTCCTTTATATAGTAGGCTTCACTGATTTCTCGAAAAAGGCCTTACACAATGTTTACCTTCCCAGATATTTCTATAGTATTTTAAGGATATAGACCATTAATTGTATTTATTTGTAAACAAGGTCAAAGGGAGACTATATTTAGTAAGCCTCATCCTAATAATAGCGCAGAGCAGCCGAATTGGGGTCAGCTAGAGTTCATTCACGGGGACAGAATGAGGTAAACACGTCTTCTGCATAACAATAGGTTTCCAACGTTCCTTGAATTTGTTCACTTTATTATTATTTTTTTTAAAACCAAAATATCTTGATCAAGGACGTAATTTTTTTTGCTAGAGATAGAAGAAAGAACGGAGAGGGTGCTCATATCTCAATGTGTGTCTATGAGATCAAACAAACTAAGATAGAAACGTACAATGATACCTCCAGATCAAACCAACTAAGATAGAAACGTACAATGATAACACTAAATTATTGTTAGAATGCAAAGTTGGCGATATCACAGGAGCCGCGAATAATGGTATTGAGGTAGTGTGGGGAAAGAAAGAGTCGTGAATGGAAGTGCACGGTAAGAGTATCCACGGTGACTTGCGCATTGGCAAAGTCAGCTCATAAATGGAATCTTTATTTATTTATTTTTAAAACTCGTGGTGACTTTCAATGAAATAAAAAGGGGGGGGGTAGGCAGGTGGATGAATGGATGATAAAACATATACATATATACAGTGGCGTAGCTAGGTTCGGTGTCACCCGGTGCGGTAAACTAATGTGTCACCACCCCCGACCCCGACTTCCACGAGTGATTTCTTCTTGTTGAAATAAGTCCACAGTTAAACAATGACAAAAAGAAAAACATATTAATTGATGGCCAGACGGTAAATGTATTTAAGAACTGTAACAACGTTAAGTTGTAGTTATTTTTACATTAAAAACTTTTTTTTTTTTACATTTAAATAAATTTAAGTTAATTATTAAAAATATATTAGAAAATATTATGTTTTTTAATTTTTACCGATTCTGTTTAGGTACTTTGATTCGCCCGACAATATCGCATTTGGTTTCAATGGAAAGGTTTATTTCTTAGAATTTAGATAATTATAGCTTTCTGTCACTTACGAGTTACCGGACGCTTCAATCGGCATTGAATCATGGTGAAAACGATGTTTTTTGGACCTAATTTTAGGGTCACCTCATTTATGACACATCAACCTTGAACTTAATAAAACACGCATTTGGATTGTTTACATGTGTGGAAAATTTACATGTTATCGGTTATCCTCTTTTTGAAAATCGGTTAGACCAAGCGGCGTGTGCTCTGTAAATATGCAATTTTTCAAGATGATATCACACCCCCCCCCACCGAGATGGTGTCACCCGGTGAAGTCCACACCCCCGCACCACCTAGCTACGCCACAGCATATGTATACATATTATTCACTGAACTGTATTTTTTTTAAAAACACATCATTTTCAAACCTGCTTCGCAGTCGTTCATATTTAACTGTACCACTGGTTTTTTTTTCTTCTTCTTTTTTTCCGACTCATTCTTTTGTTTTGTTAATCTGAATCCAAAAACAAGAAAGATTTCACCGAACAGTTGAAGACGTCCAAGGTATACACATTCCTATAAGATATTTAAAAGATAAAGTGTTGCCATAAGTTAAAGAATAAAATCTCTAATTTAAAAAAAAATAAAGGCCTAACTCTAGCGTGCTTTATATTTTACTTCAGACATATTTTTGAAATAGTTTCTTTGATGTGACAAGTCTTAACTTGTAACAAAGAAACGTCCGATTAAGTAAATTGAATTCAATTATTGTAAAATGGTTTTTCTGATTTTTATTGCTTTAATTAATTATTTTAAAAAAGGAAAGTTTAGTGTATTTTTTGTCCCTTTGGAAAATTGTCTGTCAAAATCTTGGGAAGTTTGAAAGAAGTGAGTTGCAGACCTGACCAGAAGCTGTAGACAACGTCTACCTGATGTGAGTTGCAGACCTGACCAGAAGCTGTAGACAGCGTCTACCTGATGTGAGTTTCAGACCTGACCAGAAGCTGTAGACAGCGTCTACCTGATGTGAGTTTCAGACCTGACCAGAAGCAGTAGACAGCGTCTACCTGATGGCAAATATTTACGATAAAAAGATGTTTCCGTGTGATATTGAAGTCTTTAATCTCCCCAGGACGAGCAAATACCCATCAACAATTTGGGTCATTAATAGAGGAGAGACCCAGATTCATTCAGGAATATTTACCAACATAACTTTTCTTACCATCATAGCTCCCCCCACGCTTGCCTCTCCCCCAAACACACTAACCACACAAATTTACTTTCCCTCAAAGTTCCCCTTGCCACATGTGCCCCTACCACAACAACATTTACCATCTAAACCTGGGGTGGGCAAACTACGGCCGGCGGGCCGCATGCTGCCCCCGCAACTGGTATTATGCGACCCTCGAAGGCATTTAGAAATTAAAAAAAAAAAACTTTGTTTTTGAGTTATTTTGTTGAATTGTTTAGAATTTCATGTACCGTTATGATTTTTTAAACATTTTGGATCAATTTTCGTTCTAATTTTCTTTCTTTTGTCGTGTAATGCTTAAATGCGAATTTACCGATTTTAATATAGAGAAATGTTTTTCGACATGTAAAAATTGGACATAATATACATGCGGCCCCCAATAGCTTTACATTTGTCAACATGGCGCTCTGCACAAAAAGTTTGCCCACCCCTGATCTAAACCTCTTTAACCTCACAACATTCATGCACAAAATGACAATACCATTATATGTTTTTTTTTAAAATAGACACTGTAGGAAAATACTTGCATCTTGCAAACAATTGAAGGTGTTTTCTTTAAAAATCTAAAATATAACAACATAAAGCCAAAACAGAGCCTACAAAGGAAAAGCGTTTAACTTATTTCCATTAAAAAAACAATTAAATAAAACAAAAGGACACTGAGCGTCAGTTCACACGTTCAAAGTCCGTTCAAATTTTCGTTCATACATTTGATGGGATTTTTGTATGAAGCCTTGTCACAACTTTCAAACTACTGCTTGGTCAAATTTACATTTTTGTTTACAAAAATAAAATAAATGAATCCTAGCACAAAATAGTGCATTCATACAAAAATTTGAAAATTGAAATGAATTTGATCGTGTGAGCTTGCGCAAAGAGATTATTTCATCTAAAAACATAGTTTTTTCCCCTTTCCTTTCTTATAAACAATGACAAATATTGAATCTATTCCCACGACCGTCACGCCCTTGAAGGAGTTACCAACTAAGCCTGGGCTTCATCGGTATTCAACCCTGGTCAATTTGGCTCATTTTCTCACCGCTGGACATCGGGACCACCCTAATGGACAACTTAACGCGGTTGCGAGCGAGGGGACCCGTTGGGGTACATCCTCGGATCCTGGTAGAATCAATCACTACTGACCATAGTTACCATACTGATCACAATGACCATGGGGACAATAGTGACCATAGTTACCACAGTGACCATAGTGACCATAGTGACCACAGTGACCATAGTGACCATAGTGACCATAGTGACCACAGTGACCACAGTTACCACAGTGACCATAGTGACCATAGTGACCATAGTGACCATAGTGACCATAGTGACTATAGTGAATACAGTGATTATGGAGATCATAGTGATCATAGTGACCACAGTGACCATAGTGACCATAGTGACTATGGTAACTATAGTGATCATACTGACCATAGTGACCATAGTGACCACAGTGACCACAGTGACCATAGTGACCATAGTTACCATGATGACTATAGTGACCATAGTGACCACAGTGACCACAGTTACCACAGTGACCATAGTGACCATAGTGACCATAGTGACCATAGTGACTATAGTGAATACAGTGATTATGGAGATCATAGTGATCATAGTGACCACAGTGACCATAGTGACCATAGTGACTATGGTAACTATAGTGATCATACTGACCATAGTGACCATAGTGACCACAGTGACCACAGTGACCATAGTGACCATAGTTACCATGATGACTATAGTGACCCTAGTGACCATGTTGACCCTAGTGACCATAGTGACCATGGTGATCATAGTGACCACAGTGACCCCAGTGACTAATGTGCCCAGGGTCCAGCATGAATCGCTGTTAACCAGGAGCGCCGTTTGCGTGTTTGAAAAGTAATTAAAAAATACATTGTTCTTATGACCGGTGGTCGAGTCTTTCAATCTAATATACTTTAAAGCAGAACAAATTTAGGCAGTTGTATTGGCTAAATTCATGAAATAATGTCGACCAATCCATGCACTGGATCAACACAATATTCAGCGTTTCAATGTACTACAGATCAGACCAAAATCTGAAAAGCTGATCACAATGTCATGTTGCATCATTTACCCGATGTGACTGTCTGAAAAATCTTGCTGAAATCCTGCATTTGCACTTTTAGAACATCTCGGGCATTGCAGTGTCTCGCACCGTTGGTATGCTGGAAGTGGTTCAGGCGGACGGGTCCTTTAATTTTGACTATACTCTACCGAATCGGTCCTTAAAAAATTTCAAAATAATCATAATAAAAATACTTTTTTTTTTTTTTTTTTTACAAATATACAAATACAATGTGCCGGCGGTTGCTTGATGTTCAGAACATCGCTGTCTCACAATGATCTGTCAGAACAGAACAAACATTGTTTTAAGATGTTTTTAGATAAACTCTTGAAAATGTTGTTATATCCGTGGATAATTTTCTATCCATGAAGAAAAGGGGGTGAAGGGGGGTGGGGGAGACCACACGGGGCGGCAATTTTTTTCCTTATATGGGGGCGGCATTTTGATTAACTGCATGCAGAATTTTTTTTTTATTTTGTTGATAGCGCTGCACAAATCTTGGCCCTCCCCGGGCAGTACTTAGGCTAGCTACGCATCTGGTATGAGGCAGCCAACAACAGCGTCCACGATGGACGGTGCAACCCACGGGTTTGCATTTCACTCTTCTATCAGATCTTCTCCCACAAAACGGCAGACACCCTAAATTGAAATTAAGCCCCAACTTTACTTTCTTACACCACAGTAATGTCAGACTACATGATCTGATGTCAGAGTTCATGATCTGATGTCAGAGTTCATGATCTGACGCCAGAGTTCAGAATCTAATGTCAAAGTTCATGATCTGATGTCAGAGTTCATGATCTGATGTGAGAGTTCATGATCTGATGTCAGAGTTCATGATCTGATGTCAGAGTTCATGATCTGATGTCAGATTGCATGATCTGATGTCAGAGTGCATAATCTGATGTCAGAGTTCATTATCTGATTTCAGAGTTCATGATCTGATGTCAGAGTGCATGATCTGATGTCAGAGTTGAAGATCTGATGTCAGAGTTCATTATCTGATTTCAGAGTTCATTATCTGATTTCAGAGTTCATGATCTGATGTCAGAGTTCATGATCTGATGTCAGAGCTCAGGATCTGATGTCAGAGTTGCGGATGAAGATAAACCGAAGCAACGGGCCACAAAAACATCTGTATGTGTAAGTCAGAATAAGGGTGTTGGGGGGTGGAGATACGGGTTCATCGACCCCTTCGTGAATGCGCCGCTCCTGACCTCTCCACGTGTAACCGACACCAATAAAATAAGAACTAGTGTTGGAAACATGTCAAGAGCATTTCAACGCCACCAGTCGTTGTATCTTTGGCTACATATTATTGTGTCTTTGGCTGCATATTGTGTCTTTGGCTGCACGTTGTGTCATTGAAAGTGTGTCGTTTTGATTGTATATACGTTAATTTATTTTAATTTTCCCCTTTATTATTATTTTTTTTTTGAATGTGGGTGAATAATATTTCATACCAGGATCTATAGACATAAATACTTGAACAGTGTCATGCCAGACTTTATACAACATATATATAAAGCTATGAGCCACGGTCAGTAAACTCCCCCCCCCCAAAAAAAAAATTTCTCTAATCATAAATGGCTGATCGATTCTGTACATTTCAGATTGAGTTTCCTTCTTTTTCTTCCCTTCTCCCACTCTCGTTTATGAGAAACAATTTTGAGAATGAATTGCAAATCAATAGATCGATGCATGCATCAGTGTCTTCTTATACAACTGATCAGTTCATAAAAAAAAATCCGTGCCGATAGTTCGAGCCTCTAAAGGTTTATTTTTTGATCAATTCGTCCCACGGTCTGATCAATCGTTGAATCAAAAGACACACGCCTCCAGGCTGACAAACAAAATTCATGCCTTGGAAAAAATTCGATCGCTGTTATTGGGGACGAGTCATTGACACGCAGTCGTCTTTTCCTGCCACAATAGAATAGTGCAGAGCATGTCTTGAGACCAAAGGATAAGCTTGTATCTATTCCCTACACGTATTCCATTCCAACTTGTATCCAGTCGTATTGAATAACCACACCCCCCCCCCCCCCCCAAGCAGATCAACCGAAGAAATGAACGAGGTCTCGGGGCCTGGACCCCCCCCCCCCCATTCAATGCTGATTTAATTGCACACGAGGTTCCTTTGTGTGACATGAATGCAACCGTCTAATGATATGGGTTATGGTTGACCCTCCCCTCCCCCCCCCCCTTTTTTTTTTCCCTTCCCCCATTCCATAAAATAGAACCGATTCAGATCAATGTTTTCCGTTCTCGATTTCCGACTTATGTCTCTAGTACCTGAAGACCGTAAGGCATTAAGTCAGGTAGACCAGGTAACACATAAGGTGAGACTAACAATCTCCCTCACCGTAACCAAGACCATGAAACATGCAGACAAAGATAATAACATAAATGTGCTATAACTGTTAAATGGAATACGGGTTTGGGGGGGGGGGTTAGATGCAATAAGTTTAGATTTTAAAAAAGGGGGGGGGGAGACTGCAATCAGGATAGGTAATGGGTGGGGGGGGAGACTGCAATCAGGATAGATAAATGGGAAGGGGGACTGCAATCAGGTTACGTTAATGGGGGGGGGTGGGACTGCAATCAGGTGAGGTAAATTGGGGGGGACTGCAATCAGGTTAGGTTAATGGGGGGGTAGACTGCAATCAGGATAGGTTAATGGGGGAGGGGCTGAAATCAGGTGAGGTAAATGGGGGAAGGGAAGACTGCAATCAGTTTGCGTAAAAGGAAATGAGCAAAACTAAGCATAGGGAAAAAATGAAGGAAAAAAACGACGCTATTATATTATAGCTGTGTTTATTTTTAGTTGCCCCTCACCCCTTTTTTTTTCGTTTGCTGTTGTTTGTTTCCTAAAGAAACCTTCTTGCCAACATGTCGGTTGTTTTGTTGCTTCCCTTTTTTTATCGAGGTTTTCCCACACTGTGTGTCCACTAATTTTCTTATAACGATCAAACATTGGAATCTGTAAAACAGATCTATTTAAATGTGTTGGCATAAAATGTTACATAGCGCCTGCTCAAAAAGTAATCAAAGGAAAAATTAACTTTTTTTTTGGTAGCAGTAAATGCAAAAGCCGAAGTTAATCTATATTATCCAGAGTTCTATTAGTATTAGACGCTCAAACGCAATATTAATATATGTATATATATATATATCATTATTTAGTTGATTGTAATTGAGTTTCAAATTTTAGATTTTTTACTAGACTTCCAAATCCGAGTTTCGACTTCCAAATCCGAGTTTCGACTTCCAAATCCGAGTTTCGACTTCCAAATCCGAGTTTCGACTTCCAAATCCGAGTTTCGACTTCCAAATCCGAGTTTCGACTTCCAAATCTTAATTTCGACTTCCATATCCGAGTTTCGACTTCCAAATCCGAGTTTCGACTTCCAAATCCGAGTTTCGACTTCCAAATCCGAGTTTCGACTTCCAAATCCGAGTTTCGACTTCCAAATCCGAGTTTCGACTTCCAAATCCGAGTTTCGACTTCCAAATCCGAGTTTCGACTTCCAAATCCGAGTTTCGACTTCCAAATCCGAGTTTCGACTTCCAAATCCGAGTTTCGACTTCCAAATCCGAGTTTCGACTTCCAAATCCGAGTTTCGACTTCCATATCCGAGTTTCGACTTCCAAATCCGAGTTTCGACTTCCAAATCCGAGTTTCGACTTCCAAATCCGAGTTTCGACTTCCAAATCCGAGTTTCGACTTCCAAATCCGAGTTTCGACTTCCAAATCCGAGTTTCGACTTCCAAATCCGAGTTTCGACTTCCAAATCCGAGTTTCGACTTCCAAATCCGAGTTTCGACTTCCAAATCCGAGTTTCGACTTCCAAATCCGAGTTTCGACTTCCAAATCCGAGTTTCGACTTCCAAATCCGAGTTTCGACTTCCAAAATCCGAGTTTCGACTTCCAAATCCGAGTTTCGACTTCCAAATCCGAGTTTCGACTTCCAAATCCGAGTTTCGACTTCCAAATCCGAGTTTCGACTTCAAAATCCGAGTTTCGACTTCCAAATCCGAGTTTCGACTTCCAAATCCGAGTTTCGACTTCCAAATCCGAGTTTCGACTTCCAAATCCGAGTTTCGACTTCCAAATCCGAGTTTCGACTTCCAAATCCGAGTTTCGACTTCCAAATCCGAGTTTCGACTTCCAAATCCGAGTTTCGACTTCCAAATTTTAGTTAACAAGTTTCTCCTGCACAGATTAAGTCGCAGTGGGACTTTCTAAAGACAATTTAAATTCATCATGACAAGACCTTTAATCAAAATAATGTGCTCTTAAGTGAAATTTTCTTTAACATGTCATCGAAATATAAGCTGCGCTGAACTGAAACGGGAGGATGCCTGTTGAGTCTCACTGTATTTCCTAAAATGTGAGATTCCTTGACCCACCATGCCCCTCCCCCAGTCTACACTTACTCATACAATTGCCCCCCCTCCCCATGCCTCCCCCGACACACTTTAACATTTCCCAACAAACTGTGACGGGTGTGTAAGGATCACGTAGCTAGACACACACGCTGCGGGGGATCCAGTGATGTAAAAATAACATTGGTAAAAATAAAACCACATCGATACAATATATCGAAGATCAATACGCACCGCTGATCGGCACCGGATAGCATTAGCATGGCCGCACTAATCGCTCCTTTGATCGATCTTGTTTGTATCGATACATAGTTTGTCATGTGGGGGTGGGGGGTCTGCTGCGACACACGTTGGATGTGATCAAACCGAACCGTTTGTTGCCACTGTGTACTGCAAGGTGTGTCAACAGAATTTAGATCAGCTCACGTCCCAGATATAGCGCCGAATACGATACGCTTGACTGAATCCTACATGGATCGAACTGAAACTCAAGGATAAGGTGTCCAAAATTTGAAAAGATAAACCAGATATCTGCGGGCAGCTCAATGACGCGCTCTGAGGTATTCCATTCCTGGTTTACTAATGGTCTAAATAGACCGTACTGATGATATTTCAATACTGGTCTACTAATGGCATAAATGACTCGTTATGGGGATATGCCATTCCTGGTTTACTAATGGTCTAAACGGGCTGAGTGTGGCGTGCTGAGGGTATAATATTTCGCGAAATCAGATATCTTCAACATTTATTTACACATGTCTTAGATGGCAAATTCTAAATTGTATCAATAAAAAATATTGCTGTTTAAAATAAGCAGAACTTCAAGGAGCAAACACATTTCTACTAATAAAAACTTGGACAAAGCATTACGTAATTTGAATTGTTTGTATTGTTTCTCTTGCGGTAGGAGATCTATGCAGACAGGCACCATAATGTGCGGACCGAATGTGTCTAGAAGAGAGTTTCAGTAACTACGACATGGTGGAGGAGATTTCTGCAGACAGGCACCATAATGTGCGGACCGAATGTGTCTAGAAGAGAGTTTCAGTAACTACGACATGGTGGAGGAGATTTCTGCAGACAGGCACCAAAATGTGCGGGCCGAATGTGTCTAGAAGAGAGTTTCAGTAACTACGACCAGATGTTGATTTTGCTGCTTGTTAAACAATCACTGAGGTAATAAAAACAAACCCAACACAAACGAAGCCCCCATCTTCTCAAGTCTGACGTCACTGAGATCTTTCATTTGATTCTTTTATTACTTACGGCACATTGATTTTAAATATTGTTTTTGTTTATATGTGTTTCAGATTACTTCGTTTTTTTTAATTGAAAGAATGTGGTTAATTTATACAGGAATGTCTTTGGGGGATAATTTAGTGGTCGCTGCTTTTGTTTGTATAAAAAAAGACAATTTTAATCGTGTCTTTCAATTGGAATGGTTCTTTGTATTCAATTAGTTTACATGCAGTCTGTTTTTTTAAAATTAAATATAAACATATTACTTAAAATATGGATACCAGAAGTGCTGTACAAAACGAAAATTGTGATGAATTTTTATTAAAATATGTATTTTCTTGGTGTAAACATGAATCGGCTATAAAACCTGCATGTGTCATTTGCAATGAAGCTATTGTCTAGCGAAGCTATTGTCTAGCGAAGCTATTGTCTAGCGAAGCTATTGGCTAGCGAAGCTATTGTCTAACGAAGCTATTGTCTAGCGAAGCTATTGTCTAGCGAAACGTGTGGCTAGCGAAACTATTGTCTAGTGGAGCTATTGTCTAACGAAGCTATTGTCTGGCGAAACCTGTGGCTAGCGCAACTATTGTCTAGTGAAGCTATTGTCTAGCGAAGCTATTGTCTAGTGACGCAAGCAATCTAAATATTTATTTAACAAAATCCATCCCCCTATTCCAAGGCTCGCAACCGCATTTTTTTTCCACGTTCCTGAACTATAATTAATATTCTAATTACCCGCCCGAAATTATACAGCAGATTTATTAAGCCAATTAGTTTAGACAAACAAAAGAACATCTAAGTCTAAGCACTAAACGTACTGACAATATTTTTAAGAATCTCATTTAGCGCAGCTTTCGGGAATTTTCCTTCATGCTCCATTTGAAAAAACAGATTTTTGGGGGGGTTTGGGGGAGAGGTTTGGGGGTCAGGTGTGGGGTTGAAAATGGGAAAAAAAATGTGCTAACATTGGTAACGAGTCTATGGACCAAACTTCGGATCGATAGGTTGGCGGAAAGTGGGTCAATTAGCCGTCCGAAAATGTTGCCGGTTACCCACAAGCGAAAGTTCAGATAATATAAAGGATTTTTTGTTTTTTTTTAAATGAGAATTTACGGGGGAAAAAAAGTTTCAGAGATTATGCAAATCTACTTTTTAATCATTTCGGATAAACAACAAAACGCTTTTCCTTTCTTTTCAAATCCCATTTAATATTTACTCATTTTTTTTATGTTCGTGGTTTTTTATGTTCATGGTTTTTTATGTTCATGGTTTTTTATGTTCATGGTTTTTTATGTTCATGGTTTTTTATGTTCATGGTTTTTTTATGTTCATGGTTTTTTATGTTCATGGTTTTTTATGTTCATGGTTTTTTATGTTCATGGTTTTTTATGTTCATGGTTTTTTATGTTCATGGTTTTTTATGTTCATGGTTTTTTATGTTCATGGTTTTTTATGTTCATGGTTTTTTATGTTCATGGTTTTTTATGTTCATGGTTTTTTATGTTCATGGTTTTTTATGTTCATGGTTTTTTATGTTCTGGTTTTTTATGTTCATGGTTTTTTATGTTCATGGCTTTTTATGTTCATGGTTTTTTATGTTCATGGTTTTTTATGTTCATTGTTTTTTATGTTCATGGTTTTTTATGTTCATGGTTTTTTATTTCACTTTTTTGTTTGTTCAAATTGAAACTTCAGAAAATCGTTTCCCTCCTCTGCTCACTCTCTCACGTGTGAAGCGAAGGGGAGATAGCTGTCAGGGAAAACTGACTTGTGATAACCGGTGCTACTCCACGGGCGCCCATCTCACACAGGGTGCAGGGCGCGCATTAGTTTGCTCATCGGCGTTTTGAACGTCGATTCTGTAAAATAAAAATGTCTGAAGAGGGAACACACACACACACACACATATATACACACACATTCACACACACACACACACACACACAAAGAAAATCAGGCTTACTAAGATGGATCGAGAGAATGATCGGCCTTCACCTACTAGTATCGTAGAATCCAGAATGCTAATGTTAAATGCCATCCGCCGTGATAAATGAGATTCAATTTGATACTGCAAGGGAATCTGGAAAAGGGAAAAGGGGGGGGGGGGTCATTTCCGCAACATGATTTAATTATTTCCACAATTTTTTTTTTTTTGAAGTAACGTTATCTCTTTATACAGAATATACGCCAAACATTGACAGCAATGAAACTCCCGCATCCTGAACGCGTACGTGTGTTAGTCGACGGTGCGTAGCTCCAGCCACAACGGTGCGTAGCTCCAGCCACCACGGTGCGTAGCTCCAGCCACCACGGTGCGTAGCTCCAGCCACAACGGTGCGTAGCTCCAGCCACAACGGTGCGTAGCTCCAGCCACAACGGTGCGTAGCTCCAGCCACCACGGTGCGTAGCTCCAGCCACAACGGTGCTTAGCTCCAGCCACAACGGTGCGTAGCTCCAGCCACCACGGTGCGTAGCTCCAGCCACAACGTTGCTTAGCTCCAGCTACCACGGTGCGTAGCTCCAGCCACCACGTGTTCCCTGAGGTGTCGTGGACGTTGTGTTGTGCGGTTGTTGACTAGGGCTCTCTACGGAGGAAATTTTAAAAAAAAAAATATGTGGTGCTAGTTTCGACCTTACGTAAAGGATTACGTGACTGTGATGGGTGACCATGTTCGAACAGAACAATTCCAAGCAAGATTTAGTAAGACGGCGCCAAGAAACGCAGTTATGGTGTGAATTGCTACGGAATTTCGCTGTTTTGCAGTGTTTTGTGTCAATAGGAAAAGGAAGTTTGGTTGACCAGTGAATTTTTCTGGAGTGAGAATCACTCCTATTTCTCCAGAAGGTGCCGCCTTCGCCTCAACGAAATCTTCTAGGAACATCTTTCAAACTGAACATCTTTCAAACTGAACATCGTTCAAACTGAACATCTTTCAAACTGAACATCGATCAAACTGAACATCTTTCAAACTGAACATCGATCAAACTGAACACCAGCATATACGTGAGTCCGCCGATGTTGAAGAACATAGTTACATTTTCTTACGGCTCACAGATTGGACCATTCTTGATGGATGCCAGATCTTTGAGCCAGGATGATGTATTGTGGAAATTTCTGGCTATGGTGTACTAGGATCCTGTTTTTATAGGAATGCACTATTCATCCGAAGAAGGTCACTGTTATAGCCTGTGTGTTGACCTTATTTTGCTGTAGTCCACCAATTATTTCCCAGCGTATTTTATTTGTATATTTACGTCACCGATTAAAGGCGTAGCTCTCTACAACTACCCAAACATCCTTTGATTGGAACACGTTTTTTACGTTCAAATATTTTCTAAATGGAAGATAGAGAATGCGCTCGGGTTATGCAATTTCTAGAATATCTCTCTTTGGGGGGGAGGGGGGGGGGGTCTAACTCCCTCCTATAAATATGCCGTCAGTTTTCCCAACCAGATGAAGTTTGCTAAACACGAGACATATTACGAAACTTACCTGACTTAAAAAATAGCCTTTACTCTGTGTATGTATGTATTAATATTTGTATTTTTCCAAGATTATACTTTTTCACGTGCTGTGCTGTAAGTTAATTGTATATTTATATAAACTTAACAGTATAATTAAATTGCATTTTTTTTATCACTGGCTTTGGTATCGTTTTTTCTTTGTATTCTGGCTTATTGTCCCTTGTTACATATTGTTAATCTATCGAGTCTAATCTTCATCATCATCATCATGTCCCGTAGTCTTTCGACCGTTGGGGCGCCACAGATGACATAAAAACTATTCTTCTCCATTCCTCTCGGTCTCCTGCCCTATGCATAGCATCGCCTAGTTGTAATCTCGTCCATTATTTGATGTTATCTTCCCATCTTTTTCTCTGTCTTCCTCTTCTTCTTCCTCCTCTAGTTGTACCATGCACGATTTCTTTGGCGAACCCTTGTTTTCTGGTCACGTGGCCCTACCATTCAAGTTTGCGGTTTTTACAGACGCCAGGAGGTCATCGTACTGCCCAATTGCAAAGCTGTATAATGGTCCGTAACAGTCACATTGAACAAACAAGTCGATCAGATGTCCACTTCTGTGGACAGAGCCCCCATTCCAGAACCATGTTAATTGGTGCCGTCTTTTTATCAAACACGGTCTCCCTTTACGTTCACTGGCATAAGAGACCCATTTCCAACCAGACCATACAATCGTTTTCACTTTTATGGTAATGTTGCAGCATTAAGCTAATGCACAGTATGCGTTCAAGGTGTGGACAAGTGCACAGTTGACATCGGCTAGTACGCGTTCAAGATGTTGAGATGTGCACAGTTGACAAACGCTTGTAAGCGTTAATGATGTGGAGCTATGCACTGTTGACAAACGCTTGTAAGCGTTCAAGAAGCAGGAGTTTTAGCCCAAAGCTGTACTTGAACTTAGATGATCGGCAGGTGAAAAAAAAAGTGGAAGGAGTGAAGAGAGCATGAGACAAGGAAAATCATTTGGAGGGAAGGAGAATGGAGGTGCTGGGTTTGATATCATGGGGAACGGGAGGAGATAACCTGGAGGTAAATATACGGTAATTAAATATTGAAGTAGAAGTTTGCGGAGGTGTAACTCTAGGAGACGTTTTCCAAAAACATCATATGTGAAAACAAATTGTGTTAGACCAGGGAAAGTATGAAATTATTAGAATGGTGCGGATTGACAACTGTCTATGCAGGAAACATGCCCTCGAGGCTCCTAGGGAGACCCCAGACCAGGGCTTTATAGGCTTTTGTATATCATCGTCTGCTGTCCACTGGCAGTGTTGTTATAGATAGGTTTTAGGGCCTATGTTGTGCCGAGCCACTAAACGGGGGCCAACTAAGAGCTTAATTGAGCCTTGAATACAAGGACTGTGGGGACATGCCCTCAATAGATCCGACTAGACAGGTCTAACTTTGTTAGCAAGTCTCCCAGTAGAGGCCCACTCATGTGACCACTCTGTCAGCAATAGACCAGCAGTCTGAACTCTGTGGGCTCAACGGGGATGAATTAGCTCCATCACTACAAAAAAATGCCACGATAACTCGGAGAGCGCGCAAGCGAGGGAGGCAGCTCATTATTACCCTGCTAGTATCAATGGAGATAAGAGCCTCCGTTGTAACATCTTCTGCCCGAGGAGAGTTCCAACGGTAAAAGAGACCGACGATAAGATTAATATTCTTTTCGGGCGCACCGCATTTTTAAACGTTTCTGAGGTGAACGGGTGTGTGCGTTGGGGTGGGCTGTGTGGTGAGGTGGGGTGTCTGTTAGGTGGGGTATGTGGTGTGGTTGAGTGTGTGGTGATGTAGGGTGTGTTGTGGAGTGGGGGTGTATGGTGAGGTGGGGGTTGGTTTGAGGTCGGCTGTACGATTTTGAAGTGGGTTGTTGGGGGTGGGGTGTTTGTTGGGGTTGTGTGTTGGGGTTGTGTGTTGGGATTGTGTGTTGGGGTTGTGTGTTGGGGTTGTGTGTTGGGGTTGTGTGTTGGGGTTGTGTGTTGGGGTTGGGTGTTGGGGTTGTGTGTTGGGGTTGTGTGTTGGGGTTATGTGTTGGGGTTATGTGTTGGGGTTGTGTGTTGGGGTTATGTGTTGGGGTTGTGTGTTGGGGTTGTGTGTTGGGGTTATGTGTTGGGGTTGTGTGTTGGGGTTGTGTGTTGGGGTTGTGTGTTGGGGTTATGTGTTGGGGTTGTGTGTTGGGGTTGTGTGTTGGGCTACTGTTGGGATCTCGGAGTGCGGGATGTTTTTAAATGGGGTCTGTTGTGGTCGGAGGTTTCGGGGTGGTGTGGTGTTTGGGGTGGAGATATGGCTGTGTTGGGGGTGTGAGTGGTTGAGGAATTGATGGGAATGCATTACATCCAAGCTGACCTAGAAGTGTATGACAATGTGAGAGGAGAATGGTGTGAAGTTCAAAAGGTGATTGTTCTGTGATGATAGTTCTGTGAAGCTTCTTCTGTGATGATTGTTCTGTGATGATTGTTCTGTGGTGATCGTACTGTTATGATAGTTCTGTGACGCTTCTTCTGTGATGATCGTTCTGTAATGATTGTTCTGTGATGATCGTTCTGAGATGATCGTTCTGTGATGATTGTTCTGTGATTGTTTTTTTTTTATATATTCTTGAAGTCTAGTTAAGTCTTTAAACTAAAACGAGGGGTGAGGTTTGAGTATTTGCAAAATATCTGGATCCTAAATTATTTTTTTTAATGAAAGATTTTTGCATAATTGAGGATTAATACTTGATATATAATTCTAATCAATACTTGATATATAATTCTAATTAATACTTGATATATAATTCTAGACAGATATTTATTCGGACCGAAGAAAGACGAAATGAAGGGGAAAAAAACGAAACAGCGAACGAAGATGAACATCTAAAATCTCTCAATTTAAATGTAAAAAAATCACACTTCCTCCAAAGTTTTCGTTTGCTTCCTGGCCTAATGTAATGAAACCTGTTCAGAAATTGAAAGAGCACTTTCCGTGGTAATTGTTCGTTAAAACAAAATTAAAAGCCAAATTTTCCCTAAATTGGAATTTTTAAATTTTTTTTTTCAAATTCACAATTTAAAAAAAAAAAAAGTAGTTTTCCTACATTTATTTGTTTCGGACAGCATGAGGTCCAAGAATTGTGGTTTCTGCTTTTATATTCATGAAAATAATATCTTACATTTGCAACATATTAAGAATTGTAGTGTTCCTGATTGCGTAACCAATATGAGTTAAAACAAAGATTTCTGAAATTAGGAAAGAAACAATGCTACAAATGATTACGGTTGAGGTGATTAAATTCCCTGCGGAGCTACAAGTTGCTTCCTCTGGTCTTTGACATCCAGCTTTTATTTAAACTTTCTTCCTTTTTTAAAATTTAAACCAAAATTTTCTATGAAACAAACCTGTATTAAAATATATTTATTTAAAACAAAAATGTATTTTTTTAACTTTTTTCTTTTTTAACAAGCATGTACTTAAATATATATATTTATTGAGAAAAACATGTATTTAGAATTATATTTATTTAAAACAAACATGTATTTAAAAATATATTTATTTAAAACTAACATGTATTCAAAATAAAACATTTTAAAAATTACAGAATTTATTCAAAACATACAGCATTTATTTAAAGATAAGAATAGAACTTGGTCGTAGTGAGTGGACACATGCAACCATCTGTTTCGGAATATTTTATGAGATAGCCTCGTGTGTTTTGATCCAACCGAAAATTATTCGACAAGATCACCTCCCATCGAATGTTCAATGTAATAATGGCGTCGTTTATCGTCTGCGATCTCGCCCAGAAACGCTGTGTGAAGAATCTCCGTTGACAAGAATCACAATTAACTCGTGGACAACAAATTATCCAAGCCGAGCTCTACTCTTTATCTAGGTCTCATATGTAAATAACACATCTCAAAATAGGCCCTTCTTTTCATTTCTTTCTTTTTTATTTTGTCACTATTTCCCCAGAAAATTCGCTTTTCTTAAGAGGCTGACATTCAACCCTCCGTATCTCTAGCGGACAGTTCCGGTCAGCCATCCAATATGCGAGCCATCGCCGAATCCTCGCTGGTTGTTATACGCCCTTACATGACAGAGGTCGTGACCCCCCTTAAAACGTTACCATGGTAACCCGAGACGCCAAGATTATTGGATAAGGACAATAATTTTTACGCTTCCCTCTTTTCCCTCAACATTCTCACCAACACTCCCCACTTCTCCCCCCCCTCCACCTCCACCACCCCCAGCAACCCCTACAAACCCTACTCAAGCTCCACCAGGAAAAGCGTTATAAATAGTTTCCCTTTCCTTTCAACGATTGTTGTATTAGATTGTTATATTAGATTGTTGTATTAGATTGTTGTATTAGATTGTTGTATTAGATTGTTGTATTAGATTGTTGTATTAGATTGTTGTATTAGATTGTTGTATTAGATTGTTGTATTAGATTGTTGCATTAGATTGTTGTATTAGATTGCTATATTTTATAGTTTAAATTGGATTGTTGTATTCCATAATTCTATTGAATTGTTATCTTTGGATTGTTGTATTGGATTGCTGTATTGGATTGTTGTATTGGATTGTTGTATTGGATTGTTGTATTGGATAGTATTATATTGTTGTATCGTATTGCTGTTTTCGATTGTTGTAAATTATTGTTTGTAGAACAATGTGTTACACTAATGTTGTAGTAAAGATAGATGATCTAATTGGTGTAAGACTTTCGTATTTCTTTTTAGTTTGGTCAATAAAGGTAGGTCGCTCGTACGTGCTGTACATAAATACTCTACACGGATGCTGTACATGACTGTGGTACGCATCTTATGTACGCTAATTTTGTACACGAGTGATGTCATGATGTCAATGATTTATTTAAAAAGTCGTGTTTCGTGGCTCGAGTGGAGCTCCCTTGATGTCTCCTCGCCTGTCCGCCATCTTGGCAGCACGCAAGTTTTAGACTTTGCCGTAAATTTACACTCGCTGTTTTGCTGTAAATTTACACTCGCTGTTTTGCTGTAAATTTACACTCACTGTTTTGCTGTAAATTTACACTCACAGTTTTGCTGTAAATTTACACTCGCTGTTTTGCTGTAAATTTACACTCACTGTTTTGCTGTAAATTTACACTCACTGTTTTGCTGTAAATCTACACTCACTGCTTTGCTGTAAATTTACACTCACTGTTTTGCTGTAAATTTACACTCGCTTTTTTGCTGTAAATTTACACCAGCTGTTTTGCTGTAAATTTACACTAACTGTTTTGCTGTAAATTTACACTCGCTGTTTTGCTGTAAATTTACACTCACTGTTTGTTTACAGGTACAGTTTATTTTTTCTTTCTGTAACACCATCGTTATTCCAGATGCAGATGTTACGTTTCATTCGTGAGCTGGATGTAATAATGTAATAATTTACGTCTATCTTCTAATCAGTCAATCACTTACCTTGTCATCCTCATCTCTTTAATGACATGAGACAGACGTTAGGCATCACTACAATATTTTTTTTTTATCACTTGACGTATTTCACAATAATAATACATTGGAAAAAGATAACACAGTGTCCTTCACATAATAAAAAAATCACACTATTACACACGATAGTATAGGATGAACAATAGAATTATTGCAAGAGCAAAACATATCAAGAATCTCCTTACTTGACAATACTTCCGCTATCTCTTTCATACGTCCCTCTGCTTCCTGTTTTTATTCCTTTTAAAAAACCAAAATATAATTTTCCGAAATAAAGTTATTATTTAAATCTATGATCTGTTACACTTTCGTTTCCTTTTTTTTTTTACGTTTCTTATTTTCACACAGCTCAAATGGTGAACGTTTCATTTTTAGGTTCACTAGAACAATGAAATATACAAAATAACCGCCTCTTTCTGGCATTGGTGTAGTCATTTGTGTAACTTTTACTAGTTGCGACCCCGTGTGAACCCGGGTTATTGCTCTAAAGAAAGTAAATAAAATACTACATGTTTTTGTATATTCTTTTTTCCCCTCCGGTTGTCTTATTAATCTCAAGCATTTAACGTGTTTCTGTCTTAAAGCTCGCATTAAGATTAAGCCATTAATTTTTATATTTTTGTTTAAACGAATTGCTTACTTTTCTCCTTTGAGCTTTAAAAAAATCCTGGGAGATTGGTTTTTTTAAAAGCATTTTAACTTGTCATTGTCCCCAAACATTGTCAACTCCGGATAATTAAGGTTATGAAAAATTGAATCATAAAAAAAAAAAAAAAGAACCAAACGAAACAACAAAAAAAACCAACAACTCAAATTGTAAATATGACTTACCTTAATTCTAGTATTTACGTTATGTCGTTGTCCCCGCCTATCGGGTACAATTTAACAGTACATTCTCTATCTTAAAAAAATATGTCACCAAATTATTACTTTCATGAGCCTTCTTAGTCTTTTTTTTTTTTTTTAAATCATAATGGCGACCAGTTGGTGCCTGGTTGACCAGGAGCAATTCTTTTGTGTCAGTCCAAGATGTTGTTATAGACTGTGCGTTGACCTAGTTCAAGCCGTGGCATGCAGCCATTGTCTTCCACTTTGTTTTGTTACTGACGTCACATATTAGCTTGGTGACAACGTGCTGCCACTCCTCCCTCGACCGCCCATCGGTTGGGAAGTTTGTTTACGTTTCCAGAAAGGTCTACATAGAGGGAGAAAAAATCTCGGGTGATAGAATATCAGACTTTCTTCTCGGGGGGGGGGGGGGTCTGACCCCCTCTATATAAATTAGAAGGTCGACTGTGATCGGCAGACTTAAAAGAGACTTACATACTTACTAGATTTTCCATTTTTTAAATAAAATATTAAATACAAATTATGTATCTTTCTAGTGTTATAAGATTTCACTTGCTGTGCTGTAAAATAAGAATATAGTTTTAATTTCTGTATATTTGATTTTGAATTTTTGTTATCAACTTAATAATATAATTAAATTTTTGTCAATAGCATTAGCTTTGTTATCGTTTTTCTTTGCATATTGATTTTCAGTCCTTCATAACTCATCTAACGAACCAGATAAAATTAGTTTAACCATGTAAAGGTACGTAACAATAATATCTTAACTATAAGTGTTACTAACACAACTCAGCGTCTGTGTGTTTAAACCAGAGGCCCCCAAGCTTTTTTTTCTCGTAGACCCCTTGCCATGTTTTTCGGTTTTGTGTAGACCCCCTGCTTACCCGATATCACCTGCTAGTTTATAATAATTCTTAAACAGATTTATGTTTTTAAAATTTTTACCTTATTTTTACTTTATTATTTATGAAGGAAGATATATGTCTTTATATTATAAGGTAATATTATGCAAGTAAATAGGTATTATCTGTTTATGTGAATCATTCCATTCACGGAATTCCAAAATAGAAGTCACGACATGAGATCCACTAATCGTTGACCCCCATTTTCATTTCATGGACCCCCAATTTTTTTTTTCCTCGCTGACATGGACCCCTTGCAAGCTGCCGTCCACTTTGGGAATCACTGGTTTAAAGAAAGGAAAACGAATCTTGTATTATGCGAAGTTCTGTAAGAGTCTCGCGTGCTATTGACGAGATTTTTTTGACATTAAACCAATGCCTGCAACATGAACATTACTGGATATAATGTATATGGTAAGTCAATGAATATGATCGTGGGGCCCGAAGCATTTCTTTTGTCTAAGAGCATATTATGACTTTCAAAGTTGGTGTATCTGGTTGAAAATCAATTATTTAATGGTAAAATACAAAGCAGACAATTTTAAACATCTTTTGATTAAATATATCAATATATTTAATTATATCTTACATATAAATATGTATTTGGGAAATAAATTTGAATTCACAGCTGCATTTAAATTTGTCTTTTTTTTTTTTTTTTTTTTTTTTTTTTTTTTTTTTTTTTTTTTTTTTTTTTTTTTTTTTTTTTTTTTTTTTTTTTTGTTGTTGTTGTTGTTGTATTGATGCATAGCTTAATTAGAATGCAGCGGGTGAGGTTCATTATTATTGATTCAATCTTCTCCTACAGTTTTTTCATCCCGCGGGCCAATACTTTGTAAACAGTTTGGTACTTTTAACATGGGCCAAAATAAATGATTATAAAGTATAATGCATGTGATAATACTGTGCATGATACTTACGCACACGATGAGACCCAACTTGATTACAGTATTCGAGATTATAGTGTCATCAATTTAAATGCGCGTGATTAAAGTGTAAATGATTATAATACACCGGAGCATCGTGTAAAGCCTGGTAGGTAAAATGTTTAGAAATTCGATTACTGGGAGGACCGAATACTGGAGTATCGAGTCTACTGGGGGGACCGAATACTGGAGTATCGAGTCAGTTGTGGTTGGTAAAATGTTTAGAAAGTCGATTACTAAGGGGGCAGCGAATTAGATGGCAATATGTGTTTCCCAAACAAAGTTGTACTTCATCACAAAATGTGGCAATTCACATTATCCTGTGTTCCATTGTATCCATTGTATCACCAAAGACATGTTACGGTGTTCAATCAAACATAATATAATTAAATCTAATTAAAGGAGTAGCGCTGCTGCTGTCAAGATTGCGTAAAGAGTGTTTGACTTTGATGACTGACAATAATGCGGTCTCGTCGAATGATGTCATATTCTAACTTAATCATTTGTAAAGTTCTTATATTTAAGGGAACGGTCATTCTGTAGAAAAATAAGCGCGCACACACACACACACACACAAATTATGTCATGGGCGTCAAACTCTATTATGGATTGATTGTAGACTAGAGCCATTCCATACTGACCAACTATTTTATGCTACCTACAGACCAACTATTTTAGGCTCCAAACAGACCAACTATTTTAGGCTCCATACAGACCAACTATTTTAGGCTCCATACAGACCAACTATTTTAGGCTCCATACAGACGAACTATTTAGGGCTCCCTACAGACCAACTATTTTAGGTTCCATACAAACCAACTATTTTAGGCTCCCTACAAACCAACTATTTTAGGCTCCATATAGACCAAGGATTTTAGGTGCCATACAGACCAACTATTTTAGGCTCCCTACAGACCAACTATTTTAGGCTCCATACAGACCAACTATTTTAGGCTCCCCACAGACCTACTATTTTAGGCTCCCTGCAGACCAACTATGTTAGGCTCCCTACAGACCAACTATTTTAGGCTCCATACAGACCAACTATTTTAGGCTCCCTACAGACCAACTACTTTATATTCCATACAGACCAAGCATTTTAGGCTCCCTACAGACCTACTATTTTAGGCTCCATACAGACCTACTACTTTATATTCCATACAGGCCAAGCATTTTAGGCTCCCTACAGACCTACTATTTTAGGCTCCCTACAGACCTACTATTTTAGGCTCCCTACAGACCTACTATTTTAGGCTCCCTACAGACCAATATTTTAGGCTCCCTACAGACCAACTATTTTAGGCTCCATACAGACCTACTATTTTAGCTTCCATGCAGACCAACTAGTTCAGGTAACACACTATGTTTACGGCAGCAGAAGTTTGGTTTACACTTCATTGTAATCCATGATTTCAAAAATCTTTTTTGATATTCATTAAAAAAATTCTGGGTCTCAAATAAAATTGTTTATTTCAAAAATATAGCTGAATGAACTTCAGGTCTGGTAATTCGATGCGCACATCGTCAGTATTTATGTGAGTTTTATCTTACTTTTTTAAAGCAACCGCTGAACGATAGGAGAGAGAGTGGGAGTGGAAGAGTGGGAGTGGGAGAGGGAGAGAGAGAGAGATGAAAACTAGGCTTGTGGGAAACGAATAAATTAGGCTAGAACAGAAATTTTACTTTCCTTAAAAATAAGTAATAAAATCCTAAGATCCATGATGTATTTGAAGTCAACATATGTTAACATTTATGATAGGAACTAGGAAATTCTTTGGAATATGTTAATGAAATCTTAGAATTTATCTTCTTCTTCTTTTTTTATGTGTGTGGGTAAGTGTGAAAAATTATTTTTTTTTTTTTTTTGGGGGGGGGGGCTATTTTCAAATGTAATAAATTCTTTTATGTTTATAAATTATTCAAATTATTGTGTAAATGTGTGGGGTTGTGGGTGCAATATGGAAATTGGGTGGAGAAACGTTTGGGGGGAGGGGGGGGGGGACATAAAGGCCGTAATGATGTAGGAATTTAAAAAAAAACTTGAAAAATTGTAGGCGTGAGCGAAAGGCTGGGTGGAATCGTGGAGTGGGCGTGGAACCAATGGGGGGTAGACAAGCTGACATGGGGAGAGGGGTGAAAGTGGTGTGGAAGGGGGGTGATGCATGGTTTAGTGAGCACGTGCAGAGAAGTGTGAAGACAATTTTTTTGCAATGAATGATCCTAACGATGAAAACAGATTTATCCCCTCCTGCAGTTTTCTCAAAATGAGGATTGATAAGCCAAGAGGGGAGAATGGGGGCGGGGGGTTGGAGCGGGGGTGGTGAGGGTAGTGGGTTGAGGGGGAGGTTCGGGTGAATGTTATTAGGCGATGCGATGATCTAAGGCGCCGGGAAGTGTCGGGAATAAACGTAACAAATTGCGCACAACCTTTTGAAGCAACAATAAAATATTGGCCTGTGCTCAGAACAGAGGCACTTGGATGAGTTATTTATCATGTCATTTGTTTTATTATTAGAAGTGATTGAAGGGGGCTGAGGGTGGGGTAGGGTGGGTGGGATGTGGTCGGGGTACGAGGCGGAAACAAATAATGAACGCATATATGTAATCATATTGTAAGTTAAAGGAAAATAAAAAAATCAGTATGGGGCTGAAAGCACAGACTGGAGCTGATGTGACGGGACACAAGAAGGCAGAAGAAAATCGTGCACAAGAAGGCAGAAGAAGATCCTGCACAAGAATGCAGAAGAAGATCGTACAATGAAATGTTCAAGAAGGCAGAAGAAGATCGTACAATGAAATGTTCTTCTAGCCAGTGGCGTAGCAAGCGGGGGCACAAATCTTGATTCGCCCCTGCCACGGAAAAAAAATTCCCTTACAGCTGGCCGAAAATTCAGCCTCTCTATATAACGAAAAAAAGTGACGCCCGGGGGGTGGACAGCCCCCCCCCTCCACACCCCCTCCTCACGCCACGATCACTTTCTCAAAGAAATAAGTATATTAAATGGTGATTAAATGGTTTAGAAGTTTCAAAATTTGACACCTCAATCCAGGTCTACACTTATCATGTGAGCGTCTTCTTTTGACACTGGCAAGGAATGAGCAAATTGGAGTTGGCCAACTTATTGTTAGTGTTTAGGCTTGAATTTATATGATTGCTGGGTAGTAGCTGGCTCGTAACTAGCTGGCTGAGTACTAGCTGGCTCGTAACTAGCTGGCTGAGTACTAGCTGGCTCGGTAGTAGCTGGCTTAGTACTAGGTGCATGGCTCGTACTAGCTGGGCACTAGCTGGCTCGTACTAGCTGGCTCGTAACTAGCTGGCTTGTACTAGCTGGCTCGTAACTAGCTGGCTCCTACTAGCTGGCTCGTACTATCTGGCTGAGTACTAGCTGGCTCGATACTAGCTGCATGGCTCGTACTAGCTGACTGAGTACTAGCTGACTGAGTACTAGCTGGCTAAGTACTAGCTGACTGAATACTAACTGGCTAAGTACTAGCTGACTGAGTACTAGCTGACTGAGTACTAACTGACTGAGTACTAGCTGACTGAGTACTAGCTGACTGAGTACTAGCTGACTGAGTACTAGCTGACTGAGTACTAGCTGACTGAGTACTAACTGACTGAGTACTAGCTGACTGAGTACTAGCTGACTGAGTACTAGCTGACTGAGTACTAGCTGACTGAGTACTAGCTGACTGAGTACTAGCTGACTGAGTACTAGCTGACTGAGTACTAGCTGACTGAGTACTAGCTGACTGAGTACTAGCTGACTGAGTACTAACTGACTGAGTACTAGCTGACTGAGTACTAGCTGACTGAGTACTAGCTGACTGAGTACTAGCTGACTGAGTACTAGCTGACTGAGTACTAGCTGACTGAGTACTAGCTGGCTTGGTACTTGCTGGCTTCGGTATAATCCAATCTTTAAAAAAAAAAAAAAAATGAATCATTCAGAATTTTAGCTAAAAACTCTTCCTCAAATAGTTTAAACATAAATTTGGAGACATGTATGTAATAGATTCAAACAGGGTCGCCCCTGTATATAAAATACACTTTTGATAAACGAATGCTGATAAATATCCACCCAGAAACAGGGGTCATATCCACACAAACTACGGATACAACTCCATGAGACAGCATCGTCCCGAATGGGGGAGGTAAGTTGTCTTCAATAACATTCCTTTTTCTTTTCTTTTTTGTCTTCTTTAACCAGTATTTGCAGACTGCTGACATCTTTCCGTTTTCATAAGACTGTCTGCAGTAGTGTCTGTTGAATACTAAATAAACATTACAGAAATATCCGACATCAGACAGGACAGAGATATATATTATTAGTGGTTATTTCAAAGCTCACTTGAAAAGCAAACGTGGCAGGTCGTCTAACGGATGAAGCATCTCCTGCACCAACATTTGTAAAAAGACAATAAATCACATTCCGAGACGTGCATCCGATGCCATCTTCGATATTTTAAACTCGTCTTTCGTCAATGTAATATTTTTACATTCTTACTGCATGAAGCAATGTTTAAAGAATATATATTTTTGGCTGCAAACCAGATTTTAAAATAAATATCTTAAGGTGACCCCCCAACCCCCCAACCCCCGGGGTCTATCATTATTCATAAAAATTATTGTTGACCCACCCCTATGCTATTTCATTATCAAAAAATACAGGCACACATCAAAGCCTTTAAGGTTAAACATTTGTCGCCTACATAGCTCGGGGGAGGGGAGTTGAAGGGTGCCCCACACCCCGTCTCTGATGAGCTGACATAAGAATTGTTTTGCTTTGACATTGATTTCAACTTTTAGTGTCACAAATGTGATATATTATTCCGGAAGAGGGGGACGGGAGGGGGGGGGTATAATTTGTATCATTAACAGAAGTAGAAATCAAACAATTACCCATGAAATTCACAAACAGCTTTAGAATTTTTTCTATACTATAAATTCGATCAGTTTTACTCACGGTGAAGATATGCGTCTTTTGTAAGTTATCCTTATTGAAGATTTGCCCTACTCATTGGCACGCATATTTCATCTCCATTTGACAAACTCGGCTCATTTGATAAACTTTTGTAGCTACATTTCGGTACTCTTTGATTTGCGCCCATATATATATCGATCTTGTGTTTATTCCGATTTTTAAACAAATATTTTATTTAATTTAAAAAAAAATATTTAAAATATACAACAAAATCATAAGAAAACAACAACAAAACCAACCCTAAAAAATGTTTTTGCGATTTGCAAAGCTCAGTCTTAAGCCGAAGTGAGACTCAACTAATTTCTTTAATAAAAAAAAAACTTTAAAGTTTGTTACAAACAAAAACAGACAAACGAAAACTCCCAATTCTACTTTATATCAGAAAATCACATTATCTTGAATGTGTGTCCGTGTTTCTATGCTGACACTGTTATACACTTGCATCCATAAAATATACAACAAAGTCCTACGTGGCCATGATCAAAACCGTTACAAAGGGAGGCTGCATGTTTTACGGTTAAAAAACAAATAATTAAAAATTGATCCGTAACAATGCTCGAAAAGTAGATGAGATACTTGATTGGTCAACTATAGTCACGTGATCTTTTGTGTTGTACATACTTGGTTTAATTGAAGAATCGGTTTTTTAAACGGGGTGAATAATATGGGAATGTTATGTAATATATATATATATATATATATAATTTATTTATCATATGTGATGGCCCACGATCAATTTATTGATTATTTTGGCACTTGGTTTGATTTAAGAGTTTGCCGTCTTTTAGACTTAGATGAGTTGCCGTCTTTTAGACTTTGATGAGTGGTCGTCTTTGAGACTTGGATGAGTTGCCGTCTTTGAGACTTAGGTGAGTTGCCGTCATTTAGACTTAGATGAGTGGCCGTCTTTTAGACTTAGATGAGTGGCCGTCTTTGAGACTTAGATGAGTTGCCGTCTTTTAGACTTAGATGAGTGGCCGACTCTGAGACTTAGATGAGTTGCTGTCCATGGGTAACGAGTTGCCGTCCAAGGAGGTTTCTTCTTGAATCCTGCACGTGACGTACCGTACCCTCCGCATTAAAGAGGGCTTGTAATTTCTCAGACCGGAAAACGTCATAGCGCACGACTAATGTTACTATTTTTAGATCGTCTGACAAATAAATCTGAAAACACGTTTTACAACGAAAAAAAATTTCTATTAACTATAACTTGTCCCCAACACAAAACAAAAACTGAAATTGGATTGATAATCAAAATGTTAGTTCACAAACTTTTTTGTCTTTCTTTTAGCTTTCTACTAGATTCCCTCTAAAAAAATCATTAAAATAAAATTTCTATCGTTTCTATCTATTTATCTGCGTAACTTCAAGAAATAAATAAAAATAATAAAAATTAAAAGGGGTAATATAGACATACGTTTTGCCGTTTTAAAAAAAAGTCGACCAGCTCTAAGTGTCGTGCCAGTGTTTCAGGTCAAGAGATTCATTCCCAGCTTCCCATTGGCCTCAGCTCAAGCCTGTAAGCATCGCATCAGAGTTGAGCTCTTGTGCAGCACATGATTACTCCCCCTCTTGGCTTACGGTAAGCCGCCAGAAGCTGCCTTGTTGCTCAACTTGTCTGAATAGAAAACATTTCAACTGCCTTCTATTTTGAACAAGTTTGCATACATCAAGTTCTGGGGGTCAAGTTGTGGGGGTCAAGTGAAGAAACATCATTCGAAATGGAAGGTTTTTCACATTTCGTCAATATTACCTCAAACATTTCGTCCATATTACCTGAAACATTTCGTCCGTACTACCTCAAACATTTCGTCCATATTACCTGAAACATTTCGTCCTTATTACCTCAAACATTTCGTCCATATTACCTCAAACATTTCTATTATATTTCCTCACACATTTCGTCCATGTTACCTCAAACATTTCGTCCATATTACCTTAATGGCCAGTTCATAATTTCCTCTCACACAGCATGGAATAATTCCTTTCAAACATGTTATTCGCCGAAGAAGACTTTTTGCCGACACGTACGATGCTTTGTTTTCCGTTCTCCGTAGATTCATATTTCCTATTGGTCAACCTGATCGATCCCCCACCCACCGTGATACCTTAAATGTGTAGTACATGTTACCTTTTGTCTGATGCTCATATTACCATAAATCTTAGTCGATGTATGCAGTAGCCCTGTGGCCTAGCCTTGAACCATGACATTCAGCATGAAGTTACATATACAAATAATACGTAAGAATAATATAAACATATGGTCAAGGCAGAAATATGTCCTTACAGCAGCTAGTTTAATGCATTACTTCAATACTTACTTCCATCATAATAATTTGATAACTTTACTGATTAAAGAGGCGGGCTTCATCACAGTCCACCATGCTGAAAAAGATAGTTCTTTTCAGTCAGCCAATCAAAAGTGAACCAGAAGAAATAGTTCTCTCCGATGTGATTTAAGAGAAATAAATATCATTTTAAAACAACACGTTCCTTCTCATACAACAATTTGCCATAGCATTTGTAAACAGCAATTTAATACAACACTGCGTTATAGAATATGTATATCTTTATTTATAACCACACTTTATAATAGCATTTGTATATATTCATTTCCTAATGAGATATATTCATTTGATGCCACACTTTGTTATAACATTTGTATACAACAATTTCAAACAACACTTTCAGAGAACAACCGTAACAGTAGTTAGCACACGAAGTTAAACGCGTACCGTACCGGTATTTCAAACAACACAGCACACGAAGTTAAACGCGTACCGTACCGGTATTTCAAACAACACTTCCAAAGAACTGTAACAGTAGTTAGCACACGAGGTTAAACGAGTACCGTACCGGTATTTCAAACAACACTCCCAAAGAACTGTAACAGTAGTTGGCACACGAAGTTAAACGAATACCGTACCGGTATTTCAAACTTGATGGCCGTGCGATACATTTTGGGTGGTCCCCTTCTTAGGGAAGATAACTCTGGCAAATATCACCTCCCCCAAGTGACGTCTGACATGTCTTCTCTCCCATTTCAGATCATTCTTACCGTTTATTGTCCACCAGTCCAACCGTACACCCCCCCCCCCCCCACACATGGTTAATCTATGCATTTTCAGTTTAGTTTATATTGGAAATAACACTATATTTATCCTAATTCCACAACATGCACTTATCTCTCACCGTCTCCCGAACCTTCACGGCGTATTACTAAGTACAAATTAGAACGTTGCTTGTTGCCAACCGTTTAAAGGAGACAAGCGAAACTAAAGCGTACCGAATAGCCAACGGTTATCAAACGTGGTATCACGACCCCCGTCAGTCACTGGTGCATAGTGGCAGTGGTGCTTAGAATTCCGAAACCAACACCAGCGCGTTGAGGCGTCAAAAAGTGGCAACGGATCGTCATGGGGGAACAAATGGATTCAACGTGGATGTCTTAACACTGGATCACATAATGTAAATATTGAATGTCTTAACACTGGATCACATAATGTAAATATTGAATGTCTTAATATTGGATCACATGTAAATATTAGATGTCTTAATATTGGATCACATTCAATTATTGAATGTCTTAACATTGGATCACGTGTAAATATTGAATGTCTTAACATTGGATCACGTGTAAATATTAGATGTCTTAAAATTGGATCACATGTAAATATTACATGTCTTAATATTGGATCACATGTAAATATTAGATGTCTTAAAATTGGATCACATGTAAATATTAGATGTCTTAATATTGGATCACATGTAAATATTAGATGTCTTAATATTGGATCACTGTCACAGAATGAGATCTTCTAAGGTACGGCCCTTCGCGTACCAAGTAATATTGGTGTTGATTAATGCGGGGCTGTACCTCCCTGCTGCCTCTCTCTCAGCTGCTCTCTCTGCTGCCTCTCTCTCAGCTGCTCTCTCTGCCGCCTCTCTCTCTCTAACACTATTCACCTCTCTCTCGATATATTCTTTCCTCTCATCTCCTCTAGGCTGATGAGCATCCACTAGAGCCACTATCTCATTCAAACTTGTCACTGGCATCCTCGTCGTCTCCTCGTTGTGTCTGGACCCCGGTAACGAGCCCCCAGATGTCACAGAATGAGATCTTCTAAGGTACGGCCCTTCGCGTACCAAGTAATATTGGTGTTGATTAATGCAGGGCTGTACCTCTCTGCGAAAGTTCAGTATCCAGACGTTGAGGATTTTTAACGAAGACAACACAGACGTCAATGAATAACCAAGGAATTCCTTATTAACTATTGTAAACAAAAGAATGTATTGATAGATTAATATAGTCCAGTAATGTATCTTCAACTTTCAAACGTAACGTTAACCTCCATTAATCTCAACCTCCATAAGCTCTCCCCCAAAACAATCCTCACTTCCCCCGGAAATCGCACCTCAGCACGTTTATCATTAAATAAATGTGGTGCCACATATGGGGAAGTCCCGAACAAAACACATAAGTTATATGAATATCAATGGCGCGCCATATTTCAATCCCAACCCAGTCATTTGTGACAATCACATGTAAATATTAGATGTCTTAATATTGGATCACATGTAAATATTAGATGTCTTAATATTGGATCACATGTAAATATAAAAGAATTTCATTTAAAAATTGAAATTTTTTCATTTCATAACACGGAATTCATGGATATGTGTCGTCATTTAAACTCAATATATGCTCAATGCTACTCCCTTCCCCAACAGCATATACTTGGGTGCCACATAATCTTTGAAAAAAAAACATTATATACATAATTATAATGATATAAGAAGAGAAGTTAATAACAGGGAAAGTAACAAAAATGTTATTGGGCCATTAGCAAAAACGTTTGAGAAACATTTGGTTTTATTAATAACATCTTATCGATGTAAATTTTGAAAATAAAAAAATATAATGCAGAATTTTTTAATGTATAATTCCCATTGTAATTCAATTCAACACGTTTTGAAAAAATTTACCGTATGGAACTGTTTGATCTATGTTGGAAGTTATATGCATGTGGTAATCGTCATAGTCCAAGATCTGGATCTCTCTATGTCAGGGGTCGGGAACCTTTTTGTTTGAGAGAGCCATGGACACCACATATTTTGAAAAGTAATTCTGTGAGAGCAATACATTATGTTTAAAGCTAAAAATTCAAGTAAATGTGTGCATTTTGTGTAATTTCAACACTAAAAATGCAATAATTATGTCTCTGAATTCTTTTTAATAACATTTAATGCTGAGCTGCAGTAGACTTTAGCTCATTTGTAGAATGAACTATTGATATGCAATTAATATGTAGATCATAGGAGTCTAAAGAAACATTTTTTTTATATAATCAAACATTTTTCTGCGAGCCAGATGCAGCCATGAATAGATCCACATCTGGCTCGCAAGCCATAGGTTCCCGACCCCAGCTCTATGTTGACAAATTGTTTACACATCAAACTGTTGTTACTATGGAAACAATTTTAATGGTCAAGTGTATCAAAAATAAACTCTGTAAGCGGAAAATAGCAATTTGAAATCGATTTGACGGAAGGGACATTGAAAATGGCTTTGTGGGCGGACTGTGTGAGAACCGCTAATTTAAGAATGCATTCTTAAGTCTCGGTTAAACTCCAAGTTGTCTCCCCTGATTCTCGTTGTCTGTCCTACACAAGGCTGTCCTACACAATGATGTTATACACAATGCTGTCCTACACTATGTTGTCCTACCCAATGCTGTCCTACACAATGATGTCCTACACAATGTTTTCCTACACAATGATGTCCTACAAAAGGCTTCTTACACTATGTTGTCCTAGACAATGCTGTCCTACACACTGCTGTCCTACACAATGTTGTCCTACACAATTCTGTCCTACACAATGTTGTCCTACAAAATGATGTCCTGCACAATGCTGTCCTACACAATGCTGTCCAAGACAATGCTGTCCTAGACGATGCTGTCCTACACACTGCTGTGTTACCCAATGTTTTCCTACAAAATGCTGTCCTACACAATGCTGTCCTACACAATGCTGTCCAAGACAATGCTGTCCTACACACTGCTGTCCTACACTATGCTGTCCTACACAATGCTGTCCTACACAATGCTGTCCTACACAATGCTGTCCAAGACAATGCTGTCCTACACACTGCTGTCCTACACTATGCTGTCCTACACAATGCTGTCCTACACAATGCTGTCCTACACAATGCTGTCCAAGACAATGCTGTCCTACACACTGCTGTCCTACACAATGCTGTCCTACACAATGCTGTCCAAGACAATGCTGTCCTACACACTGCTGTCATACACTATGCTGTCCTACAAAATGCTGTCTTACATACTAGCGGAAATGAATATTAAATAAATCCAAGAGGCAACAGGTAATTGGGCAGAGAATCAAGAACACAACATTTGTTTACCTGACCTTTTCATACCTCATTTGGTCAACTTATGACCGGAAGTTATTTTTTAAGGACATTCTTGGGCTGTACATTGGGTGTTTTCGATTTTTTAAAATTGATATTAAAACTAACTACATCCTCCAAAAAAACGAATTAAAGGGGAACGATTTTAAACTGACATCGTTAAGGATTGAAAAGAATGGACTTCTCAAACGTTTAACTAACAACCATTGACGAAACAATCTAACAAACGAGGTCCATGTGAGCTGAAGCCAAAGTTAAACTTAGTTTGGCATGGCTTCAGATTTCAGACTTGAAGAATTTCTTCCTTTTTTTTTTTTCCGTCTTCCCCCCATTCCAAGATATTTTTGGACATATTTTTTTATCGTTTACTTTTTTTCTTTCTTGTTGTTGAGCTGCCATAGGGAATCTATGTTGGCCCCATCACAACCTCCCCCTCCCCCCCCCCCCCACCAACCAACTATCCTCCTTTAACATCGTCCTAACTCTGTCTTAACAATTTCTGACAGCATTGTGAGAGGTTATTGTGTTGTAGAAGTTGTGTTGTAGAGGTTGTGTTGTTGATGAGCGATCAAATATGGGGAGGGAGGGGGTGGGGGTTAAAGGGAGAAGGAGTTGGGGTGATAAGGACAACCAATGCGCTATAGAGAGTTGTGGTGATAAGGACAATCAATGCGCTATAGAGAGTTGTGGAGTAAGAATATGATTTTTTTTAAACTTCAAATCATGATTTACATTTGAGATTCCCGTATTAAAAAAAAGTATCATTTTCGGTAACAAATGAAAGCATCACGTGATCTAATGTTGTTCTATTTAGTTCAAGTTGAAAGTCAGCCAATGTTGTTTTTTTATTTTTTTAAATATGTTACTAGAAAATGTAATAAAATGATTATAATATATATATAAATAAATATATCTTTATATGTATATATACATACAGACCTGTTTACCCTCAAAATCTTAAAATCGTACAATTTCATCACAAAATCGTTCAATACATTATCTTAATAGTAAAAAAAAACACTCAGTATTATACTGAGTACATATAATGTATACACATCAAAATCGTAAGAGTAAACAGGTCAGTATATATGATAAAGAAAAGAGCATGAAGACTGGGGGATGGTAAGGACAAACGAAGCGGGACACATCATGGCTTGATGTACGCTGTAACTTTTTCCCCATTTCGAGTTGTACCCGTAATCTAATACCAGTAATTAGGTGTAGAAGTTACGGGGCAACTGGGGGTGGGTTTTGAGGGGAGGGGGGAGCGTTAATAGTTAGTTTAGCGGTGTCAAGTAATTATTGCTGGAAGATTTCAGTTATGGGAATAGCTCTATTTCTTACGCATTTAGTTAAATACTTCGTAGTGAACGTTAGAAAGGATTCAATTACATATTAGCATTATCGGGTATAGTCGGTTTTAATACTGCTAGAAGGGTTCCATATTCTGTGAATAGAGGAGTTGCTTGGTCAGGAGTTAATCGTGTCATGATAAATTTGTCAGGGAACTGCATTAAACAAATGTACAATTCTCGTTAACTAATAATTAAAAGTATGACAAGTAAACATTCAGTCTTAGATTAAGTGTTATTTTTAAATAGCGCCTTTTGTTGGCTATGCAGCCATGAGACAGCTGCTCCAAGGCAACCGTTTAGTCCCAGCATTCCATACCGACCGTAAGACTCCTTGGGTGGTTGCAGGGGGGTGGGGTTAACACCACACCATTTCCCCCGGAGTGGAAGCAAACCCGTCAAAACCTTCTGGGAGAGTCGGCTGCGAACGCTTTAAACGCAGCGTTTTCGGTCGACCGGGCGTCCCCCAAGGCAGGGGGGAGTTTCCCGGCGTGAAACACAATGAAAATCCTGGCAACTCCTGCGACGCTACGGGTGCCAAACTGTATCATCCACACATTACGTTCCCTCGGGTTATCCAGGTACATGGAGAGTGGTGATATGTTCCCTATGGAACCAGCTTATCCTCCTAAAGAAAAACGCCCATGCCTTGTGCTTTTGTTGTGCTGTGAAGTCCTGCCATTCGTCACGTTGTGACGGACGGATGCCAGAAAATAAAATGTATTATTATTTTCATGTTTTTAACAAACGGTTCGGGAGAATAGTCAAAATATAACAACCGGTTCTCCTTCCAGCACACCGCTGGTTTTGAGGCACCGAAAAAAAAACATAGTTCATTGCGCCGCATCCCGAATTTCAACTTACAATTAGTGTAAACCTCAAAATGTCTATTTATTACACATCCTCTCTCGAACTTCCATTAGGCGTTTTGTATAATTTTTTTTTTCCTTTTAGTGTTCCGTGTCGGTAAGACCGCCAACTAATGCCATCTCACACCACAACAGCCGTGTTTAACAGTCAACCAAGCAAATCAATGCCTCATTTGCAAAGCCACACCAATGCCACCGAGGCTGAGGTCACATGACCAGAAGTGAGAGAAGGTCACATGACTAAAAACTCCTCAGGAAGTCGAGGCAATCATCGGGGGCGCTGGAGCAAAAAGTTGGCAATTCTCTGGCACGCTCTCGTCGTAGGAGTCTACACCATCCTTATTTTTTTGTTCATCCATCTTTCTCATTTACATTACACTCTCTCGATCGAGTTGTTCTCGTCTCGCCTGCTGCAAGAGGCCTGAAAGAGTAAGAGGGGATTGGGGTGGGGGAGATGGGGTTGATTAAGTAGTCTTACAAAGACGTAGATTTTGGTGGGCTTGGCGGCGCTTTTTTCAGAGATATATAGTTTGGTGCCATACAAAGGGATATAACTTCCATATCTCATGAAGAGGTGTACCGTTCCTTACTTGTAGTGCAATCTTTCATTACAAAAACAACATATTGCTGTGTTGTTGTTGTTTTAATCAAGAGGAAAAAAACTAAATTATGTCAATAATATAATAACGGGATTATTGTAATGTGTTCTAACATAAGACGAGATCGAACCCAACAAAATCAAACTCTTTTGCACACAACACGCAGCTTCTTTTGGGCAGCTAACTGAAAAGACACAGGCCTGCTCTAAAGATAGTCCAACTACAAAGATAGGCCAGCTACAAGGATAGACCAGCTGCAAAGATAGGCCAGCTATAAAGCCCAACTACAAGGATAGACCAGCTACAAATATAGTCTAACTACAAAGATAGGCCAACTACAAAGATAAACCAGCTGCAAAGATAGGCCAGCTACAAAGTCCAACAACAAGGATAGACCAGCTACAAAGATAGGCCAGCCACAAATATAGTCCAATTACAAAGATAGACAAGCTACAAAGATAGTCCAACTAAAAGATAGTACGGCCACAAAGTTAGCCCAACTACGGAGATAGATGATCTACAATGGTATAGACAAGCTACAAAGACAGACAAGCTACAAAGACAGAAAAGCTACAATTGGTGTTTGGACGTCCAATAAGTACGAATCCTGCATGGTTCTTCAACTGTGCAGTTTGGGTCATCGATGCATGCGTCCTCGCTAATTATAACATTCGCAGTTACACTTGCAATGTGGCGTGAACATGTTAAGTCGATGGGATTGATGGAGTTCCTTATCTCGAGGGAATCACATGACCGTTTGCAGAGCGGTCACGTGACTTTTCGGTGCCCCATTGCCACTTTTAAGTTTTCGTTATTTAGCGATTCAATCCAATTTTAAAATACTTTTTATTTTTAAAAAATAATTAACATCACTTCTTCGGGCCCCTTAACTTAAATATCCGAGGACCTCTGCAGCTGCAACGATTGCAAGGCCAACGCGTCGACTGTACAATTTTCGGGACGCAACGCTTACCCGTAAACTTTTTCTCCTTGCGAGTGTATTGGTCTTAACAATCATGGGACCGTGGTAATGTCCGAATATACTCTTTAGGTACAATAGTGTCCGAGTATGAAGCGACTGTAGTGCACTGTCCGAATATACTGTATCGGTAGAAGAGTGTCCGACTAATGTCGTATCCATAATTTTATTTCCACGTAAACTGAGTCCCGATAAGTTATGCATTAAGTAGTTTGCACATAAAATGTGTGTGTTTTCGCAAGCATTCGCTCATTTCAAATGAACGTGTATGTGTCCCGTGTAGATATTATCAGGCCAGTGGGTGTGAACGGGGCCTAGGGGTGTATATGAGGCATGTGGTTGTGTATGTGGCGTGTGGATGTTATGTGGCTGTAGAACTGTATGATGCGTGTAGATTCTATGGGGCATGTAGTATGCATGCGGGGCCTCTAAATGAGTGCGAGGGATGTGGATATGTATGGGATGTGGATATGTTTGGGATGTGGATATGTATGGGATGTGGGGGTAGAGTGACATAAAGGGTCTAATAAATACGAGAAGAAATCCGAGGAAAAAAAACTCTAGCTACGCCTCATTGGTTCAGAGGCGTAGCCAGAGTGTTCGGCGCCCGGGGACAAGATTCATTTTAAAGAGCATCCCTTTCTTTTTTCAACTCTAAACCCATTATTTTCATCAATAAATAATATCAAGGCACATTTTTGGCGCCCCTAACTAGTCTGGCGCCCAGGGACATCAGTCCTCCTCCCCTCCTTAGCTACGCCTCTGCATTGGTTTAACCGCAATAACATAGACTGAAGTGGAAACCGACTAGAAAAACGACTGCATAAAAATGTTCCGTATAAAAAAAGTACCGAGGGAGGGGCGCGGGTGGCGAGATTATGGCAGAGAGGCAAGAAGATGTAACCTTACACCAGCCATCATTTTCTCAGCCGTCTGCAGTGGGTTAATTATCTTCTGGCGGCGTGACTACGCAAGCATGCAACACTCGAATGCACTCACCAACACATCCTAACTAACCGAATTCACCGACCTAATACAAAGAAGAAGAAAACGTGAGTAGCGACCTGTAACTGTAAAAGACTACAGTCACTCAATGCTCAGGGTATTCTCCACCCGTAAACCCAACCCATATACCCTCTCAGGCTCTCATCCCATATACCACTCCCCAAGCCTCCATTCATTCGCGTCATCGTATGTATCATTACAGGAAAGTGTTGTTGAAGAAGCATGGAAAGAATTGCATTTTTCAAGCAGAAGTCCTAATCCCCTCTGTCAACATTTATGATTGTTTCGCTGCTGGTTGATAAACTTCTGATTGCGTTTTACAACATGTAGACTAATTTTGTAAGCCAACACAGATTGTTTTTGTTTTTGTGTTTTTGTTGTTATTATTGTTGTTGTTATATATTTTTTAATGAATTCATTCATTTGTATTTAAATGAAGCAAAACAAAACGGGGAACATCCAAGAAATAACTAGAGGCCTAAACATTTACAAGAGCAAAACAGTATCTTGATATTTAGTGAATATGTTTGGTGAAGGATTTTAAGGATACTTTTTCCCCAGAACTTAAATTAACAATCCAGAAAAAAGTGAGATGTATCAAAAAAGAAATAAGACATGAAAAGGAATTCGAACTTTAACAACAATTTAAACAATGTAACAAAACAAAAAAGTAACAAAAAAAAAAAAAAAATTCAAATATGAGACGGAACCATGGGTCAACTCTCGAGAAAATGTGTGTGACTCGGATCACTAAAATCTCCACCCCCGAAACGAAACAAATATGCATTTATTGGTCGGAAGGAAAAGAAAAAGAAACATGATCGTCGTTCACGTGCGTTCCTGTAGGACTCAAGCCCTGGGCGGAATTTTTTGTTGTGTATGTATATCACAGAATGAGATCTTCTAAGGTACGGCCCTTCGCGTACCAAGTAATATTGGTGTTGATTAATGCGGGGCTGTACCTCTCTGTCAAAGTTCAGTATCCAGACGTCGAGGATCTCAACGAAGACAACACAGACGTTAATGAATAACCAAGGAATTCCTTATTAACAATTGTAAACAAAAGAATGTATTGATAGATTAATATAGTCCAGTAATGTTTCTTCAACTTTCAAACGCAACGTTAACCTCCATTAATCTCAACCTCCATAAGCTCTCCCCCAAAACATTCCTCACTTCCCCCGGAAATCGCACCTCAGCACGTTTATCATTAAATAAATGTGGTGCCACATATGGGGAAGTCCCGAACAAAACACATTATAAGTTATATGAATATCAATGGCGCGCCATATTTCAATCCCAACCCAGTCATTTGTGACAATGTACACTAATTGTCTTTCAACACTGAAACGTCCATTAATTCAAGTTTGAAATGTGCCAAAAACCTACTGAAAGAGTATGAGAGTATGATAAATTGATATCATTCATCATATATGGAAAATAAACCGCCACCAATTATTGGTGTGCAGCACTCCAGCCCCCACCCTCACCCCCATGGTGATCTCCAGGTTGAGTTGAATGAATACAATGTTCTAAAAATATTCTTAAATATGACGAAAATGGTGATTGGCTTCTAAAGTTTAAAGAACTGAATAAGAAGATTTCGTTTCCTTTGGACCATAATCGTATGAACAAATTTTATAAATACCTGGACACGGAATAGCTATGAGGTTAAGGGTTAAGAGGTTAAAGGTGAATTTTGAGCTCTGTTGAATTGAAACATCATTAACTAGTCTCCACCATCAAGTTTAAAACTAAATTAGGTATACTAAAATAAACAAAATTAAATAAGTTTGTTTATTGGTAATCCCTTACTTTAGCACGATAAACCATTATTTCTATTGAAATAAATTTAAAACTTTCTATTTAGCCTACATTAAATTTAAATTAAAAGTAATTAAATTTAGACTTATTAATTATTATAACTTATTAATATTATGTAAAATTAAAATGCAGAAATAATTTATCGCAAAAAGGCAGGGATTACCCACTTTATTAATAAAAATAATAGTAATTAATACTTAAACTAAAATATTGAATAAACCAGTCCATTGGTTATGAATGTAGTCGTAGTTTATGTAATACTTGGATTTAATAATTAATAATGTCAACTATAACTAGTGTTCATTGTTGACTTTGAATCATTGAATATGTTGCATAAATATTAAAATAAGTTATAAATAAGTAAGACCAAGATGTCTTTACTTTACTTATACATAATAATAATACTTATATTAATTATTATTAAGTATTAGTATCAAATTACCCTTCCCAACCTTTTTGGTGCCATGCCCCACCTATAAATAATAGAGGCCCACCCAACACTTTTTTACACCCCAGAACTTACATAGAAAATAATTATTAATAATAATAATACTTAAATCATAGATTTCTTATACTTATACCTACATAAAATGTAATAAATACAGATATACTTTATCATATCATATTAAAATTGATTTGATCTCCATAAAATAATACAAACTCACTATCACTCACTAAAAAATCCATCGTTAGGCATCTACATTAGCAGCTTTACCTATCTACATTAGCAGCCTTACTTATCTACATTAGCCTATTAGCAGCGTCACGCATCTTCATTAGCTCTTTCTTTTATATATATAGGTTATAGTAAAAGGCTATTACAGGACATAGGTCTAGTAATAGAGACCACACTAAATATATATACTTAATGATTTTAGTTTTAGATAGAAAATAGCATGGAAGAACACTAAAATTTAGCATGCTAATTTAACTATTTTGCATCAATTTTAAATAAAAATGTTTATATGCCTATAATTTTGCCAATAATTTATTTTTTGTTTAATTTGAAGACAATTGGAACAGCAAATATCTTTTAACAAAATATAATTAGACCAGAAATCAGATTGCAGAACAACATTATATACACATTTGTGATCAGTAAACTTCTTGGTGGTATCTGGGGTCGGACAATATTTTAGCCGCCCCCCACCCCTCCATGAAAAAGCTATTGGAAACATACAATCGCTATTAATTTGAAAGTTTGTTTTTTTTCTGTGGGGGTGGGAGGTGTTTTATAGGTTTTTTAATGATATATTTTAAGGGGGGGGGGGGGGGGTTGTAATTTTTCATGATGATTTGTGATGAAATGGATGGGGTGTCAAAAATTGTGTGATGTTGTTAATGGATGGCCCCTTAAGCTATAAGCTTAAAATTGTAGTGAAGGTGCTGTTCAAACCAGGGATTTAGAGCAGGCTTTATTTAGGGGGAGGGCTGGTTGAAGTGGTGCTGTTTTTAAAAGTGTGTTTATAATTGTCACTTACCCATCTTTTAACTTAGGCAGTAGATATGCCATTACCAACAATATAACAGGTAGAAAAGTAGGTCAACATAGTTGTTGTAGCTGGAGTAAGAGTGGGGGCAACATAGCTGGTAGAAGAGTGGGGCAACATAGCTTGTAGAAGAATAGTGCATCAATTTTGATAAATTCAAAGTAAAAATTATAATTTTAAGAATATTTAAAAAAATTAATTTATTAAAAAAATTTGGAGCTTGGAGCAGTAAGAAATTTTAGCAGCTTAAGCACCGGGTGAAAAGACCCTGTTCCAAAGCTCCATGATCCAGCTCCAAGCTCAGCTCCAAATTCCTGGTACAAAAAGTGTTTATTCATATTCATATATTATTCTAGTTATGCCTACTTTTAAGTTATATTTTCAAGTTTAATAAGCCTATGCCGGGACATCAGTTATCACATATGATTTGTTGAAGTGAAGGCTCAAGTGCATTCATTTGTACTCATGAGATAAGACTAAAATTAGGCTCTACTGTTTAGCCTATACTCTAGCCTCTATCTCTAGGGCCACATATTTTCATTCCAGCAAGACTGACATAACAGATATAAGTTTGTTTTAGTTAATGTGAAACGGTTTGTTATTTGCATGTACCAATAATTTCATGCAGACATCAGTATGAGACTGAGTGTAATTATGTTAGATGTCTCAAAACAAGTTATAAATATTTATATTAACACTTTATTTATCTTAGTAAATTAAATAACTTTTTAAATTAAACCCATTCCTCACAAGAGCCACAAAGCTGAGTGCAAATCAGTCTACTATGGATCATGTGACATTCAAACACAAGAGAACAACTCTAGAAAGGGCAGAAAAGTTTATATCTAATTTGTACTTCACTGATGTCAACTTGCGGGGGAGGTAAGAAAAAAAAGATTATTTTTGTTCCTACTGTGGTATATTAAAATAAAACAATGGGAGTGTTGTGATTATTATTAATTATTAAAAAGTTGATACCTTTAAATATCATCTATATACGTGATATAAAAATGGCAATGGGTTTTTTGGGTGAGCACTGCAATAACACAGTTGTTAGATATGTTTTTGGATTTGAAAGTTGCTTTTACTCTGTAAAATTTTTGCTATATACCTTGAAACCTGTTAGGTAATTAGAGTGACTTCCAATTATTTGAAGAAAAATGTATTTAAAATTTATCAATCAACTACTCATATTTAGGAAAAAATATTTTTAAAAAATAATTATCATTATTTATATTGAACTATTTAATTCTTTGGAGTTGTAGGTAGATTAAACTTGTTCTGTGACATTGTTTATTTCGTTTTCAGGTTGTACAGAGAGAAGGCCCCCCTAACATCCATCAAACATTATGCCGCCCCCGACAGAATCACTTACCAGAAAGCCTTGGAAGGACATTATGAACCTGCAAGTATTGGACAATCATTTGGTCCAGTGTAAGGCGGTTGATAACCATTTTTTTAAACTTTCAAATCTGCTAAAATATTTCTATACTCACTGATTTGCTCCTGTCTAAGATGGAGCATTCACTAATGGCTTGTGATTCTACCCTGGCTGGAGCACATGATGAAATTGGTCTATCTGAAATGGAGCATTCACTAATGGCTTGTGATTCTACCCTAGCTGGAGCACATGATGAAATTGGTCTATCTGAGATGGAGCATTCACTAATGGCTTGTGATTCTACTCTAGCTGGAGCACATGATGAAATTAGTCTATCTGAGATGGAGCATTCACTAATGGCTTGTGATTGTACCCTAGCTGGAGCACATGATGAAATTAGTCTATCTGAGATGGAGCATTCACTAATGGCTTGTTATTCTATCCTGGCTGGAGCACATGATGAAATTGGTCTATCTGAGATGGAGCATTCACTAATGGCTTGTGATTCTATCCTGGCTGGAGCACATGATGAAATTAGTCTATCTGAGATGGAGCATTCACTAATGGCTTGTGATTCTATCCTGGCTGGAGCACATGATGAAATTGGTCTATCTGAGATGGAGCATTCACTAATGGCTTGTGATTCTACCCTAGCTGGAGCACATGATGAAATTGGTCTATCTGAGATGGAGCATTCACTAATGGCTTGTGATTCTACCCTAGCTGGAGCACATGATGAAATTGGTCTATCTGAGATGGAGCATTCACTAATGGCTTGTGATTCTATCCTGGCTGGAGCACATGATGAAATTGGTCTATCTGAGATGGAGCATTCACTAATGGCTTGTGATTCTACCCTAGCTGGAGCACATGATGAAATTGGTCTATCTGAGATGGAGCATTCACTAATGGCTTGTGATTCTATCCTGGCTGGAGCACATGATGAAATTAGTCTATCTGAGATGGAGCATTCACTAATGGCTTGTGATTCTACCCTAGCTGGAGCACATGATGAAATTGGTCTATCTGAGATGGAGCATTCACTAATGGCTTGTGATTCTATCCTGGCTGGAGCACATGATGAAATTGGTCTATCTGAGATGGAGCATTCACTAATGGCTTGTGATTCTATCCTGGCTGGAGCACATGATGAAATTGGTCTATCTGAGATGGAGCATTCACTAATAGCTTGTGATTCTACCCTAGCTGGAGCACATGATGAAATTAGTCTATCTGAGATGGAGCATTCACTAATGGCTTGTGATTCTACCCTAGCTGGAGCACATGATGAAATTAGTCTATCTGAGATGGAGCATTGATGTGATGTGTTTTTGCAGATGAAGCTTTCTTTAATAGGATTAATTTTTTTTTTAATGAAGCAATAACTGATGTGATTGTTTCTTAGATGAAGTCATCACTATTTGACCACTTTCCTTGATTGTTTCTTAGATGAAGTCATCACTATTTGACCACTTTCCCCTATTGTTTCTTAGATAAAGTCATCACTATTTGACCACTTTCCTTGATTGTTTCTTAGATGAAGTCATCACCATTTGACCACTTTCCTTGATTGTTTCTTAGATGAAGTCATCACTATTTAACCACTTTCCTTGTTATATCTCTAACTGGTTTAATTCTATCCTAGGTGGAGCACTCACTGGTTTGAGCTTCTCATCAATATCCCAGTGGCTTGGAAAGGTCAGGAGGTACACTTGCTGTGGAACTCTGGAACAGAAGCTTTAGTTTGGGTCAATGGAGAACCACAACAGGTGGATTTGTCTTTATTATTTCCCATAGTGGTAGTATTTGGACGATCATGAATCAGATTATTAAACTTTTTATATTCCTCTCATTTTGTAATATTTGATATGTTTGATTTTGAAATTCAGTTTGAGTTAAAAGTATTAAGAGCTCATGCAGTTTTGAAATGTGATTTTTCTTTTGTTTAGAAGCTGAATGTTTTGGTTTTTTTAAATTTATGAAATGATTTCTTATAAATTTACAGATGATATTGTTTCATTTATTGACCTGCTCCACTTTTTAGTGCAGCTTTTAGTGTTCTACTTCATTCTACTTAAGGCTTGACATAAATCAGCCATTACATTTTTAATGTTCACAACATTCCCCTTTCCACACCCTCATGACAGGGCCTGAGTGCAGACAATGACAGAATCAGTTACATCTTGTCCCCAAAGCAGAGTTCCTCTAACCTACAGTAAGTTTGATTACTCTACATGAGCACAAGTCAATATTCATTAAAGTCAGATTGTCCTAGGACCTCCTATTCAGTAAAATATCTTGAGAGGTACCACTCTAAAACTTAAAAGATTAGGGTGTTTGTGTTTGGGCGTTTATTCATTCCCACATTTATGTGTGTGTGTGTGTGAATCCCTGTGATTGACTTTGCAAAGCCTGTGTTGAAGTAAAATTAAAATCAACTTGAGTCATTTCCATTCAGCATTAAATTCATGGAAACGATGAACTAGTTCCATTTGACTCATTTTAATTTTTTTGTATCTTGAAATATCCTAACATTTTTTACAAACACTACATTGTTCCTTCAACAGCTATTAAAAATAAGTGTAAAATTAAATGCAGACATTTCAGAAGCTTTTTGGTTATTGTTTCTTTCTAAAACTTTCAATGCACCAATAACTTTATAAGAGAAATAGCATGTGTGTCCACAACTCTGCAGGCAGACCATTTACATAGAGATGGCCTGTAACCACTTGTTTGGTATTGGCAATGTGGCCATCGTGACACCTGAAGATGACCAGAGGAGGTTCACCCTGAACCAGGCCGAGGTGGCTGTGTTTGACAGAGATGTTTTTAGTCTGATTTTGGATGTCGAAACTCTCCATGACATTGCGAAGGTAATCACCTTTAAAGTATGCTTGATTATTGTTTTATTAGTCACAACACTATCTTTGCTTATTGTTGTGTTAATCACAACACTGTGTTGGATTATTGTTGTGTTAATCACAACACTGTGTTGGATTATTGTTGTGTTAATCACAACACTGTGTTGGATTATTGTTGTGTTAATCACAACACTGTGTTGGATTATTGTTGTGTTAATCACAACACTGTGTTGGATTACACTTTTCTTCTTCTTGATCAGTGGTGTACAAAAAGGTGTCTCTCTAAATCAATGATAAGTAGTGTACAAAAATGTGGTCCCTATATACCAATAAGTAGTGAACAATAAGATGGTCCCTCTAAAAACAATGATAAGTAGTGTACAATAAGGTCGTCCCTCTAAACCAATGATAAGTAGTGTACAATAAGGTCGTCCCTCTAAACCAATGATAAGTAGTGTACAATAAGGTGGTCCCTCTAAACCAATGATAAATAGTGCTGAGACTCAACTTTTAAAACCTTTACTAAGTTTTATGGTTTAAAATTTAGAATCAACATGTAATAAACTTTTGTTTCTGATTAATTAAACTATAGACAATAGGTCATTTAAGGTTTTGCTGCTGAACAATTGTATAATGGAATGCTGATCCACTAGGAACTCCCTGAAGATGACCAGCGGGGTTATCAAGCTCTGTACACTGTCAATGACGTCATCAATCAGCTGGATGTCACTGACAAGAGCACCTTCAGGAGGTGAGACATTTTTTTTCTTTCCGCTGCTCATGTCAACTTTTGCCCTAAGATTCACTTAACAAGTAATAGATCTGAATTACATCAAATAGTTTGTGTAGACAAACAGAAGCAAGAAATAATCATTTTAAAATTTTGATTCTCTACACCAGACCTGGACAACATAAGGTCCGCGGGCGGCCCGCCAGCTAGCACTTTGCGGCCCGCGAAGTAACAAAATATTCTTTATTTTTATTATTGTCTTAATAGCTTTTCTCCCTTTCCCTTTTTCTTTTGGCCCGCACAAGTCCTGTCCTATTTTCTTTTGGCTAGAACAAGTTTTTCGTAAAGTATTTCGACCCGCCTTACATTTTGAGTTGTGCAGGCCTGCTCTATACAAGTCAATGGTTTCCTTAATGCTCACAGTGTCAACTTTCTGTACACAGGGTCCAGGAAATAACTGAGCATTTCTTCACTCAGAGGAATGGAGAGAGTCAACATACTCTCTATGCCATGGGCCATGCCCATATAGACACAGGTAGGTGGGATACCACAGTGGAACTATCATTGCTAAAGTCACTGAGTGTAGGTGGCTTCTGAGTCCTGTGGGTCTGAGAGTAGGTGGCGTCTGAGTTCTGTGGGTCTGAGAGTAGGTGGCTTCTGAGTCCTGTGGGTCTGAGAGTAGGTGGCTTCTGAGTCCTGTGGGTCTGAGAGTAGGTGGCTTCTGAGTTCTGTGGGTCTGAGAGTAGGTGGCGTCTGAATTCGGGGGTGTCCTTGAATTTAGTTTTGGAGATCTGCACGCCCACAAAAAATCCTTGAAATCAACACAATAAAAATGATATGTCATGTGCTATATTTATCTATATGCTTATTCTGACTATTCTTTTCTATTCATAAATACTTTTGTTTGTTGTGTTATTTTGAAAGATTTTTTTTGTTACTATATAGCCATAGGGCTACATGCAGCAATACCAAACAATTATCCTAAATTGCTCATTTGGGACTGATCCATACCAAACAATTATCCTAAATTGCTCATTTGGGACTGATCCATACCAAACAATTATCCTAAATTGCTCATTTGGGATTGATCCATATCCTGCTTGCAACACAAAAGATAAGAACAATTTTTTTTTGCTCTAACATTTATAGTTGAAGTCCTAAAATTGTATTTTAGCACACCTCAGACTTTTCAAGTTTAAGAACCTTTGATTCAAAATCTTAAACAAAATTTTCATCAATCCATCTGATAAAATTAACAGATTAAAAATGGATATATAATAAGCAACGCAAAATTTTTAGTTTCTGCCCTTTGAAAAAAACCTTATCTGATAAGAAGTTATTTTAAATAATTCTGTAATTTTGAGTGAAAGGAACTTCTGCTGCATACCTAGTGGGTAATCTAAACAAGGTATGGCTTAACAAGACAACTGCCTTCCTTTAATTAAATTTTGAAATGCTAGTTCACATTGTAACCAAGCACCTGGTTTCCTTCTCCTGTACCCATGGCTGTCCTCCCTTTCTTTCATCAGCCTGGCTGTGGCCTTATGCTGAAACTATACGAAAGTGTGCAAGGTCATGGTCGTGTACATTGCGTCTCATGGAAAAATACCCAGACTTCATTTTCACATGCTCTCAGGTAAGTTATTCCAAATCACAAAATGTAGGAAATCCTCTGTTATTTCAACACAGCCCCTTCAAAATGTAGGTCATACACTGTCATTTTAAAAGAGCCTCTTCAAAATGTGGGTCATCCACTGTCATTTCAAATGCATCCCTTCAAAATGTAGGTCATTCATTGTCATTTCAAGAGAGCCCTTTCAAAATGAATGTCATCCACTGTCATTTCAAAAGCACCCCTTCAAAATGAATGTCATCCATTGTCATTTCAACAATGCTCTTCAAAGTGAATGTCATCCAATGTCATTTCAACAATGCTCTTCAAAATGAAAGTCATCCAATGTCATTTCAACAGTGCTCTTCAAAACTCCATGTAACTGAACATTGCAGCATTTTATAATGACCTAACCCTTACCTGATCCAGATGTCAGTCATCCAGCCCCCAGACATTTAAGTCAATCTGGGAACAACTCATACCCCTGTATTACCTTACAGCTAAGGCATCAGGAGTTCAAAGTTGAATCTATTCCCCTCATTACCCTTACCATCCCCAACATTCCATCCTGCTACACACACACTCACATCACCCCCACACACACACACTCACACTCGCATCACCCAAAAACCTCATTGATAAAATACATGTCTCACCTATAAACCAACAAAGATACAGTTATTTCCATACATGCCCATGCCCCACCCCCCCCTCCTCTCCCCCTGACAGGTACATTACACAATAACCCGGCCTACATCAAATTACCAGGCACTTCCACCCCCATGCCTGTCAGTGTCTGCTGATCTTATCACAAGTCCCAAGAGAACAAATCTCCCTCTTTGTTTTGTCTTTGCCTTAAATCTGCTTCTTCCCCTTGCTGCACTGACTCTCAACTCGATGCTCAAGCATCAGCTGTCGGGAGGTCGACAGAAACTAATTACCTACCGGGAATTATTCTTCAAACACTTATTTTCTGTTGTTTTTTCTACGTGATATTTGATCTGTGTTAGGCCAAGTTTGTTTCTTATGTTGAACATTGATACTTTTGCTTTTACCTTTCAAGATGTCTTATGTATTAGGAAAGATGTCTTATGTATTAGGAAAGATGTCTTATGTATTAGGAAAGATGTCTTATGTATTAGGAAAGATGTCTTATGTATTAGGAAAGATGTCTTATGTATTAGGAAAGATGTCTTATGTATTAGGAAAGATGTCTTATGTATTAGGAAAGATGTCTTATGTATTTTAGGAAAGTCTAACTAAATATAGAATTCAGTTGTTTTTTTTCCCCCAAGTGTGGAATGTATAATGAATTATTTTATTGCAGGCGCAACAATATGTTTGGGTGAAGGAGCGTTATCCCAGTATCTGGAAGGACATATGCAAGTTTGTACAGAAGGGTCAGTTTGTACCTGTCGGTGGCACCTGGGTAGAAATGGTAAGTTTATGCCTGGGTAGATTTAGTACCTCTGTTAGTAAGCAAGTGCCAAGTCAGAATTCATGGGTATATTCCAGGTTTGTTTCAGGGTAGAAATTGTAAATTTTCATTTTTCAGTTGGTTTGGAAGTTGTCTGTGCATTGGGGCAACTAATAGTGTTTATCTTGAAAGAAATTTACCTGTTGGGCAAGCTTGTTGAATGATGTCAGTTGGTGAGATGATGCTGAATATGGCTGCTGGTTGAAAGTGGGAGTTGTAGATTAGTTGGTGAGATGATGCTGAATATGGCTGCTGATTGAAAGTGGGAGTTGTAGATTAGTTGGTGAGATGATGCTGAATATGGCTGCTGATTGAAAGTGAGAGTTGTATATTAGATATACCTGTTGCACTGGGATATAGTTTTCTAATTATCTCCATGGATTTAATGTTTGCATCATGTTTTATAAAGATTCTCTGTTGCATTTTCCCCTAAGATTCTGACACTTCCAAAAAGTGAATCATTTCCTTTATGACAGAATAAATGATAATTGCTTTCCAACTAAATCCTGCTTATTTAGTCCCACTGCACCATGCCATGTGTATTAAAGCAACCCACAGTGCACCTTTTGACCCAATGATGTATTGGTTGTCTTAAGGACATGATCTATTTATATCTTTGAGTAATGAGTCACTGACGGTCTGCTTGAACCCAACAGGATGGCAACATTCCCAGTGGGGAGGCCTGTGTGAGGCAGTTCCTCTATGGACAACAGTTCTTCAAGGAAGAATTTGGGGTGCACTGTAAAGAGGTGACATCTTAAATTCTCTATTAATATATATTTATAAACTCTTTGCCCGCTCAGTTTCTTTTTACTCTTATTGAATAGCCTTAAATTGCAATGGATGGAAAAGAAAAAAAAAGAAATCGGGGTCATTGGAAAATTGTCAATAACTAACCCAAACCCGTAATGTCAAATTGCCTTGATTAGTTTGGTTTCTTTTTGGCTGGCATCCTTCCGTCACAATGTGGCGATGATGTGAATTCTCAGGACGATCCACAAGGATCTGGGATTTATCTTCTAGGAATATAAGCTGGATAACCACTAGGGAACATCATGTGGATGATGCAGCTTGGCACCAGTGGCGTCGCAGTTGCCGGAATGTTTCATTGTATCAATGTGTATCCGCCTGTCGGGACTCCATCTCCGGGTTTGAATTCAGAGTTTCCTTCTCTTAGATAAGTTGCCGTCCAAGGTTGACGAGTCCCATCCACCCGAGGTGCTGGTGGTGTTTTTGCTTGACTGGGCTTTGTTGGGGATTGAACTCCAGACCATCAACTTGAGATTTGCTCAGTTTAGACCACTCGGCCACCCAGCACCCCTTGATTAGTTATATCAACAATTTTTAAGCAATTTTATTACCCCCCCCCCTGTCAACAACTGTCAAACTTTCAATGACCCCCCCCCATATTTAATTATGTCAACAATTTATAACCCATCCCCCCAAAATGAATTATATTATAAATAAATGTATAAATACATTTTACTTTGTGCTGATGAAATTTAATGACACAAAACTGTAGGAAAAACATTTTATGACATCTTTTTCTTGTTAATCAACAAGTTAAAAAGTTTTTACACTTAAACTTTATAATGCAGAATCAATTAAAAGGTTGTCAAAGACTAAATATCTTTGTTTGTGGGAGTATAAATATGACAATTGTCAGTTAAGCTGACAATATGGTATAGTTTCTAGCTGCCCATCTTCCCATGGAGTAGCCAGGTATTGCTCTATCGTAACAATGGGTATCTGGGACATAATTTGCAGGTTATATTTAAATTGCTATGTACTGTGGTGCCTCCAGTAATAAACAACTTAACAAGCTGACCACGTTTTCTTTTTGCCCTCCCGCTTTCCCCCTTGAAAAGCCCCTTAAATGACACCCCTGATGGGCATAGTCTATAGCAGCTAATTTATCATTTTCATCTTGGGGAACTGATATACCAGACAAGTCAACAAACATCATCCTCATCTAACCATTCAGCACTTAAAATATAAGCATTGTCGGCATGAGCAATAATTGCCATAATCTCTCTCTGTCTCCTGGCAGCCACTGCATTGGTCGAATCCTTTTTTTGTTGAGGAGCAGGTGCTAATTTCTTATGCATTGTCGGTGCTGTTGAACATGCTATTTCAACATGACTTGTGATGTAAAAGAGATGTTACAGATGCGTTTCAAACTGCGATGTTATTATTGTTACTCACTTTACTTTCCCCTAATTCTTAAAATATCGTATTCCTACTCTATCAATATCATTTTTCTTGACTGCACATGACACTTTAACCTTGTCATTGTTCCATACCTGCAACATCATCGCAAACATGCCGCCCTAGTCATTTGAGACAAACAGAATCTACAGGCAAAGAGAGGCCAACTTTTGACTTCTCTTGCACTAACAAAGTGTGCTAACATTCTGACCAGCCATCTGCAGTGCACAGACAGACACACATTAAATAAATCTTACAATGTTAAAAGCCTAAAAATTATATGACTATTTACAACCATTAAATTTTTTTAAATAATGTAATAACAAGTCAATTTTTAATGTTAAAATTTTAATAGAGAAAACATGATTGTTGACGTCAACTAATCTAAAGCCCCCTCCCCCTTGTCAACAACTGTCAAACATTTCCAACCCCCCCCCCCACCCACCCCATTTTGTTGACATAATTAATGTTCGCCCCCTTAGGATATCTTTTGAAAATAAAAGAGATAAAAACAAAAAAAACCTGTAACACATATGACATATAACTTAGTGTACAGTCACTGAAAGAAAGTGGGGACAAAATGTGTGATCGTATCTAGTCTTTATATATCTAACACAAAGACAGCTACCCATCTGCACAGCTGTCTAGATTCTTAATGGCAAGGTACAACCAAAACAACATGGCTTCTGATACCATGAGTACAATAAACACCGGTTTTACGCAATGGTAACAATAGGGAAGTAACGTTGACAATACAATACAATGATAATGTAACACTTTTAAGTGCAATTAAAAATAAGGATCAGCCGCAATCAGTAAATAATAAAGACTAAAATGGTAGGTAAAAACTAATGTTAGAATTTTGTACACGTTAATATTTGAATCCAGTACTTTTTTAATTGAAGGTGAAAGTTGAGAACTCCGAATTTATCATCTGAGTTCAGCTCCCACGTAGGTTGTCACTAATGAAGAGTTTACTTTCCCCCAGTTCTGGCTTCCAGACACCTTCGGCTACTCTGCCCAGTTCCCTCAGATCATGAGACATTGCGGTGTGACACGTTTCCTCACACAGAAACTGAGCTGGAGCCTGGTCAACAAATTCCCTGTGAGTTTAAATGGATTTTGACTTTTAAAAACACTTATTGATACTATAACACTGACTGTAAATTCCTGCAATCGCAGTGAGATGAAATAAGATCTGTAGGCACCACCAATTGTAGTTAGATAAAATAAGGATGAGAAATTTAGGAAAGTATAATCGTCATAATATACCACAAATTATTGAACATGTTGTAGGAGTATTGTTTTGAAAAAGAATTAATTAAGGAAATAGAGATATAAAAATGATTCTACTTGTAAGGCTCATGAATTTGTTTAAAATATATGAGGACAAAGAAAACATCTTTGAAGCATCGGTAGGGGACCTATAGCTTTTAAAATGGACTTTAAAACATCATACTAAAATATTGGAACCAATGCCTGACAGTTTTGTTATTGTAGTTTGATTGTTTTCTAGCACCACACCTTTCACTGGGAAGGCATCGATGGCTCCACCATACTGGCCCACTTTCCACCAGGTGACAGCTATCACATGACTGGGAGGGTCAATGAGGTACCTGCTTATGTGGCTAGACGTCCTTCACCTTCTGCTGGTGCTTTTTTTTTTAACCCTTGCCGACCCCTGCTCCTGACTCCCTGTCACTGCTTCATTCTTTCCTCAGCACCACACCTTCCACTGGGAGGGTATAGATGGGAGCACCATCTTGGCCCACTTTCCTCCCGGTGACAGTTACAATATGGTAGGAAAAGTCGAAGAGGTATGAGAATTTAATCTAGGTGAGATTTTTTAGTTTAAGGATATCGAACCATTATCTGATTTCTGGTGATCCGTTGTTGTTTTGTATAATAAGTGGATATAAAAAAATCCCTAAAATGTTTGTATTCTTCTGAGATAAAAAAATGGGGATTAACTGTTATTTCCGAAAATAGATAAAACGTTCACATTTTATTATCTGAGGATTGCCATTCACAATTAGATCTCATGTCATTTTAACTTTGCAACAGTGTGCTCTTCTATCAATTCCAACTAACAGGTTTGGGTAACTGGAGATGGCATTATAGTGTGATAACAATATAATGATATTACAACAAAACAATTTGGTGCTGGCGCTGGTTTTGAGGCCTGGACCCAACTTCTGGTGATTGGACAGGGGAAAAATATTTTGCTTTGTCAGTTCTAAAATATATATGAGCTTACTACAACTTTGCTTAATCGTCTTCTAAATATCATTGCATTGTAACCTTGCTGTGAGAAATGGTTGAAAATTTGATTTTGGGAACATATAATAATCAATATAAACATCCATATGTTTATGGAGGCTCTGCTTTCAGGTCTGAAAATTTATTAGGGTGATTTATTGAAAAAAATAATGTTAAATTTGTTTGAAATTATGTTATTTATAAAAACATTTTACAAAGAATTGTGTTGCTCTGTCATATTGGTAGTATAATGGAATTTATAATTTTGAATGTAAAAAGGTTTTCAATGAAATAAAACTTACAAATCTGTTTTGAAATACCAAAGCAACAAATAAATTATGTTATAATATCAGATAAATGTTTAGGGGTTTTTTTTTTTTTTGGTTTCAGCCATTAGTTTTAATGTTGTTATAGATTCATGTGTGTATCCCAAATTTCTTCCAACTATTCAACATACAGATGGGATGTAAAAACCCCATTTAACCCCTGTGTTAAATTGTTAAAAACTGTGCTGAATTTTTTTTTTATTCCTATTCACAAAAGATGTTGAAAACAACAAGAAACTTCAGGGACAAAGGACGCTCCAATCGATCGGCATTCCTGTACGGCTTTGGAGATGGAGGACATGGTCCAAGGTGTGTTTTAGATTTACCTCTCATGAAAATGAGGGATCATACTTTGTCTTTTTGTCCACGTAACAGAGCCCCTTGTGACACTTGAATAAAACTTTTTTTAATTTTCTTTCATTCTCCTTTGTAGTGAAGAAATGCTGCAGAGACTCACAAGACTGAAAGACTGTGATGGGATACCAAAGTAATTTAATTAGTTTTTATGAATTCTTGAATTGTTGAGTTAATTTAGAAGCTTCTCTTAGTATTCTTTGGTTTGAAAGGGCTATTAAAACAGCAAGTGGACATTTGAAAAAATTTCTTAAACTATCTGTAGTATTTTTTTTAACAATTTATAACTGTATGTGTACATTTGAAATCATTTTATAACCAAATATGAACGGCAATTTTATGAAAATCAGTTCAAATTTGAAATTTTATCTCACTGAGTTTCATAACAGTTTTATCACATTGAATTTCATTTGAATATTTCCTCCAGGGTTAAGTTCACCAGCTCTGATGAGTTCTTCTCATCCATTGAACAGGAGAATACAAAACTGCTGTGTAAATGGAGGGGAGAGCTTTACCTGGAGATGCACAATGGTACATACACCACATGGGCTAAGGTGAGTGTAGAACTATCTGTGTGCTCATTCATCATACTCTTACATTTGCCCAGTGTTGAATCCTTCTTTGTTATATTGTCCACCTTCTATCAAATGAAGAAGTACAGTCGCCAAGGTGAGATCGCAGTGTTGAATCCTCTCTGTGTTATTTTGTCCACCTTCTATCAGGTGAAGAAGTACAATCGCCAGTGTGAGATCTGGCTGCAAGAGTTGGAGACCCTCAGCACCATGGCTCATCTGAAAGATCCTGGCTTCGAGTACCCCAAGGCCGAACTGGATAGGTTATGGAAACTGTTGCTGTTAAACCAGTTTCATGATGTCCTTCCTGGGAGCTCCATCAGTTTGGTATGTTTGGTAGCATAGAATATATGACAATTTAAGAACGCTCCAATGGACAGCAGCTGTTCAGATTTACACAAACAAAGTAAGATGTACTTTAGTTTACCATTTCCTTCACATATGCTACATCTAGTTCACTGGAGTTGTGTGAGAAATTTTTGAAAGACTTTCACTTATGCTACATCTAGTTCACTGAAGTTGTGTGAGATATTTTTGAAAGACCTTCACCCATGCTACATCTTGTTCACTGAAGTTTTGTGAGATATTTTTGAAAGACCTTCACTTATGCTACATCTAGTTCACTGAAGTTTTGTGAGATATTTTTGAAAGACCTTCACTTATGCTACATCTAGTTCACTGAAGTTTTGTGAGATATTTTTGAAAGACCTTAGAAATCTCTGTTAATAACTGTTGAATAATTCTAATTACTGTAGTACACACAATTTTTGCACAACATCCAATTTAAGACAATTATTCATAGTCCAGTTTTAAAAAAAAAACTCAATTCTTTCATAAAAGACAGATTAGCAATATTGCCCTTCAAGGAGAACAAAGATTTTAATCAGACAAAAAGGAAAAAAAAACAAAATGTTTGCTTTAATAACCAGGAGAAAAGGACTTGTAATGAATGTAAAACTGAAGAAGGCAAAAACTACACTTAAATTGGATTAGTTGGCATGTGTGCTCATAATATTAATGTGTAGGGGGAATTTTAAATATTGGACAAATGAAAATAATCATCAATTCTCTTTGAGCTATGTCAAATTTCTTTCAGGTATTTCAAGATGCAATCAAGTATTATGAAGGTTGGTGTTGGGTTTTTTTTGGTTTTTTCAAAAGAATTTCATGAAGAAAGCAGTTGTTTTTTAAAATTTATTCCAGCAGATAATTCAAAATCAAATTTTTGCTATTGCTCAAAGCAGACAAGGAGGATAGGGCGTTTTGCCAACTCTGAAGGCCAAATAATAAAACACAGCAAACTGTTTCTTTTTAAATTAAGTTCCAAAATTGTTTGTTGTTAATTTCAGATGGAATTTAAAATATTTTACTGTTACAAATTTATCTGTACTCTTTCCACAGATGAAAAAAAAATGACAAGGAACATGTTTTGTTTGTATTAAGAATTGCCAAATTTTGGATTGTTTCATATTTTCAGAAATTGAGAAGACTTCAACAGAACTCATTAACAAGGCTCTGAAGGCTTGCACCAAAACTCAGGTAAATGTTGCCACATTTGAAAAGTTCCGAAGCCAGGGGTCCAAAGGAACAAAGAGAAATATATATGTTAGACTTGAATTTATTTTGACATCCATTTCTGTTTGTGCGTGAAATTGAATAAGAAAACATTCATGATCTTTTTTAATGATATTAATATTTTAAAATCTGTTTACATCATTAGCCAAAGGGAGACAACTAAGTGTGTGAAGAAAAATTGTTAGATTATGTTTTAACACATAATGTGATTGGATCAAAGATTTAAACCCTAAAGAATATTTGATTAATTCTAGAAAGGGGGGTAATTCATTGATTAAACATGGAGTCATCTTCAAAAGATGCAAATGTTTTGCTCAAATCAAATTTTGGGTAAAATATTTTTTAAAGATGTTGACCAAATTATTTTGACCAGCCTAATTTTTTGTACCCTAAACGAATTAAAGGAAATGTAATTAGAATTTAGTTGATGAAATAGAAAGTCTGATATTTGATAATTAGAAATGCATTTTATTAAAAAAATCTTTAGAATTTTTCAGTTTGGGATTATTAACATATTCCTGAACATAGACAATAACTTTCCATCTGTAAACATCAGACAAATTGTATTGTATTTGACAGGGGGAGACTGACTCTGCCAATGAAGTGGAATTATATGTGGTCAACACCCAGGGCTTCGCGAGACAAGAAGTGATAGTGCTGCCCCCTACAATAACTGCCTCTCCAGCATCTAAGAAAAGGAAGTTGTCAGAAAATAGCATAGGTGTCGATGGGGATGGTCCTAATATAGGTAGGGCATTCCTTCGCAAAAGGTCAAATAAAAGTTCTTCGGTTCCAAAAATGAAGTCATTTATCGATTTGGCAAACCATAGAAGAGGAGTAGTAAAATATTTAATGTATTGAAAACATGATTTCTGAAGATATTTAAACATTATTATTGACACAATGCCCTCTCTTAAAGCATGATCAATACCATTCACAGAATTAACACTTAATAGCTGCAACCCCAGGTTAACTTTGTTTACTTAGTGCACTTTGATGTGCAAGGGTTATGTTTAACCAGCATAATTGACCTGTATAGCACTAAAAATAGTTAATATTTTTATATTGTAGGATTGTGTTTTTCAAAAACAAAAATATGAGAGAAATATTTGCAATTAGGTTTTTTTTAAAAACCATTTTAACTGCATTTTATTTTTAAAAAATTCCTCATAAAAATTCATTTATGATTACATAACAATAAAAAGGGGTTACAAATAAAACTTCATTTTAACAAAGGAAATCAATGAAATCATTTGCAGATAGTTTGTCTTTTTAATAAAAGAGTTAGTGTAAAACTTGAGTTTTGACAGACTCTCTTTAAAAGATTGTGTATTTCATTGTAGCTGAAGTTAGCATCCCTCCCCTCAGCATGAAACCTTTGAGAGCCTGCGTAGTGAAGACAGAAACCAACAGTGAGGTTGTCTTGACAAGGGAGGTAAGTCAGCTGTCACACTCGCATCTGTCCGTCACAATGTGGTGATGGTCTGAACTTCGTAGGACGAAAATCCACAAAACCAGGGAATTTCCTTCTAGGATTATAAGCTGGTTCCCATCAGAAGAATGTTTCATTTTACCAATGTTATCCGCCTACGGGACTCCTTCTCTGGGTTTGAATTCAGAGTTTTCTTCTCTTAGATGAGTTGCCATCCAAGGTTAATGAGTCCCATCCACCCGGGGTGCTGGTGATGTTTTTTGCTTGACTGGGCTTTGGTGGGGATTGAACTCCATAACATCAACTTGAGATTTGCTCTGTTTTAGACCACTCGGCCACCCAGCACAAAAATAAATTCTGCAGTGTCACACTATAGATTAAATAAAAATTTAGTGGGGGGGGGGAGGCGCATTTGAAAGACACACATGAAGTCAGATGTTATATGACAATTTTGGTAGAATGCAAAAAAAAAATGCTGTTACACATGAAAATAAAATTTAAAGCTTTTGGGGGAAAATCTAGTAACAAGTGTTCCATTTCAAGTAGAGATAACACTTTTGAGCTATTCAACATGCGGCATATGTTTTTTGGAACCTCTCACTTAAAGCACTTGTCACTGCAGAATTTACTTGGTAGGCTGTGATGAGAATTGGATGTGAAAAACAAATAACATCCTATATTATCCCATATTTTTAAGGAAGCTGTCTAAATATCCAAGATTAACAAAATGGAAAGTAACGAATTCATTTTTAAAAAAAAGAACATGTAATCTGCTTTTTATCATCCAAACATATCAGCACATTAATTTTAGTTATTTCATTTTTTAAGAGAAAGTTGTTAAGAAATGAAAATACTTAGGTTGTGATTGCTTCAGACAATTATTGAATAATTAAATATATTTTCCAGGATGACCACTATGTGATGACCAATGGAATCATCAAGGCCATCATAGATTCTATTGGGAGAGTCACATCTCTGACCTGTTTTGATAAGCTCACAAAGAGGTAAGTGAATTTTTGTATTGCAATCTATCATCAGTGGTTCTGAATCCAATGCCCGGGGTACGTCATCTGGCTTTACTTGTTCTACCCTTGTTTCAGGTGGTCCAAGGAAGCCATCAACCAGCAGCATCCCGCCAATCAGTTCTTGCTGTATGATGATATTCCTCTTTACTGGGATGCCTGGGATGTCATGGACTACCATTTGGAAACTAGGTCAGGAACTGAAGTCACCTGTGCTACCATGTATTTTATTGCTTGTCTAATCAAAACTTGTTCTCAAACTTTTTTCCTTGTTTCTCAAATGATAAGCATTTTCTCATGCGTCTTGGAGTCTATTATATTTTTTAAAAACACTGTCCTACATTTCTAGTACGGTAGATTGAAGTTTTATTAAGTATTAAGAAACACTGTAATGCTCAATTATTTATATAAAAACATAGGAATAATTTATAAATAATCTTTTGATCATTGAATCAGTCACAGCATCATCTGTGTCTTCATTCATCGCTTTACTTTCTCATATTACAGAAAACCAGTTGTCACACCCATACAAAGAATTGTGACAGGTCACCATTCCAGTAGATCCAGAGCATCTTTAGAGGTTGCAGCTCATCTGATTAGCATAAGCTTTGGTTTATTTGATTTTCCAGTTTCACATTCATAAAGAAAACATATTTTCTGTTAATGTAACCCTATTTTTCTTGATTACTGGAAATTTAGGTTGTTTTGGTGGGGGCTTTATTTGGACAATTTTAATGCAGTTTGGGAAAATGTGTTGTCTGGTATGGACAATGTCTTAGTAGATGTAATTTTATTTTTACTTTTATTAACACACTTTTTTTAACTGATCCATAAGGGGACAAATAACCCCTTAGATTTAACACATTAAAACATAATGTTACTTTTCACTCATTCAGGTGAGCTTGAAAATAAGCGATAAGAGTTACCTCAAACAAGAAATTGTTCTAGATGCTGGCAGTCCTTACATCACCTTTAATACTGAGGTAGATATATTTTTAATTATGTGTTGGTTTTTTACTTAAACTTAAATTACTGAGAACATTGTACTTATCTTGTTAATTTTTGCATCACCTTCCATGTTGAGATAACGATTCTTACATTTTTTGTTAGTTTCTACATTGATTTCTAATTTTCTTGGTTCTTATATTAATTGTTTCTATTTATAATTTTACGTGTATAAGTAAAACATGGTCTTAAAACAGTTACAATTTTCTGATGAGCAATATCCTAATGTTTGGTGTTTTTCTCTTAGGTCACCTGGTTTGAAAACCGCAAATTCTTGAAAGTGGAGTTTCCCACAACTGTCCACGCCAATCAGGTAACCTATGACATTCAGAGTGGATTTCTTCAGAGACCGAATCATTACAACACGTCCTGGGACTCGGCCAGATATGAGGTTGGCATTCTTTCATTTTATTATGTACAATTTTTAGTGATTTACAGTTAAAATCTGTACAAAGTAAGGTTAAACCTGAAAAAAGGAATGCAACAAAGAACGTGTCAGCAGGAAGCTTTTGTCAGCGAACAAACAGAAAAAAACAGAATAAAATTAAAAAATAGCACTTAGCTGAGAAGTAGTGTCCAATTATTATAAATTTTTCGCTGTTTGTTCGCCGATGAAGGCTTCCTGCCGACACTTTCGTTATTTTGTTGCGTTCCTTTATTCAGGTTTAACCTTACTTTGCTTTACTAATTTCCTATTGTGCTAACGTGATTGCAGTCTCTCTCCCCTTACTACTTTAAAATCTATACAACATGACCCAAAAGCACTGTTTAATTAAGCCATATCAATAAATTGTAATTTAGTCAGTAATTAAAATACACTTTTAAAATTAATGATGGTTCCAACAACAGACCTGACATATATTTTTTTCAAATATTTCTTTACTTCTGTTTTTTCCTAATTTTTTTTTGCCATCTCATTTATCTGTATCAATAAATTATGTTCAGGTCTGTGGCCACAAGTGGGTTGATATATCAGAGCATGGGTTTGGTGTCAGTGTTTTAAACAACTGCAAGTATGGACATTCAGCTGTAGAAGGTGTACTTAGACTCTCACTGTGAGTAGTTCAAGTTTGAATATTGGACTGGATGAAATTTGCATTATTTCTCATTCTTGTTTTAGAATAAAAAATAAAAGTTAACACGCATGTTAAGAAAAATGTTGTTGTCACTTCAAGACAACAAATTTTTGACAGTATTGTGTCTCTAATATAAATTAATTTAACTTGTCTAATTATTTGCATCTGAATTTTGGTAACAAATTTCAGGTTACGCTCATCTAAAACTCCAGACCCTAAAGCTGATATGGGTGAACATACATTCTCTTATGCACTAATGCCACATTGGGGTAAGTCTTTGGCGATTACCATTTAGTGTTGAGTGGATCACACCTGTCAAGATGTTTAAAAAATGACATGTTAACTGGCACAATATTGACAAGTTTGTTGCCTGCAGCAAAGATGCTGTGCTAAGGAAAAATTTCATCTTTTAAAACCTTGTTTAAATATATATATGTATTTATATGTAAATAAAGGGGATGTGTATGTGTTTGCTGTATGTGAATGCCCTCTTGGGTATACCGAGTCATAAAAGTATTTTAATTTTGAACTATTTTATTTTACACACTTGGTCCTGCATGGGAGACAAGATATTTTTTAAGAAACACCGGTTTTTCCCCTTTAGAAACCCACTTTTTAATAAAATAATTTTAATTGGTAGAATATCAAGAAACCTGAGAATGGACCTCAACCACAATGCAAGAACTGCCTTTTCTTTCTGTTTAATTCCCATAATTTTACATTTTCAGGCAGTTTTCAAGAAGCAGACGTCATTCAGGCCGCCCTTGAGTTTAACTCTCCCCTGAGAGTGGTCAATGCACCAACAACCAATGACACTGGAGACTTGGTCAGCAAGGGTCTGTTTACACTTGATACCAAACAAGTTGTTGTTCAAGCCATCAAAATGGTAAGTTGTACATGATGAGAATGAGCAGTTTGTTGGTTACACATCAAAGTCCTTTTAAAGACTGACGGGGGGGGGGGCATTGTATCAGTTTTAGTAGCAGCACTGCACTTCTCATTTTATACAATAATAAGGTTTGTCATTTCTCAGATCGGAAAACGTTTTAGCAAACTATGTAATGTTACTATTTTTAGAATGTCTGACAAATATTTCTTAAAACATGGCAGCTAATAGTGAGTTTCAGCATATCGTTCTGACTGAAAACAACATACCCACTCAGTTTTGCAACTAGAGAGGTTTTTAAAATGCACTGTCATTGAAGTGCGGGGAAAGGGCGAAGTGAGGAGAAGGGGTGGGTCCGAGAAAGGGCAGGGTGAGGAAAAGGGGTAACTGGTTTGGAGAAGAGGTGGGCTGCGGAGAAAATTCAAGAGTGCGGAATAAGGGCGTGGTTGCAGAGGAGGAGCACTGTTCATTTATGTACCCTGTTAGATCAAAATGTTCAACAGAATATAGAGTCACTGTTACATGTGCCGTAGATGCAAAGAAGTCCCATTTCACAAAATCTATATCCTTGATTGAATACAGCAATAGCAGGAACACAAAATTGCTAACATAGTAGTACTGAACGGTGTTGACATTTTGTCCGACCCGAGTACCCGTATGGTTACAGCAGGTCTATTAATTAGATTTCCACCATTAAATGACAAGCCCTATTCAACTTTAATTAACCACTTATATTTTGAAACTTAATTTTTTATCCTTCACCATTTACTCAAGGCTGAAGATGGAAGTCAAACAATTATTCTCAGACTTCATGAGGCCTTTGGTGGCTCCACCAGTGTTAAGATTACCAGTACACTTCCAATTCAGGATGTACAAGCATGCAATGGACTGGAGGACTCTGTACACTTACAAGACACTGATAGAGAAGTGGCTGTCAAGTTCACTCATGACAAGAGAGGCTGTCAGTTTACATTTGATCTTCTTCCATTCCAGATTATCTCCCTTAGATGTACTTTGTGAAACTTGTACCAATTAGGACAATTTTTTTAAAACTTCACAGGGGAAAGAATCTTTTTTTCTTTTTTAAATAGTCCATTAAATATGGTGCATTTTGAATTGTTGCTGGATAAACACCATCTTGCATACTCAATTTGTGTAAGACTTTGTTATTTTGTTGCTACATGTTATGGTCATTGCTACTTATTGCTTTACTCATCTTATGTATTGAGAATGTAAGAAACAATATTTACTACCTATTATTTCTTGCTTTACATATTTTGTAATTCTATTTTTTTTCCCTTGTAAACACTTGGGTTTGCCATTTGGTCGATGTTGCGCCCCCCCCCCCTCCCCAAACCCCTACATTTTCAAGTGCCTTTGTTATTGTTCAAGTTAAGCTTTTTGCTGCCTTACAATTATATGATTAAACAGACATCTTTTAGATTATTATTACAGATAACTATTTGATATGTGTTTTAATTCCATGCTGTCCATTAGTTACTGTAAACAAATGTTACTGATCATGTTGAAATAATAAAGTACTAAAGTACTTTTTCCTCTGAAATTACACTTACCGTGTTGTGTCATAATTTAAAGCAACAGAGGATGTGATTTGAGACACAATTTATTAAATAATAAAAAGTGAAAGTCATACAAATTAATTCATTCTTTTAAGTAAACAAAACGTCACTTAAATTGTCTATAATTTAACTGTTACACTGGAAATTATCCAATTGGTTTCCTGAAGGGAATCCATTTTAAATTATCCAAATATGTCAAGGGTAATGATCAAATAAATTCATAGAAATACCTATGATATAATGCAAAGGTGTTTACACTGTGACCTAAAAAACATGGTATATAATAGGTGTGGGCATGTTTACATTAATGAGAGAAGAAATAAGAACTTTATCACATTTAATAATGCCCTAACATGTTTAGAACATGTACCAAAACGGTGACTTTGTTCTGAAATAACACCCATTGATCAACTTGACTGTTCAGGTGGCACTGGCAAGTATATTGGTAAAATGCCATATGATTTTCATTATTTGAAGATAATAAAGGGACAGGACAAACATCATTTTGTACATTTAACACTAACACCCATAAAATTGCCATGCTGATAAGACTAAGGTATGAATACCTATTATCCCAACCCCCATCACAGTCAAATAACACTAAAAATTTAACTGGCAATATTTTTTTTTCTTGGATCGTTCAAGTTTAGCACAATAGATGTACCAGTATTTAGTAAGTACAGGTATAACTAATCTTTCAAAATTAATATATCTTGGCAATCAATAAAAAAACAAATTTGTTGTAGTCCGGCATGAAATTATAATTTCAGTTCAGGGAAGCCAAAGATACCTAGCGGGTGAGCTTGTGGTACATTTTTATACTAAAAAGATCAAATCAATATAAAAAACATTGTATATAATGTTGGAATCATTCACCTCACAAGAGGATCAGATAAAAAAATATTCCACAAATAAAAAGTTAAGATCATTTTACAGTCAGTGTGACTTCATAGTGACCAGTGCAATAGCAATGTACAACTTTCTTTGTGCAGAAATAGTATTAACTTTAAATAAGTCATGTGAACTATAGCTGAAGTATTGTATAATCCCAAATTTTAACACTTAACTGAAATCCATCTTAGTTGTCACAATTCTTTGTAAATTGAAAAACTACTTGAACAACAATTTTTTTTTTTTTAAATGATAAAAATAAGTAACGCAGTTTCGTACAGTAAATAACAAGGTGTAACTTAGATTGTGAGATTAACACAAAAATACATCAAAGCAATCATCAGGGAAGCTATCTATAAAACATGTCTAGCAGGAAGAGGTGATTACAGGGTCAGGTAGTTCTAGAGTTGGCCAGGAAAATGCCTCAGCTTTCTTCAGATCTATCTCTATCTTGGTACCAAGCAGTTTCACTGCACTCTTGTCTGTGTCTATTGCCTGAGAGAATTGTGAACACATTTATGTTTTGGTGATACAAAATAAATAGACTTAACATCTACAGTCAGAGAAAAAAAGAGTTTATAAATACATCCATTTTTGTTTTGTTCTGGTACCCGTGAGTAGAATAATTCAGGTGAAGCTGATACATTTTTTTAAATTTTGACCCGTACAATAAATAATTATTTCCTGATAGTAAAGACAGCAGCTTTGCATAAAAAAGAATCACATCACAAGACACTTGTAATTGCCACACTAACTCCAATCTAAGGCTACAGCTATTTAAGATCAACAATAAAGCTGGCAACGTTTTTCTTCAAAGGACTGAAAGGTCTAAGAAACTCACTAGTTCCTTAAACTGTCAGGATTTAGCAGATCTATTAAGACTTTCACACAATGGTTCATAATTTAATACGTGCTTTACATAGAATATTTTGTTGAAATTGTCTTAGTTGGAAATAAGTCAAAATCAAAATGTATTTTTATGCCTATTTTTGGCTTTTTTTTTAAAAATTATTTGTTGGAAGAATTTCCTTATAATGATATCACAACAAAATTCCATTAGTTTGGTTTAATTAGGGAAACTAGGTTTAAATTAAGCTTAATTATCCTAATATTAATACAGGTGGTTAATAATATTTTTTTTTTTAAAAGTCTGTTTTTTGTGTGTTTTTTTAAAAAACAGACCAGTTTAATAATTAAAAAAGAAAAGTAAAAAATGGGCTGATTAATCAATTAAATTTTTAAAAAATACAAATTATTTTATTATTTAAAAAAAAAAAAAGTCTGGTTTAATTATTAGAAGAATAACAGGCTGGTTTAACAAAATACTATTAAAATAGCCACAACTTACCTCCCTGAGTATAAATGTTTTCTCATAGACACTGGTCCCGCCCTCATACACAATACTAACTTTACACTTGACACGGTTGGCCTGAATCACAGTTTTTTCTGGAAGTGCAACTTTAGCAAAAATAGATATGCATACTGTAGATGTTGTTTGGTGCCAGTCAACACGGACTTGCTTTTCCTCTGTAACCTGAAACAGTTGCAATAAATTCAGGTGAGGCCGTCCTTTCAGCTGGGCTCTTATCAAAACAATAAAATAATGTAGAAAAAAAAACAAAGACATTATTTTGGATACCCTACTACTTGAGCCAGAACGGTCCATTGGATAAAAAGATTTAACACAAATTAGGTACCTTTGGTTTGTGCCAATTATGGTGACCAGTTTCACAGCCTTCTTGGTTAAGAAATGCCTCAAAATCTGAGGTCTTCCTTTGACAGCAAGTCCAGTATTTCATGCTTGGAAAAAAGTGAGAAAACAAGACCGTTGAAAATATTTCACAAACAGAATCTGCAGATCATCAATGCTAACATTTCTCTCAAAGCAAGCAAAAAATAAATTATTATTCAGGACAGTGCATAAAATTACCCTTCATGAAATATTGGAACCCCTGGGTGAAAAATGCATGGTTCTTCATTGCTATGTTCACCATCATAAGTCTGAAAATGACAAAGAATACACAAATTAAACCAGTTTAAAAATACCCCCCCCCCCCCAAAAAAAATACAACAACATTCATTCTTTCTTTTTTAGGTCACCATTTTAAAAAATATAGACAAGCACAATAAACAATACTTACTGCTTTACACCCCTTGTTGTTGCATGATGTTCCTATCTTGATAATTTTATCTGTAAAAAAATGCAACATTTTAAAAGTAGGGGCCTACCAGACATGGCATGGGCAAATTATCAAGGCAGTTAGTGAAATAGTTGCAGCGTAATTGTTAAATTAATTTTTCCAATTTATAAAAAATATTAACGAGACTTATTCTTTAATTTTTTTTTATATGTATAATAGGAATACAAATATCAATATGGTAATAATAAAAATGCAAATTTGAACAGCAAGGAGGCCATAATGTGTCTCAACTGTTTGAGGGAAAGTTAACTTCAGGGAGTAAGGTTTCAGTTTAACTTACACCATATCACACCAGTAAAATTTGTATTTACGCAGATTTATACCAGAAATTTGCAGATATAAAATCGGTGCTGCCCTGCATACCATTTACAACTTCAGTATTCTCTGGATCAATCAAACTAAGTTTTTCCAGCTGTGTTTTAAGTGATGCTCCAACTGTCTTCGGCAATTCAACCAAGGGTTCATCATCTGAGGGTCTTTCTGACAGGGTAGGATTGGGCTGCCGGTGCTGTGGTTTCACATCCAACTGGTACATGGGTTCTTTGGACTGAAATGTACCATTTGTTTTTTGGGAGTGAAAGGACGTTTATCTCATTTATAGCTGTATGTCAAACATACACATTTTTTAACTCATATGAATGCATTAATGTTCTTTCATATTCTTTTTTGCATAAACTTTACAATCGGTAAAGTTTATAAAGGGTTTAATTAAGTTAATTTGAAGAATCACTTAATGAATAAAAAATATCATTTTGTCTTTAAATAAAGATGTGTCTTCTCACAGACCTAATAAACCTTGCTGCAGCAGCTTTAACATTCTGCTTGCTATGTACATCAATGTGATGATCACATGATCCTCTTACTGAGAGGGAGACGGGGAAAAGGGCAAGGCTGTAGAGATTGGCTCTGTTGGGATACATTGCTTAACATTTATCATTTACTTAGTAGTAATTGGCTCACACTTTGAATATTATTTAATCTTACTAAAAACAATCTTCCAGAAATGCATTTAATGCAGATTAAATCTATCAATCTCAAAACTAGTGAAAACAGTACAATATTATTTTTAAATTACTCGTCAATCAAATGGAGTTATGGGGAAAAACACAAATCAGTTGTGCCTTGGTGTACATACATTTGCTGGGGGCTTTTCAATCTTTTCTGGCTCAGGTGGCTTGACATTACTGTGATATCCTGTTGTGCAACCCTAAATTGGGGGTTAAAATATAAATTTAAAATAACTGAACATCATTGAGACCTTCAATTATTTTTAATTATTTGAAATAAAAAATACTTCTTTTGGAAAAGTAACTAAGTTTAGAGTATATTTTAACTCTCATTTTTGTAAGGATTTAAAATTGACACAATGTTATCATTTGAAATGGTTTGAAAGCATGACAGCAGTTTTTTTAAAGCATGAAATAAGAGATTAGAGTTTATTTGTTCTAAAATATTTTTAAAAACTAGAAGAGAACTTAAAGTATTTACCTTGATGTTTAGAAACTCTGTAAAGTCAGAAACTCTTTTTTTGCAGCAGGACCATCCTTTTAGGGCATCATGGAATATAGGGCCTCCAGGATGATGGATACAGGCACCTGAGGCAATTAATATCAATTAACAAATTGAGATCAACAGTGGCAAAATAAGATTTTGTATTTAGCCTATGTTGATATAATTACAACATTATTTGCTAGAGGTAAGTACAAGTTATATTATGGATTGTTCTTTAGTAATATTTTGTGTAATTCTTGGATTATTGTGCCAGTAAGTGTTTTTTTTTCTTTGAGAAAGCTGATGATCACATGATCATTTTCTTGTAGAATATTGTGAAATGTGAGTGAAGGCTACAATTCTACAATTATTAATTAAACATTTCAATATTAATGGTAAGTGAATTTGTGTTTATATTTTATTTAGTTTATGCTTTTAGAATAACTTTCGATAAAATATACTTATATATAAAGTATATGAAAGAGAGATTGTGGATTTATCAACAAGACTAAGCAGTTTGAAGAGCAGTCTAAATAGAAAATGATAGGCAGAACATCTCCATTTGCATTACCTTTTAAAATTTAATTACATACCCCTGTACTGGTATGCTCATATTAGTCTTATTGGCAATTATTGGTGATATAAGTAGTTTTGGCTAATGCGAAGCGATATCACCATGACGTCATTTGCGTGTTTTGTCCCTGGTTCCGATAGGGTCAAAACCCTGGTTTCGATAGGGTCTAAACCAAGATTAGGGATATGTTTAGGGTTCAGGTTAGGTTTAGATTTAGGGTTCAGGTTAGGTTTAGGGATAAATTTAGAACATAAGTTTGTGGGTCGCTGCAAAATGGTAAGAAAACGTGGTGATATCTCTTCACTTTTACAGTAGGTACTTTGACAGAAATTTTCAATATTGTCCTATTGTCATAAATGATATATCATATTGAAGGGCTAGCTATAAGCTTTGCAAAAATACCAATTTCATCTTTCTATCTTTTATAGAATTGAAGTTATGAATTTTTTAGTGAATTTTTTTAACCCCCTTCTTTATCTTTGTATTTTACTACAAAAACGTGTGACCGACTTACCAAATTTCTGACTTATTTGCCCAAAACTTTTTTATTTTACAAGATAATGCTACCATATTTTCAGGAGACATTCTCAATGCAATATTAAACACAATGAACAACAAAGCTTTTAAATAACATCAAGACTTTGTATTTTGAAACAAATTATTTGAGGGTATGTTAAAATTTGAACGAATTATATGCTTGTCTTCAATTTTAAATCAATTCTTATATTTATAAAAAGGTAAGTAGTCTTTTTTCTCTAAAATCGAATGTAATTATAAATAAAAATTAATCAAAATAATTGTTTCTCTACATTCAAACGGGCCTCCTTGGGAGAAATTCCACCGAGTTCTACAATAGAAAATTTTCTCTTGTATCTGAAATTAGCCTAGAAAAACATCTTATCATATTAAATCATAATCCTGAATTTACACTACACAATTTCTTATTTCTTTTAAATAATTTAAATTTTCTGTTAATTAAAACTTGTTTCTTTTTTATTTTATTATTATTATTAATTATAATTAGACATTTTTTTTTTCTAATTCTATGTCATGTCATTAAAAGTACTTAAGAATAATTTAAAATTTATGATTAAATACCTTATTTAATTTTAAAATATTACTTAAATTTGTCCTTTAAGTGCATTTGTAGTAACAGAATAGTATTGGTTCATTAAGTGTAATTAAGCTTAATTTAGCAAGTAGACTTAGACTACGACACCGACACCGGTAGTTCTCGCATTTCTATTATTTTAATTAAAAAGCAAGTTCCCATCAGTTTAATATTCATAATTTCAATTTATTTGTATGATCTTATCCAATTATATGATTTTTTAAAGTATGTTTTATATATTTACTTAGATTTATTCAGATGTTTAAAGATTACAAAAGGATTTAACTATTATTAAATGTTATTTAGAGTCGCGTCTATCAGCCCGGTGAAGACAAAAAATTGGTCGCCATTTTTTTTTCTCCCGGTGATGAAGGTTGACCCTTTTTTTGTGGAGTGCTGTAACATTCAATTGAGTTAGGATAATTGACTATTTCAAAGTTATTAGCAATCCAAATTACATGATACACATGAGTCTTTGGGTTTCAATCATGTATGAATGCTCCAAAGAAGTATTTAAGACATTTATAGCTTACCGAGAGTCAAAAAGTAACTCAGAAAAAAAACGGGGGTTCCCCTCATTGGGTAAATTGTATGAGCGTCACCGGAAGACAAACAGTAAACGTAATCGATGACAAAATTAAGTTATAATGAGTAAACTGTGATGTAAAACACATAAATCCGAGGTCACCGTAGTGGCGATTATTAAATGGCCACAAAAGTTTTTCCTTAATTTTTCGAGTGCGCAGAAGCGATGCGCGAGTGACTTTCAAAATACCTATTTACAGTAGTTTTTAAACTGAAGCACATAATTCATTAAAATATCATAAACATGTTATTTTGTTTTGTTTTTTCCTTTACAAATATTATTTTGTCCTATTTTTCTGTTCATGTTTTTTTAACATACCCTCAAATAAATATATAAAAAATAAAAGTCTTGATGATACATAAAAGTTTTGTTGTTTAATGTGTTGTATTTTGCATTGAGAACATCTCCTGAAAATTTGGTAGCATTATCTTTTAAAATAAAAAAAGGGCTGATGTGTAGTTGTGTGTCCGTGGCGTCATTTGCTTTAGGGAGAGGGTCAAAACCCTGTTAGGGAGAGGGTCAAAACCGGGTTAGGGAGGAATTTAGGGTTCAGGTTAGGGTGAGGGATAGATTTAGATCATTTTTTCATTTGGTAAATTTTTAGAAAGATATCCGCGATTTTTACCATGGCCGCCATCTTGGTCGTTGTTTTTGATATAATGACGAATAAAAAGTTTTTAAAAATGAAAAAATGATCTAAATCTATCCCTCACCCTAACCTGAACCCTAAATTCCTCCCTAACCCGGTTTTGACCCTGTCCCTAACAGGGTTTTGACCCTCTCCCTAACAGGGTTTTGACCCTCTCCCTAACAGGGTTTTGACCCTCTCCCTAACAGGGTTTTGACATCGCAAATGACGTCACGGATACGCACGTAAAAATCAGCCTTTCATTTTTAAAAACTTTTTATTCGTCATGGTAAAAAACGCGGACACATAACTACACATTTACCAAAAAAAGTTATGGGCAAAAAAAGGCAGAAATTTGATAAGTGGGTCACACCTTTTTTCAGTTAAATTTAAATACAGAAGGGGTTTTTTAAAAAATCACCAAACAATTTATAACTTCACTTCTATAGAAGATAGAAAGATGAAATTTTTTTTTTTTTTTTATAAAGCTTATTATAGTTTATAGTAGCTAGCCCTTTAGCCTTTAAGATGTATCATTTATGGCAATACTCTGAATAGGACAATATTTTTAAAATTTCTGTCAAAGTCAAAGTACCTAGAAAGTCATAACATCTGATACTTATGATGCACGGCTACAGCTATTAAGACTTAAGGACTAAACTCGGACTTATAGAGTTATTTCACTAGACTGAAGAGTAACAGTGGGCTTGAGACCAGAGCCGGGAGAGATTGGACTGGTTAATTAATAATTTCATTACTTACTCTCTGAATTCTCCTCAAATGTAAACTTTTTCCCACATCCTTTATTATAGCACAAAACTGGCTCTGATGTCATTTTGAATATGAGTTATTCTGTTTTATTAGTAAATTATAATTATTTGTGCTGCTCATGAAATTAAGTTGAAGTAGCGAAAATTCTGGATAAAGCATGATCAGGGGAAGTAATTCATATAAGGAGGTCTAATAAAAAAAGGCATCAATAAGTAAAATAAATGCACAGAACAAACTTCGTTTTTGTTTGGTTAGTTATGACTTTAGTTTGCTTGATAATTCATATTGTGTGCTATATATTTGCATTGTAATTGGATTATATAATTTTTGGTGGGTGCTTTTTTATAGAGTTACTTTATTTTTGTGGTATTAACAAGCTTCCTAAAAAAAAGGTGAAAAATTAAAATAGACAGAAAAGAAACTTTTAGAAACAACATCCTAATGCACTATATGAATATGCCTTTGCCGGGTGACTTTACCGCAGTGAGTTTTAAAATGGGTAATCAATACGGGCATTGTGACCGAAGCATTAACAAAATAAGCCTACATAATACAAACGTTTAGTTTAGCTTGAATATTGTTCAGTGCACGTTCTTTTTAGATAAACATCAAGCAAATCTTATGAATTTGGGGGTCATCATACTGAAATCACAGAGAACACTGTCATTACGCTATTTGTTGCCAATTTTTATTCCCCTCCTCCACCCCCCCCCCCAAAAAAAGTAATTAAAATCGACGCCTCCCGGGTGTAGGTGTGTTTCGCGAAAATAAGAGCTGCAAACTTGTACGTATTATTAGGCATCAAATATGATTATAATGAAACAGAAAAGTGTGGATCGCTAGTAGAGCCATAGACGTAGCTAAGGGAGGGGGGGGGCAGTGGGGACAGATGTCCCTGGGCACCAGACTAGTTAGGGGCACCAAAATATGCTTTGATATTATTTTATTGATGAAAATAATGGGCTTGAAGGTTGAAAAATGAAGGGCAGGCGCTTTAAAAGTTGTTTAGATGAGTCGCGTGTAGAACATGGTGATTTACTTTTCACTCAATGATTTAACGCACTCAGCAAATGTCATTTGTAGTAGTTTATTTTAGTTTAAATGAAGAATTAAGTTTACAAACGTATAGTCCATTCAATTATCTTTCATTTGATACCTCATTTGGTCTTACAAACCCAACAATAATATTTTAAATCGTTTTTTAATCCCAACCTCTCACTTCCGGTACCCGGGTACCAATAGCCACTTCGTTTTTTTGTAAAGGGGGTTTTGAAACGAGACTCGTGGAATATTTAACTTTGTTTCAAGTTTCTTGACTCGAGTTGTCCGAAGCATCAACGTAAGGTTAGGACCGGTGCTGGTCTGCGGGACCACTTCTTTGGGATACACTGCTGTAAAAGATTCATATCCCATGGAGATCGAAATACTATATTTGTGACAGAAAAATTTCCCTAGAACATTTCCTAAGATAATTGTTCACTTGTCAACTATTTTCCGCCCCTTCACCCCCATTCACCCCCCCACACACACACACACACTTCACGTGTGCCTTAATGCCCAGGCTCCCCCTGTATTCTCTTTATTCAAGATAATCGATTTTTTTAACTTCAAAATATTTATCGAACCCTTGTTTTATATAATATCAAAATAAAAGAAACAATTTACCAAATTATACAAATACCTTGACTTTTAAATAAAACGACAAGTGGCTATCCAGCTGGTTATTGTTTGCACCACAACATCGGTTTCTTTTCAAAAGTTACAGTATTATAGGCCTGATGTAGAAAATATCTAGAAGTTTCTCAAACCAACAATTTATTATACAAACTAAAAAGAAAACTCTGAAATCTTAACTTCTTGTTTCGGAATTTCTATTTATAAACCTACAGTCAGCTTTACCTTTCCATTTGTAGTATATATATTGTCATACTAATAATAGTCTGTGATACAACTGGTAGGCCTATAATTTAAATCTTTAATAATATCGCACATAACAATCAGTCATAATCACAGACTTGTCCCAAACCAAGCAAAAATTACTCTCTTTAAGAATCTACTTTAATATTATTTTTTTTTTTTAAATACCATAATTCCACAGTCGTACCATGCAGACTTCAAGACAACCACGACGTTGTTCTCCTGGCGTCCCAAGCGGTCACTGTAACTGTAATTACAATATTTAGTCTGATACGATCTGCCACTTGATCTTACAGCCGTTCTCAGCGCCTGTACAAAAAAAAATCGTTACTTAAGGCCCCTTCCACCTTCTCCTCTCATGGGAACATGGTAATGTGGCGGTGACCGACACACTCGGCTCCCATATCCTGCCCAAGTACTTATTATAGCGTGCAGTCCTCGGGAAATGTCCGATCGATGTAATCGCTTGGTGAGTTTATAAACTCTCGGAGAGCTGGAACAACATGACGTTGAGATTTCAGCTTATTAATTTCACGCTTACGTTTTTTAAAAGTCAAATGCAGTGTACGTCTCTCAGATTGAAAGGCCATGGGATATTTTAAAAGTGATGAGCTTTATCAAGTAGCATCTGTGATGATTCTGTGATTGGTGTGGCTGAGCAGTTTGTCTAACAAAGCATGTGTTAGGTCTATACACGATGTTGTTGAAATCCGCGTGAACATAATTATATTGACCTTGAGACTACACAATGTAAATGAATCAATGGTCATATACTATGCCCATTGATTCATATAAATTGTGGGGGAAAACATCGACTTTTATTTCAATGTTTTCCAAGAATCGATTTACTGATTAACCGAGGCCAAGAGATAAACCTAAAGAAAACACTGCCTATTGTCAATTTACGACGTCAGTGGTCAAGTTAAGCAGCGTCACAATGTACTTGTTTGGATTTCTTGGCTGATCATGTTGACATATATCTGCCCACATCCGGAACTGTGTACGCCTAATGTTTACTGTCCGACATGCCTGCCGTATCCTAGGTGAAAAGTAATTTGAATTCGCGGTGAAGTCGAACAAACTTGACAATGGTATCGTGTGAGTCCTGACAGATGGGCGAAAGAGGCGACGAATCAGTGGCAGATAGAAATTACGATCAGAAGATTTCACAGACCTCGATGATGGAGAGGTTTCCAGTGTTGGGATCAACAAGATCTAACGACGATAATCTCATGAGACGGAGTAACTTGGTCGGGTTAGTCACTTTTTTCGTCATTTATGTATATTGTATTGTTTACATTTGCTTCGAAATACATTTTTGACCCATCAAAGCCCTAGATCTATGACACTTGCGGATACTGTGATAAATTGATATTTATTTATTCGTTTAGGAAATGCATGTACTTGTGTGATATAAGCTAACCTGTAACTGTAGGCTTTTAAAAAAAAAATTGCTTTAAGTTTGCCAGCTGTCCTGTCCGGGGGCCGGTTTTGAACTCTACAGTCCGGTATTTGAGTAGTGTGTCCGGCAAAAATAAAATTAATTTTGCTGAAGCCCCTGGCAGGGTAAAGTTGCGAAGGGTCCGATTTATCGCTGGAAAACGTATCTGGCAACCCTACAAAATCTAATTCAAACTAAATGTTATTGTTGTACCATGGCCGTGCAATCATCATGATGAAGTATTATAACTTACTGAAAGAGGTTAAAATATTGCCGTAAGCTTAATTTTTTGCGTAATTTAATAACTTTGAAGTGGGGGTGGGCGTGCGTGGGAGTGGACATGCGTGTGTTCCGTTTCTTTCTCCGGAATAGAAATAACAGTTATGGCAACCTTATATATATTTCTGTTTTAAATTTGCACTATTTAAACCTATGTAGAGAAGAGTGTGCGTCTGTTGGAGGTGATTGAAATAATATAATTATAAAATAAACATGCGGAACTCAGATTGAAGTTCCCTGGAGACAAGCCATTGCCCAAAAAAAAACCGATTGTGTCACAGTGTGTGTATTCATGAAAATTTAAAACCGCACTTGTAGTTTAGTTTTGACTGGCGTGTTTTATGGGGGGTGCACACGCTTGTGTTAGTTCACTCTTTATTGGTCGAGCTCAACCACATTCTCTGTGATAGCTTGTTCCGGATGTATCGTAAATTACAGTTGACTATTGACACTTGTGTAGACATTGACACGTCTAGTGCTGAGGGAAATATGACGGTGGTGAGGTAGACAAGGGTTATCTTTCTATGCTTGTCACATATAAATCAACCATTGTCCATAAGAGATTTTTAATTTTTAGAGAAACTTTGTGTATCATTGTAATTCGTAGCTTTCGATTTGTTACACATGTATATGACTACGATATGCACTTTACAGGATAACAGTTTTACGCTGTAACTTTTAAAAAAATGTATGTATGCATAATATTTAAAAAAAAACAAAAATTACGCTTGTGATTGGCTCACAAGCCATTCACCCACTTCCCATTTAAACGTCCAATTCGTCCACTTCGCCCGGCAAACTTTAAGAAGTAACAATTCTTGGACATGAATGCTGTGTATACAAACGGTGCATAGGAGTCCATTGATGAGTAATCCTAACAAAAGTTGTTGTAATGGACCTTTTCAAGTAACAGTGGAAATATTAGTGCAAAATTAGTGCTAAAATAAAGGTACATTATTTCAAGAAGGAGACACGATTTAAGTCGCAGTGGAAACTACCCCGACATTTGGCGAATCTACAAACAGGACAATAGTCTTACACCAGACCCAACCAATGTTTAGTATCACATGAAGGTGACACACTGATTCTGTTAGTTGAAGAGATGGTTTAATTGTGCCAAATGGCTGATGGTCAATACTATGTTAGGGACCATCCATACAGTATGTACGCAAACAATTTTATTCGAAATTGACCCCCCCTCCCCGTTGCACGCAATAATTTTTGAACACCCCCAATATGATTACGTCACCCGCACCGAAACAAAGGCGAGCGGTTAACTTACTATTGGTTACAAGATCCTGCGAGTTACAATGTAAACAAAACACAAAGCAACAGTATGACGATAAGTACAAAAGATTCCATGATCTTTTTATACTGCAGGCCTGCACAACTCAAAATGTAAGGCTAGCCGTAAAACTTTATGAAAAACTTGTGGGGCCGAAAGAAAATAGGACCCGGGGGGGGGGGGGGCATTAAGAAAATAAAAATAAAAAAGAATATTTCGATACTTCAAGGGCTGAAGAGTGTTCAGACTTGTTTCATAGCACTAGAGATATAAATAGGCTATTTATGGACTGTTCGAGTTTCAGTAGAATTATTGCAGAATTTGTAAATAAATGTACGCACTTTCTTTTTTTCATCTGCACCGGTATTCAAAATCTCCATAATCCCCCCCCCCTTCCCCCCCCCCCCCCCTTGTTTGTCTTCTCAGTTTAACGTACTATATAATTGCATCATTACCGAACCTTTACTAAGATCCCATGGCCCGAGACTGGCTGAGTTGTGAACGTGACCCAAATGTGACTAAGCAGAATTCAGGGCCCTAATCTATCCAGTTGTTAACGTGGCCCGAAACAGGCAAACTTATGAACGTGACCCAAATGTGATTACGCTGAAAACAGGGACCTAATCTATCCAGCTGTTAACGTGGCCCGAAACAAGCTAACTTATGAATGTGACCCAAATGTGACTAAACTGAAAAAATGGCCCTAATCTATCCAGTTGTTAACGTGGTCCGAAACTAGCTAAGTTATGAACGTGACCCAAAGGTTACTAAGCTGAAAACAGGGTCCTAATCTACATGGCCGGCCTTAGGCAACTGCAACCTATGCGGCCGCAATGGGCCCCGCACTTTCATAGGCCCCGCCCCGAATTTATTTTCTAATACAAAATCTTAATTTTCACTTATTATCCTTATCCTCTACCCAGAATGGGCCCCGCGCAATCCGTTTCGCATAGGGCCCCGCAATTGTTAGGGTCGGCCCTGCTAATCTTTACAGTCGTTAACGTGGCCCGAAACAGGCTAAGATGAGAAACACCACTTTTTAGCCAACTCAATCAAGCCGTTGTGCGCCTTGTCACGTGACATTGTTAGGTAAGAAAAGTATTGGGTTTCCCCTGGGTAAATGTTCTAATAATAAGATTTCTGACAAGGGTGCCTACCGTGTATGATAAACTCAATGGGACGTATAATAACAGCGGGTTATCGGTACTGGCGACAACAGATCTGACCTGGAACACCGACATTGGAGGTCAGCCTCATTCCAAGTGGATATTCCAAAAAGCTGTTTTCGACCACGTCCATTGACTTTAAACACAACTCCGTTGATTAATTCGCCGACAAGACGCACCACTTACTACCAAAAAGGTTACGCTTGTTGGTCACAAAGATTTGCTGGACAATACTTTCCATTCATCATGAGAGTTCCACGCTCAAGGAACAAATCATCTTCCCCCCCCCCCCCCCAGCTGCGTGTACTGTGTGCGTAGTATGGCTGAAGACTGGTGACATTCACAATGTGATTAAAATGTAATGTTCATTGGTGTAGACATAAATCTATATATCATTATAAGTATTGCAAACATGGCACATTATTATAATAACGTATCTAAAACACATAAACTCGCGAAGAACTACAAACATAGCACATGCAACTCATGAAGAACTACAAACATAGCACATACAACCCCTGAAGAACTTCAAACATAGCACATACAAATCATGAAGAACTTCAAACATATCACATACAAATCATGAAGAACTTCAAACATAGCACATACAACTCATGAAGAACTACAAACATAGCACATACAACTCATGAAGAACTTCAAACATAGCACATACAACTCATGAAGAACTTCAAACATAGCACATACAACTCATGAAGAACTTCAAACATAGCACATTCAACTCATGAAGAACTTCAAACACAGCACATACAACTCATGAAGAACTTCAAACACAGCACATCACAATCGTAGAATATCACACAGCCTATCACATACAGAACGTCAAACACACGCAGACAGCACAGTACATGCACACACATCAAAACTCATCACATCAAAAGACCATCAAGTCACAAACACAACGAACCTAAAAATAAAATCACATACACACCGGAACACCATCAGAGACACCATCAGAGAACCATCCTTTGTATAACATAGTCTATAACGTTTCAGAGCTGTGAGATTGGTGGCACTCAGTTGTTGTACTATTTTAATTTTAGTCATTACATCGTATACGGCCCAGAAGTGGATTCGATTGTTATTATTTACAGCAGGCCTGCACAACTGAAAATGTTAGGTGGGCCGTATTACTTTTTGATAAACTTGTGCGGGCCGATTGATTAATAGGACCGACTGGAGGGTTAGGGGGGGGTAGATATTAAGAAAATAATAATAATAAAGACTATTTGTTACTTCGCGGGAAGCACTGTAGGTGCTGGCGGGCGTATGTTGTGCAGGCCTGATTTACAGGAAGATCCGTCTCCATCCCAAATTACATTGGACCTAATACATACACTGCAATCAAATTACCGCTGTGTTAATACATACACTGCAATCAAATTACCTCGGTGCTAATACATACACTGCAATCAAATTACATTGGTGCTAATACATACACTGCAATCAAATTACCTTGGTGTTAATACATACAGTGCAATCAAATTACCTTGGTGCTAATACATACAGTGCAATAAAATTACCTTGGTGCTAATACATACACTGCAATCAAATTACCTTCGTGCTAACACATACAGTGCATTCAAATTACCTTGGTGATAATACATACAGTGCAATAAAATTACCTTGGTGCTAATACATACACTGCAATAAAATTACCTTGGTGCTAATACATACACTGCAATCAAATTACCTCTGTGTTAATACATACAGTGCATTCAAATTACATTGGTGCTAATACATACACTGCAATCAAATTACCTTGGTGCTAATACATACACTGCAATAAAATTACCTTGGTGCTAATACATACAGTGCAATCAAATTACCTTGGTGCTAATACATACAGTGCAATCAAATTACCTTGGTGCTAATACATACACTGCAATCAAATTACCTTGGTGCTAATACATACACTGCAACCAAATTACCTTGGTGCTAATACATACACTGCAATCAAATTACCTTGGTGCTAATACATACACTGCAATAAAATTACCTTGGTGCTAATACATACACTGCAATCAAATTACATTGGTGTTAATACATACAGTGCAATCAAATTACCTTGGCGCTAATACATACACTGCAATCAAATTACCTTGGTGCTAATACATACACTGCAATCAAATTACATTGGTGCTAATACATACACTGCAATCAAATTACCTTGGTGCTAATACATACAGTGCAATCAAATTACCTTGGTGCTAATACATACACTGCAATCAAATTACCTTGGTGCTAATACATACACTGCAATCAAATTACCTTGGTGCTAATACATACACTGCAATCAAATTACCTTGGTGCTAATACATACACTGCAATCAAATTACCTTGGTGCTAATACATACAGTGCAATCAAATTACCTTGGTGCTAATACATACAGTGCAATCAAATTACCTTGGTGCTAATACATACACTGCAATCAAATTACCTTGGTGCTAATACATACAGTGCAATCAAATTACCTTGGTGCTAATACATACAGTGCAATCAAATTACCTTGGTGCTAATACATACAGTGCAATCAAATTACCTTGGTGCTAATACATACACTGCAATCAAATTACATTGGTGCTAATACATACAGTGCAATCAAATTACCTTGGTGCTAATACATACAGTGCAATCAAATTACCTTGGTGCTAACACATACAGTGCAATCAAATTACCTTGGTGCTAACACATACAGTGCAATCAAATTACCTTGGTGCTAACACATACAGGGCAATCAAATTACCTTGGTGCTAATACATACAGTGCAATCAAATTACCTTGGTGCTAATACATACAGTGCAATCAAATTACATTGGTGCTAATACATACACTGCAATCAAATTACATTGGTGCTAATACATACACTGCAATCAAATTACCTTGGTGCTAATACATACACTGCAATAAAATTACCTTGGTGCTAATACATACACTGCAATCAAATTACCTTGGTGCTAATACATACACTGCAATCAAATTACCTTGGTGCTAAGACATACAGTGCAATCAAATTACCTTGGTGCTAATACATACACTGCAATCAAATTACGTTGGTGCTAATACATACACTGCAATCAAATTACCTTGGTGCTAATACATACAGTGCAATCAAATTACCTTGGTGCTAATACATACAGTGCAATCAAATTACCTTGGTGCTAACACATACAGTGCAATCAAATTACCTTGGTGCTAACACATACACTGCAATCAAATTACCTTGGTGCTAACACATACAGTGCAATCAAATTAACTTGGTGCTAACACATACAGTGCAATCAAATTACCTTGGTGCTAACACATACAGTGCAATCAAATTACCTTGGTGCTAATACATACAGTGCAATCAAATTACCTTGGTGCTAACACATACAGTGCAATCAAATTACCTTGGTGCTAACACATACAGTGCAATCAAATTACCTTGGTGCTAACACATACAGTGCAATCAAATTACCTTGGTGCTAACACATACAGTGCAATCAACGTGCACACAAACAAACGGCTCATGCATTAAAGATATCAATCATTAAAGGGCAGTCACTCAGGACGGCTGTTCAGACACGAAATAGAGATTTATTTCCAGTCCCGAACGCGACTTAACCCCTCCGCCCGCCCCCCCCCCCCCTCACGCATTTGACTCGATTACAAGGGGTTAAGTAAATTTGTGTTGGTAAGGGTTAATCCTTTAGTGGGCTGTTGTTGAAAACCACACACATCCCTGTAACATCAGATCACACAGGAGTGCTTCAGTGAGACAGGCGGGTGGGTAGAGTGACGTGGGTGGGTGTTAGATGGGTGCTTATCTCGATGAACATAAGTTGTTGATTAAAAAAAAATAACCTCATAATGGATGTAGTTCAAATATTTAACTAAACAAATATGTATTTTTTTGTTCAACGCCCACGGTTTTTTAATATTTTTTTTTATTTTAAATTTTATTTTTCATTTGCTTGTGAAGGGTAGACAATTTAACAATTTAAGATAGTACATAGGACGATCCAAGACAGTTGTCAGATTAATCTCCCCTGGTTCAATCAGTGTGTAAACAACTGCTTGTTTGAAGAACGGGGGACCGGGGTTGGGGGGGGGGGGACACAGAGGGTACATCAAATCAATATGGTCTGAATTATCTGTGGAGCCATGTCGTGATACATAACAGAATGGGAGGTAGGCACAGATGATTTCTCACTTAAATTGTTGTCTCGGATAGGATTTTATAGACATTTTGTAAGGTAAATGTAGTGAACAATGATTCTTTGGAATATCGATTGTCGTGCTCGTGAAAACGTTTTGTTTTTAAACAATTGTAATTGAAACATTTACTTGAAAGTTATCACGTGCCTCTTGTTGTCTATGAATGTATTCATAACACACATATTCTGTGGGCTATTTAAGATTTTCATTTCCAGATATTTTTTAAACTTACCCGAGCAATATTCCTGCGTTTAATAATATAGTAATTTAAATGTTTTTTTTGTTTGTTTGTTTTTTTTAAATTTTATTTTTGGAGAATGTGAAATTAAGAGCAATGTAATAATGTAATATTTCCATCACAATGAGACGGTTTCATATTATTGCCACGGTCTCAAGTCTCATTCCATACTAAATGAAGTAGGTAACCACGCGTCTTCTACGCCAATCTCCCCATAAAGACGGCTCACACAAGCAACACTCACTACACACTTTACAACTGACCTGACTTTATCGTCCGAATATAATCAAGGCAATGGAAGGAGCGGTGGAAGATAGAGGCACCTAGTGCTTTTTTGTTTTGGAGGATATTGGTAACGCAATAAAAAGAAGGTGGAGAAAACGACTCATTAACACAATTAAATTAGGATGTCGGCGAACAACAAACAAGTAAGTTGAAAAATAAACTAAACTAAGCTCAGCGCATTCATTAGGATGGCCATTGTCTAGTCCGAGACAAAACTGATTGAGGACTGAGTTACTTTTTCGTTTAGTGAACAATGACTAATTTTTTTCCTTACTGGCAGTCGTAAACTCTTACCCCACCAGCAAGATTTCATCCAGATTTTTCACGCATGACCTGCTGCTGATACTGGTGAGGAATTTTTAAAAAAATAAAAAATTCTATCAATGGGGAGTATTGATTAAATTGTGTCAACTTAAAACTGTTTCGACCTCGAAGTATCGTGGCTGGGGGTGAATTCTTGACACTGGAACACTGACATGGATGGCTGTCACTGTCACTAGCTTGGTGTTTAGACATTGATTGTTTGGTGCGGTGATTCGTATGTGTGCGCGCACCCATGATTCTTTGGTGCGGTGATGTGTATGTGTGTGCGCACCCACTTGTTTTCAGTCCACGGGAGTCCCTCCCTGCACCATGGCTGCACATTACTGTTCGCTGTGTGTTGATTCACTCGAACACATTTCGTTTATCCTTGCCTACTTAACATAGCTTGTACACGTCTGACTAGGTAGACAATTTGAAATCCCAATTGTGTCGTCCGTTTCAAGTAGTTTTATCCCCCGAAATTTATCCCTACGAGTTAGCATATATTTTTTTAATCAAAGCATTTAATATGTGCTTGTTGGAGGACGGTCGTGTTTTATAACTGGAAATACACACATTTTTTTCCTTCACTAAACATTGTATTACTATCAACAAGTATTGGATAATAAACGACTCGCGGTAAATTTACTAACAAAACTGAGGAGTACAGTCAACAATCACAGGATTCATTCAACAGTCATTGAATTAATTCAACAATCATTGAATTCATTCTACAATCATTGGATTTATTCAACAATCATTGGATTCATTCAACAGTCATTGGATTCATTCAACAATCATTGGATTCATTCAACAATCATTGGATTCATTCAACAATCATTGGATTCATTCAACAATCATTGGATTCATTCAACAGTCATTGGATTAATTCAACAATTATTGGATTCATTCAACAATCATTGGATTCATTCAACAGTCATTGGATTCATTTAACAATTATTGGATTAATTCAACAATCATTGGATTCATTCAACAATCATTTGATTCATTCAACAATCATTGGATTCATTCAACAATTATTGGATTCACTCAACAATCATTGGATTCATTCAACAGTCATTGGATTCATTTAACAATTATTGGATTCATTCAACAATCATTGGATTCATTCAACAATCATTTGATTCATTCAACAATCATTGAATTCATTCATCAATCTTTGAATTCATTCTACAATTATTTGATTCATTCAACAATCATTGGATTCATTCAACAATCATTGGATTCATTCAACAAGCATTGGATTCATTCAACAATCATTGGATTCATTCAACAATTATTGGATTCATTCAACAATCATTGGATTCATTCAACAATCATTGGATTCATTCAACATAAATTGAATTTATTTAAATTTAACAAATATTGGATTCTTTCAATAGTATTGGATTTTTAAAAAATAATGGATTCAACAAACATTGGACATATAATATAAGATTCATCCAACACGTTTTGTTTGGTTTTAAATATATATACATGTATATATTTGATACAAATAACAGTTATGGAATACTCATAAAGTCTTTGTCTAATGTCAACAACTTCTGAAAGCATTCAACATATTTTGGATAAATGCAAGACGTACGTTTGAATGCATACAATAAATATTGGATACTCGACACCTTGACACATTTGATGATTTGTACACTGCTGACCACAAGCCTCCCTAAGATGGGACATACTGGAAGTTACTTAAGTACTGTGTGGACCGGTGTCGTGAGTGGAGGCAGAGCAAGCTACCTTCATCTCACCTATCACCGTTAGCGTGGAGTCCGTCTCCGGGTCCGTCTCCGAGTGGAGACGATGGTGCAACGTAGTGATTGGCACCATAGCGAGTGGCTCTAAAAGGAAATACAAGTCTCTGCCCACCTTCTCACGTGTTGAAGTTGAATTCTGATTAGCCTTCCTGTTTGTGCTCGTTATTCATTCAGCAAGATGTGGGTCTTCCACGCCCTGGGGTCTGTTTAGTCGCATTTCACCACACTGAACATTTATATATATATACACATTGTTTAATGTCTTCTTCTAATGTCTTCTTCTTATGTCTTCTTCTTATGTCTTCTTCTTATGTCTTCTTCTTATGTCTTCTTCTTATGTCACGGGAAGGTACAGTTGACGGATTGCCGCAAGTCGTGTATGGTTATAACATGTATTTTGGGGGAACTTCAACACAGTCAGTCCAACGACAGCGTGGTCTTCCTCTGGCCCTAAAACCAGAGTTCTTTCTTTTGAAAGCTTGCAGTGCATGTTGGTTGACAGACATTCTGACCAGACGGACAAACCAATTCATTGTTGTTGGGCCACATAATGGCTGATTGGGACGGCATCAACCATTTATCTAATTTTGTGGTTGAGAATGTGATCCTTTCTTGTTTCACATCGCTGCTCTCCTTAAAAATCTCACCTCGCGGGTGAATATTTTTCTCTCGAGACTTTGATGCAGAGCACATGCCTTAAAATGGTAAGTGAGTGTTGGAATAAGACAGCGGGTTAATTAGCCTGGCTTTGGTCCCCCATCTTTTGTTCTCGGGTGTCTTAGTAGCGAAGCTATTCTGTAGTTGAGTGCATGTGACCTCTAGTTTTTCTCCATCTTCGGCAAAAATGCTCCCCAGATATTTAAACTCATGTCATTGCCGTGGCAGCTGGCCACTGGTGGCTATTTGTTGTGAACGTTAATCAAACGTTTTCTGTCATTTGACAGATTATCCACTTGTTGTAAACCCTCCGGTCACCTGACTTACACTTCACAAGCATAATCTTACTTGGCTAAGCTCACTGCAATTGTTTACCTCAAAACGTTTGTGCGTTACCATGACAACATATTTACATCTGATGTTCCACTGCGAGGCTATAAAACACAGATCCATAGAATAAAAATTATTTGGAAACACCAAATAAATTCTGGCCACGTGCCCATTTACACGTCAAATATACGAGCTTCATTCTTTTTACGACTTTAATTAACAGTTCTCAAAAAAAAGACCACACAAAAAAAGTCTGATTGAAAGAATGACATTGTCAATTCGTGCTTACTGTCTTACATAAGGCACAGACTAGTCAGGAAATAACAGCTAAGTTAATATAAAGAAAACATAAAACGGAGACAATCGAAATATCTGTTGATTTCCAAGGTATATCTCTCGACAATGATGAGTCTCTTGTACACATTGTTGGTCGGCAAAGATTAGAACCGCCGTTCAAGTTCGTTGCCACAAGCCTCCGCTTCCTTATCGCCTTGTATGAAATGAAAGATTCGATCTTATTTGGAGGACCTGACGAGTGCCGGTAATAATAGTCAGTTCAATAAGTCCAGTCTTTACATCAAAGGAAGAGAGAGAAAAACTCACGACAGTTGAGATTTATCACAAGATGGCGCTTTTGTGGTGATGGGGAGGTGGATTTCGGAGGCTTTCATGTGATATCCAGGGTGCTTTAGTTCAGTTCTGAAAGAAACTCTTATGAGCGCTGGACAGATTTTCTTCACTTTATTGTCTCATTATTTTGTTAAGCTTGGTTTATTTCTATGGTAAGTATGACGTATTCACGCATTCATACTGTATTATTCTCAACTCTGCGCCTGTGTAGTTATAATGTAAACTCCTTTTGCAGGACTCAAACGTGACTCCCCAACCTCACCTATACTTTTTTTTTTATTTTACCTCTCATGAAAGGCAGTCGCCCCTCTCACAGATTTACGTCGCCATTTTGTAGTATTTGATATATGCATCGTCTGACTATGAGCTGTAGCTGTGAACGACACAAACCATAACATGGCGTGCAACAAATACTGCATACAGCGGCGTGCAACAAATACTGCCTACAGCGGCGTGCATGATTGCTGAGTTGATCAACGTGATGTGGTTTGTAGCTCTGTAATGGCGATGCACCAATATTCAATAACATATTATTTAGACGGCGTATAACCCCCCCACCACCGTTCCGCTCATGCGCACCATCTCTCGAACTGTATCGACATCTATAACTATTATAGACTAGGACCAAGCCAATGATTTACCATTTTAACAAAGACCTAGAGAGATATTTACTATTTTGACACGTTCTTTCATTTTATTTCACACGACGAGACACCCATGCTAACAGCACAGCAGAGTTCGTGTTATTTATGGTGTTATTTATTGTGTTATTGTGAGTGTTGATCCACAGTTGGTGTCTCGTAGATAAGACTCCGGAAGGTGTGAATGGACGTCCAGTGAAAAAACGGATCAACTCGGAATAAGTATTGAAGTTATCGATTACTTCTGATTCTACTCATTTTGATATCTGTCAGACCTGGGACTTTACGAAAGTGAGATGATAAAAAATACCTAAGTGCAGTGGTTCTGTATTATTATTATTATTAAAGTAGTCTTATTTCGCGCGGTAACGCAGCATAGGGCTAGGCTCACCGCGCTTCACATGAAAATTAACAAAACAAAAAAAAAACATTACATTAAAAACAGTTACATAAAATTATTCATTTAAAAACAGCTTTGTAAAAATATTGACCTCGCCCACTCAAGTACTATTTACCACTGTCAGGCCATGGATGGCACCCAGCAGCATCAAGCATTGTTTATCGGTCGGGGAGGGGGGTGTGAATGAGTCGGAATAGTAGAGTTTAAAGTGATGTGTCTAGAGTGCAGTTTTGAAAGTTTGTATGGTCGGTATATCGCGGATGTGTAGTGGTAGAGAATTCCATTGTGTGGGGGAACAGAAAGAGAAAGATCGTTCTCCATATGTTTTAGTGCTTGTCTTGGGAACAGAAAGAATACGCGAGTCTGCTGAGGAACGAAGCTGTCGAAGGAGTGAATAAACAGAAATAAGTTCAGTGAGATAGGAAGGGCAGGAAACAGAAAAGTTGTGACAGACAACTTGTAATCAATGCGTGCCTGTAAAGGGAGCTAATGAAGTAGTGGAGTTACATGATCACATTTTTTTACCTTTAGAACTAGCCTAGCAGCTGAATTTTGAACCCTTTGTAGTTTTTCAATGAAGTGTTTTGGTGAACCTGACAGAAGAGAGTTGCAATAGTCTAGGCGAGGGAGAGCAAGACACAGACTAGGGTTTTTGTTTACGCTAATTGAGGGGTGGAGCTGATCTGACGGATAGCGGTGTACGCAGAGCGACAGATGTCAGAAATATGATTATTGTCCGAAAGAATGTAACCAAGATTCCTAGCAGAGGATGTAAACTCTATGTCGGAGCTACCTACTTGAAACTTTTTTTAAATAAATACCTTTGGTCTCACTTGTCTTATAAAGCCTTGTCAATGGACTACGATGAGTCGATTGTTTTGTCACGTGATACGTGTAAAAACAAGTAAGACTTCCGGGAGGCTGTCTGCAACACACTAGTCGCTCACAAATTTTTCTTCAAACAACTTTCTTCCTTTAATCATAACTGAATTATAATTATTGTCACATTTAATGAATGTCATTTAAAGAAACGCGTGTATTCAAGAATATTTTGAAAAGTACAATTTTTAATTAACACTGGGGAAGCGCTGATGGAGACAAACATTTTGCTTTAGAATTAATGATAGTGGCAATGGCTGATCAGCTGTTATCTGTTGTTATGTGCAGCAGAAAACCTACCAATGGCTGTTACGTATCACGTGACAAAACAAGGAAGTGACTCATCGTAGTCCATTGGACGTAAAGCAAGACTTGTACAGTCTTCACATACCTCGTGTAAAAACTTCACAAAGCACTACTAGGACAGATTGGTCAATGAAACTAGGGCTCAGAATAGAGATGGGAATCGAAAACGAGCCAAGCATTTCGAAATCGAACCCTGCTGACGACCTAACCGAACCCTGCTGATGACCGAACCCTTCTAACGACTGAACCCGAACTTCAACGTCACTGAGTACGAACTGGCACGAACGCTCAGTCGCTAACATGGATCACATGGTGTAGTGAGTTGTCAGCGCCAACATAGTTTCTCCATACGACTGCATGTAATTTTATACATCAAATTTAAGCCAGCTTATCACAATATTTATTAATTTCAATACAGTATACCGAAACTACAGGTCATAAAATACTACAATTATGCATCATTTCTTACTAGAACTATGTATATGACATATATATTATGTATGTATATATAGGCCTATATATATATATATATATAAAGGCTATATATTTATTATATATATTATGCCTTTTTCTGCACTGGGAGACTACAATTATGTGGAAGTCTGTATTGCAAGAACTAATAACTTTACGTCATTTTAGACCATTAAAACATTTTTTTAAAATCTCCAGATTATCCATTGATGATCTCCACTTGAAAAGACAGTTAAAACCTCAGGATTATCGCTACTTTCGTTGGGAACCATGTTTCACCACCCAATCTTCTACGGCTGATAAAACACCTGCTCTAAATGGTCTGAGGGTCGACATTTTGAGGCACGGTCGCTGTGATGGAGCTCCACAGGCGACTAGAGTATTTTCTAAAACTCAGCTGGAAAACGGGATCGGAGAGTTTGATTCTAGCACCAACAAAAACCTCAGACAGACCAAGAATATCACAGAAAGTGGGAAAATTGCAAATTACAGTTGCAGAAATTTGGTAAAGACAAAGGTGAAGGACAAATTTTATGTCAATAATTCTTTTGTTGTCGCCGCGGATAAAATCTCATTACTTCTCCAGTCAACTCCACCTTTCGCCGTCAGGTCAGTACATGAGGCGACGTCTGGCGGAGGTGGGAATGACATACGTCACTTATCACATAAAGACAGGGGAGGTAATCTGGCTCGTGGGTCATCTCCTTGGAGTTGTAGCCCATTAGGTACGAGGTTGTATCTTCCTCGCAGGTTCCTTCCAACGAACTCCAAACTCACTGGCCTTTACCGTGCCAATACATTCACTGCGCCATCTTGCTCCGACCGTTACACAGACACTAGGGTAACAGCATCTGGTGGAACAGCTGGCAGGATTGTCCTTCGAGGTATACACATTGAACAGTCACGTGAACATACCGCTAAAGATGGTACGCCTTCCACACAAAATAATTGGTATTCCTCATCGTTTCCGTCTTCACAGTGGTCGATTGACAACAATCTTAACATGTCCACTCCAATATCCACCACCAAATTCTCGGAAATGACATCGATCAAATCAATGGGAGACAAACAGGCCATTAAAACTCTGACCCCATCAAAACATGGCTACCACCCGCGGAGCACATCCCCAACGTTCAAGATTCTGGTGTGTGCGTCCGAACGTCTTCGTGAGTCGGAACTTAACCAGGTGACTAGGAAGTCCAAGCCTTCAGATAAAAGTTACTACACTGACTCCCCGGAACCTGATCATGGGGTGCTGCAGAGGTGTAACCAAAGTTTCAACAGTATAGATGATAGTGACACCACTGGGAGCATTTCTTCCAGAAGCGAAAAGGACTTTCAAAAATTCAAAGTAAAATCGGGACACAAAAAGCCTGCTCTGGAAGTGAATATGGTGAGTTTAAATAAAATTCAAGAAGACTGCATGCACACGAAAGCTACACATCAAAACCAGAACCTGCCACAGGGAAACAGCAGGCCAATCGTTGCCCTGGCAAATGATACAGAAGAAACAAGTAATGATAGGGGAACTATTATTCAAGAGGATGAAAAACTTCATGAACAAACTGAACAAGATGATCAGTTAGATAATATTGGAGTTGTTACCACATTACCAGCTGTTGAGGTGGAGAAAGAAAATGGGCAGAGAACTCATATGCACTTTTTCTTACCTCAAATTGTCACCAGCATGAGTGAACTTTCCTTTACTAACCACGGAGAACCAGACAACCCTGCTGACACAACCGATCTGACCAGGGGGTTGTTGTTCAATAATGTAGGTGAGACTATCTCTCAGCCGGACACAGACGGTGGCCAGACATACGGTTCCACCAATAACGAGTGTCAGGCTCAATCATCCAAGCAGAAAACAAAAATGTCTCTTCCTAAGCAAATAAACAGAAGTGACTGTGACCGAAATAAACCACAACCGTTTAAACGAGTGTACATCAAGCCCGAACCAAAGAGAACAATGCAGATCAAAAACGTTATCTCCACCACCAAACGGTCAAGTGTAGTACAGAAAGGGAGATCTTTACCCAAGCAAGAACAACCTACTGGACGCAGAAAGAGCAGTTTACCCAAACAGGAACAACCCACCGGACGCAAAGGGACCATTTCCTCAGCTCATTCAGACCATAGACTTCCAAGTGAGAAACTCAAAGAAGAAATGGAAGATTTTCCCACTCTTGTTTCCATGGATTTCTCGTAATAAAGTCATTTATACCTGAATGATTAATTCTCCTGTTGAATTTAAAACTAAAAATGTTCTTTCAGTGTTGCAATATTGTCTGCCAGACCTATAATCCTGGCTTATATATGAGATGCTTGATTATATGGGATACATTCATGAACATAAAAACTTAGCATTTTTGGAGAGAAAAAGCATAATGGTTTGGTGCATATTCTTTCCGCTTTCATATCATTTGTTGTTGTCATGGTTTGGCTGAGAAAACATGGTTCGGATGACGTTACCGTGAATTGAGAGTAAAGAAATTATTCAAAGTAAAAGTATACATTTTAAAAAATATAATAACTTACTGGAATCGAGTTTAGAAACAACAAACATGATTTTGGAACCAACCCAAAGTGGTAAAAGTAGGCAGCAACCACTGGCAAGCTACTCTGTTTTACAAAAATGTGAATTTATCCCATAGCATATCAGGCTTTTGACTGTTGAATGCAAATATTTAGTTTACAGCAAAGTTTCTCAATCTTTTCCATCTGCACCCCCAGGAACTGCTTACTTTAACTAAGTCTATCAGTTCAGCACCCCATAAAATTATGCATTTTTAAATTTAAACAAAAATTAACTGCTAATTAATTTTCTTTAAAAAAACGTTAACAGATCTGTAGAACAGCAGACAGAACAAATGAAAAAATAGGAAATAGAGTGTAGTTAAAAAACGTACATGGTTACCATTAATATTATTGCCGGAAGTTGGGTTTTTCAAAACCGAGATTACCCATCCATAAAATATACTTCCCAAATCTCTGGAAATTCAGTCAATTTTCTGGATATTACCCTATTATAAAAGAAAATGGATTATACATCTGCCTACTACAAAGCCACAGTAACCTATTGTACTCATCCTCCCACCCTAAACCATGCAAAGACTATGTACATTCTCACAACTTTATCCCGAAACTACACTTATCTTGGCTTGCAGATGTATCAGCACTATCACACGGAATGATGCTTTCAAACCTTGTTCAAATAAAAATGAAGATCGAACAAAACTCACACTATTCAACAGGTCTCACCCCATTTCAACTGAGATAGACACAAAGGGACATCATGTTTCCATCACGGCTCTGATTTCCTTTACTAAAACACCAGGGAGAGTTAGTAGAAAGAAAAACAAATTTTGACTTTTCTGCACAATATCACCATATGGAATTAATCAAAGTATCTTACTAGTTAGTGATCCTCAATTTACCTTTATTTCTTTTCTTATATATTTACATATTTCCTAAAATATTTTTGTTCGTTAAAATCTGATTTTGCACAGTAATAATACATAAACTTCCTGTAAGCTTGGTTTTGAAAAACCCAACTTCGGGGAATAACATTAATGGCGACCACTACAGTTTTTTAAACTACTTTCCGTTTCTTGCTTTTATTTCATTTGTAATGAATGCTGAGGAAGGCTCTTAGTAAAACCTTTTTTATTTCCCTGTATTTCTATTTCAAGCTTCCGCATACCTTTGTTCTCTATTTGCTTCACACAGCTTGAACACAGACCTTTATTTTTAATCTGTATATCTTAGAATTTTAACTACAAATTGTACATATATTTTTAAAAAATGTAAATGAAGAATTTTTAAAAATTTATTAAGATTTATATTATATTATAGCTTGAAATACCTGACTTATTATAATCACTTTCCTTGGACCACAGAAATGCCACCTCCCCCACCCATAGAACTCTCATCAGGTTTGAGCCATGGTTTACTGAATAATAATTATACAAAGCCCCACTACTAATAACGCATTTTGTATTGAAATTTTTTCATTCATGATTTTAATGCATCCAATAAATAATGGTTGTTAAGCTGAGTAATGCCGTGGCTACTTTTGTATTTCACATAATCTCAAATTTTAGTATGTAAAGTTCGCTGCAACAAGAGATCTTTAATATTTTTTTGGGAGATGTTTGCTTATGTTATAAAAGAGATAGGAGAAGTTCAATACAGTAATGAATTTTATTTTCAGTTAATGACATTTGGAGGAACATAAAAATCTATAGCTATACATCTCTTGTGTACATAGACTTCAGCATTGCTTTGATACTGACTACAACATGGGCTCCACAAATTAGATTGCTGCCACCATTCAAGGTTCATACAGTCTTAAATTATTAAAGTTTTTAAAAAAAGGTAGGACTAAACAAAATTTCTAAACCATTTCATCAGGCATGACACAACTTTTACAGTGAGAAAAAAATTGCATACACAAACTATGAGAGATTAAATATGAAAGTTGAGTGAGAATAATGAAAACATGAGATAAGTAAATAATAATCAGTAAACATACAAATGACATTCCCATATAGTATACAAAAACAAACAAAATCTGCCCTTCATTCGCGCACTATCATGGTTAGTAAAAAAATCTCACATATCTTATGTTTCTTTATGTAGTTATATTCGACTAGTTACAGCTGCAGGAAGCTACCAGAAATTTTGAAAATTGTCGAGAGGGGCAAAACACTCAGTTGACCGTAAATTTCAATCTTTTTAAAAAGATAATGCTCAATTACATAAAATAAAGTAGAGAGGCATTATTGCAAAGATAGAATACTTTTACTACTGTTTTATATATCGCAACTTGGGTACCGAAAGTCATACATGCATGATATTCATCGCATGTTGGAAGAAACTGGTGTAGCATAAAAAATATCAATGAAAAAAAAAAAACTTGAAATTCTTTTATGCATTTCTATATTTGTCATCAAATATACATTTGGGGGAATTTTAAAAAAAAATAAACTGACAAAAATATATTTTAAACAGCACCTTACCATGAATATCGGCTGCAGGGTTCGATAATGCCTACAGGTAGACAACACTGAAGTATACAATGATTATATGTTTGTCCTTTTCAAAGAATCACAGCCATGAATGATGAGGTGGGGTTTGAGTGGAGACAACTCCACCAGGTACACCACAGGTTACAGGGGAGGATACAAGTTTAGTGCTTTGATATGGAAGTCTAGCGTAGTTAGGGTAATATGTGATTACAATTCTACACAAACAACAATGTCTGAATACTCAACACTTACAACATGGGTACAGTCAGAGAACAAAAATACAACCAATTATCCATTTAAGCAGCATCACGTCATAAAGAAAATACAAATAGCATACTGGACAAATTTAGCAGTGATTAAATTATTTCAGGCAAAGAAAAAGACATTTATCATCTCAAGTCTCCAGGCACATCCTCAAATATATCTGACTAAACACAGTCAAGTCAATAAATAACTACATGCTACTCATACTGCAAATAAGTGTTTTTGGAGTTGTGGGAAATGTCAGGACAACAAATGTCTAAGAGCTACCTTACTGTCTCCATGTGTAATGGAATGTTCAAATGAGCCAGTACAGATTCAATCTTTTATTTGATTATTACAGAATGTCTTAAAATATATATATTTGTGTATTGAATTAAAAACAAAGGTGTGTCCCTTCATGGCAGCACAAAATAAAATGTACACTCTGGTTTAAATGAGAAATGTCATCAATATTCTAGACGTTCACTGATATTACAACAATATCAGTCTAATCGTGTGTTGATACTACAAATGGTTTGGTCTAATCAAGCAGTTGAGTTAATCCTTGAATTTGCGGTTGGGATTTGGTCCAAACAGTGTTTCACGTACCTCTGGTTGCATCTAGGCATAGAAGAATAATGTGAACAAGATTAAACTATGAGCTACACAGAATATTACACTGAAGCATTTTTTAATAAATAGAAGAACTAAACAGTTAACCCAAGACTGCAAAAATTAAGCTTAAAATATTGAGACAATCGAAATCCAAATTACAATGCCTAACTTAAGTACACACCTGTCTTGAAATCAGTTTTAATCTTTCATTTAGTGTGTTGTTGATTCTGATCTTGTCTCCGTGGGCAGACAAAACAACTCCACCAATGCTATTTAAATTAAAATATATTATATTATAACAAACAAACAAACAAAAATGTATGTGCCTAACGTGGCATTGAAAATGTTACCCATTCGCCCATAATACCATTTGTGGTTCTCCCAGTTTCTTGACTAACGGACAAGTTTGTTTGTTGAAGTGAGTAATTTTTAACAGCTTTTCACAAAATATATGTTCAAGCAATCTAATCAGTGAAGTGAACAATAAATTATGACTGGGTTTAACATTAACAAGTAATAAATTAACTTTGTCAACATGACAAAAGTTAGAGATGAAGTGGACATTCCTAACAATTCAATTTAAACAAACAACAACAAAAAGACTCTGAACCAAGGAAATATGTTGCAGCTACAGCTATCCTAGAATGAACATGTAAATTCAATAGGTTATATTTACAAACAAAACAAAAAAGAAAAGCTAACGCTAACATTTAAATAAAATCTCTATGGCGGTGATGAGAATAATATAGAAATGAATTACTTTAAAAGTCTGCATAAATTTCCAGTCCACAACTTACAGTTCAGATGGCAAGAAGTTCAGATCATCTACTGTCAGCTTCACGTCATACTTGTCATGGGTTACTTTCTTATACCTTTGTTGGACTTCTGGGACTATTTGCTAGAAAAATCAAATTCAACATAAATGATATAAACTGGATTAGAGTAATGACTCTTAAAAGAGATCAATCTTAAATTGTTTAGATAATTGTATTATATTTAACACAATTGATTTTCTTCTTCAATAATCAAAGACACTTACTTTCATCAACTCTGCATCTTGTTGCCTAACTTGTACAGTGATCTTTGGCTCCAAAAGCTGGGCAAGGCCCTGCATGATGGGATACATAATAAGATAGGTAAATGATGTTTTCACTTCGCAACAAATAAAATGACTCATATTTCACATGTAATCTAATGATTTTTACTTTTTTACAGTAAATTTACATAGCAATGCTAAAATTCTTTGCTAATTATAAAGTGACATGGTAATGCTATCTATATACACTGGATCCTGAAAAAATGAGGGAACCCTTTCAATAATGTTTGGTCGATGGACACTGTGGTTTGACGCCTGAGTTGAAGCTACTAGTGCACACTTCAAATTAAAACCATAGTTTAAATAATATTTAACATTACGTTAGAAATAAAATTAGTTATGTAATTTAACAAAATGATAAATATTCACCATTAGTTTTCATCATTATAAAAAGTTTTTCTTTATATCAGGACAGTGTGCTAAGGGAATGATAAATTGCTAACGATGACAATCATGTACCTGAAGAGTGAGTGTTATCATTGTTTCCCTGTACCTAGCTGGATCTTCACTAACAGTCTTGTGGGCTGATTTTCTGGCCTCATCAAGCAGGTCCTTTATGAATAGACACAAAATATTTATTATACATTTCAGTCCTAGGCACAACAAGGAAATAATCTTTCATCATTATATTGAGTCAGAGCAATAAATTTAATTCAATACAATTAAACATATATATAAGACTAAGTAAATGCAAAGACCAAACAATGTCTCTAGCAACTATTTTAGTGCACTTACATTAAGTAACTCTTCCTTTCTTTTGAGGATTTGAAGACGTGATGTGTTTAAAAGATTGGACTGCTGGCTGAAAAACAAGAAGTATGTTACTACATATGTGCTTTTTGTTTAGTGGACACCAGTAATAAACCTTTCACCAAAATATTTTTGAAAAGGACCACCTGCATAACGCTAACAAGTTTACTCCTTGAACTTACATTTTCTTTTGAAGCTCAACTTGCTTTATCTTTTTGTCATAATAGTCCATAACTTTAGCCCTGGCACTTTGAACCAAACGACCTTTCTCCAAATTGAACTCCTCTTCAGCCTTTATAAAAAAAAAATGGAGATAATAGAAAATATTTCAACATATGAATATGCATTTTATAAATAATTGTTATGATGATTTGATTTTAAAACCACTAGTTTGGCTAGATTCATCAACCATGAACATTATATGACGTAATATATGGTAACAGCAAAGCATGAAACAACATTTTTGACACAGCCTGTTAATTGCATATTTACAGGTTTTGGTAAATTTGGATTATATTTTATACTCTGATTACAGACTACTGACGCAATTTATTAATATTTACATGTTTGGGTAGAATATGCTCGTATGACCGTATGTCAGTCAGTTGTATTTGAAAATTTGAGTTGGAGCACCTTGGTATGTAGTAGCAGAGTGTTTTTACATTAACTCAAACAAAATTCATTGTCCACTAAAATCCTAACAGAACCCGGCTTTACAGTCTATAGTATATTGAAGTCTATTATTTCCTGTAAATTCATGTTATACTGAGGAGGACAGACACTCATTGATTTGATAACAGAATTTGTGACTGACCTTGGCATCTATTTCCTCAACTTTCTCTGATGCTTCTTGTTCAATGAAGGCTATCATATGTTTAATCTGCAAGACAAGAGAAATATTTGAATAAAGTGATAGACAGAATTATATATGAAAATATTTATTATCAAAAAAAAAAAGTAAATGGCGTTACACTTATGACCGTGTTTTAAGTTAGATAAATTACCGGTAGCGGAGGTTGGAGGGATCCTTGACTTCACTTGTATTTATAATTTGTGACATGTAAAAATACTGATGTTAATAAAAAATAAACTATAAAAATAGTTTTACCTGTCCTTGGACTTCTGTATCACTCATCCCAGACATGTTTATATTGCTTGTGAAAAAGAAATTGCTTGACTAATTTAAAGAGTGCCAGCTGAATTCTACGTTCGGATACTGCTATCTCTTCTCACAAGACTACCGGAAGTTGTAGTCTTGTGACTATTAACATTGCCAGGACCTTCAACAATTTATATTTAATAAAAATATATTATTGAATTTATTTATGTTTCCGGTTGAATATTATTTATTTATTTATTTTTAAAATAGTTTAAAGAATTTGAATTTTTCTTATTTAAAATGCCAAACCAAGTTTCTTGTAAATCAACCAATTCATTTAATATTTTTACTTCATTTAATAATTAAGACTTAATTTTAAGCATCGAAAAAACATTTTGCCTGCATTTTAAGGATATTTTGATAATTCATAGTTTTTTAAACGCTTTCACTTTCATTAAATTAATATCTACTACAAACAAGTGAATGGAATATTAAAACGGATTTAATTAATAAAACAAGGTGCACACTTTAATTAGCCTATAATTTTACTTATTTATTCCACAATATGTTTTAAAGTTCAAGGAATTATTTAAAATTGCAATAAGATTAGCTGAATGTTTTTAAAATAGAAAACACACGTTTTTAAACAAACAAATTTTTACATTATGAAAATTAATAGATCTAATTTAAATTCATGGATTATCTATTTTTTTCAGTTCCAGATTTGTGTATAGGTCTTATCTAAATAAGCTACAGCTAATGCCTCAAAGTATGTCGGGGCCTCAAAAAATAATTTTAAGTATATTTTTCTATTTGTTTATCTTTTGTTATTTTTTTTATTTTACCTATTTTGTTTTCACAATGTTGCATCTTAAAATTTAAAAGTGTGCAAGTTAAACGTTTATAATTTCATTGATTAGAAGCGTTATGTAACTTAAAATAAAATAAATTAAAGCAACAAGATCCGAATGTAAATATAATTAGGCTACTATATCTGAGGTGAATTTCAATACTAACCGATTAACTACTTTCTCTGGGACCGGGCTATCTGGAGCACTGAATGTCCCATCGTAATTTCTATACACTCCAGGCTGATTTAATGTGCTATGTCCAGTCGTGTATGAAAGTTAAAAAGCCATAGCTTGGGGGTGAGGGATGGTGATGGGGCTGAAGGGGGTGGGTTGGGTAAGCTAGGCTAAGTGGTGGAGTTAAAAAGTTGAAACTATTTGCAAAATATTGGGGGCTTATGGGTTTGGGGTAGAGGGGGGGGGAATTTAATGGAACAGGGCAGGGTCTGAGTCTTGATGAATTATTGTTCTTTGAGCCGAGAGTTTGAAGAATTTAGCTTTTTTGATCTCAGACGTGCTGTTCAGCCCTAGTCCCCGGCTCTCCTTCTGGCCCAACCTAAGTTGTTGAGATTTCATGTGACTGTGCCTCTCCCCCCCCCTCTCTCTCTCTAGTTGTTGCAGATGTGTCTCGCAGTTCGTCTCTTCACAATCTCTACTAGGAGATTTTCGTCCTGTTGTTCTCGTGGAGCCCATACAGTTGAGGCATATTCGTAGGTGGGGACGGACCATGATGTTGTAGGGTGCCGCATTCACTTTTGGTGTACATTCCCTGCAATTCCTTTGTATATCACCATTTATTTTGTACTTTATTTATTGGTTTTCAAATAGTTAACTGAAAATTATCCACTCTGCGCACTACTAAATCGGATTTAGCATGAACTTGCGTGATAGTCACATGACTCACTCACATGACTTGTCACTTATTCCAGCTGTGCCGTACTGCTCTTATATATTGAATAGAAAGTATATGTGTTACATTGTAAAAATCTAGATTTCTTGGTGTAGAATGTAAGTCTACAGTTAAAACAAAGAGAGTGAAAAGAAAAAAGAAAATGATGGAGCTGTACCTGATTCAGATGAACAGCTTTCTCCAAGTCCAAAGGATCAATTTCGAGTGAATGTTTTCATTCATATAAACAAGCTTGAAGTAAATTTAAAAAGAAGTGCAAAAACCTACACCAAAAAAAAAAAATATTAATAAAAAGGAAAATAATAAATAATGTTTAGTTGATTTAGATGTTTCAAGAGTAAAGCAACGTCAAGAAGTAGATACGTTTGTAAAAGAGATTCCACATGGTGCATTTGGGTCTGCGTGGGATTTTGTATTTTTTTCAAATACTAACATTTTGTCAAATTATGCTATCATTTGTGTGCCAAACAGGACACTGGAAACGGTGTTGTTACTTACCTTGTTACCCAGAGTTATAGTTCTTTATTGGGGGTGGGGGGGGGGGGGGGTGTTACAAAGAAGACTACGTATATGACGAAAACACAGCTCTACAATCATTTGAAAGCTAGCTTGTGGAATAAATTATACAATTTATTTACTTTTAGCTGGATAGTATCTGTTATTTGAAGAGCTTAATTAGTTTTAAAATGAAATATTTATATGTACCAATATGTGGACCGCAGTAGCCAGTAGCTTTTCGTCAAATTTCTTTTTAAAATGTGGAGATTGATTATTTTTAATGATAAATAATAATTAATTAATAAGACGTCTTTATTTTTTTTCAAAATACTGTTACTAACATTTTCGAGTTTTTAAAGTTTACAACAAATAAATTAAGGTTAAAATTTGTGCTCGTGAATAGCTATTGAAAGCTATGACGTCATTTGGGTTTGTTTTACGGAGTTGTCAAAAAGTAGAACTTGTCAAAAAGTAGTACTTTTTGAAAGGAAAATAAAGGCGATGGAGATGAGATATTTCAGAAGCATTCTTGGCATCTGCTATAGAGACCACATCACCAATGAACAAGTGAAAGAAGGGATTCGTCAAGCAACTGGGCAGTACGATGACCTCCTGGTGTCTGTAAAAAAAGCGCACACTTGAATGGTTTGGCCACGTGACAAGAAAACAAGGGCTCGCCAAAGAAATCATTCAGGGCACAACTAGAGGATGGAGAAGAAGAGGAAGACAGAGAAAAAATGGGAAAATAACATCAAAGAGTGGACGGGATTAAAACTAGGCGATGCTGTGCGTAGTGCAGAAGAAAGAGAGGAATGGAGAAGGATAGTTTTCATGTCATCTGTGGCGCCCCAACGGTCCAAGGACATTATGATGATGAGTCAAAAAGCATTCGCCACCCCTTGCTTAACCCCTGTGGAAACCTATGCCCCCTCCCCCCCCCCCCACACACACACTCACACAAAAGCTTCAATGCTAATACTAATCTCACGAGTGACCCGAGACACGACTATGTAAAGCTAACTAAAAAATAATTTCTCGAACTCTTTCGTGATATACGTTCCCACTCAGTCCACCTGGTGGTCTCCCTGCCTCATGCATTCCCTGCCTCATGCATTCCCTGCCTCATGCATTCCCTGCCTCATGCATTCCCTGCCTCATGCATTCCCTGCCTCATGCATTCCCTGCCTCATGCATTCCCTGCCTCATGCATTCCCTGCCTCATGCATTCCCTGCCTCATGCATTCCCTGCCTCATGCATTCCCTGCCTCATGCATTCCCTGCCTCATGCATTCCCTGCCTCATGCATTCCCTGCCTCATGCATTCCCTGCCTCATGCATTCCCTGCCTCATGCATTCCCTGCCTCATGCATTCCCTGCCTCATGCATTCCCTGCCTCATGCATTCCCTGTACTACAATAAACTCTGCCGATGTCAGGCTACTCACTCAGTCCACCTGGTGGTCTCCCTGCCTCATGCATTCCCTGTACTACAATAAAAATCTGCCGATGTCAGGCTACTCACTCAGTACACCTGGTGGTCTCCCTGCCTCATGCATTCCCTGTACTACAATAAAATCTGCCGATGTCAGGCTACTCACTCAGTCATTTATGACACTTTAGTACGGTGCCCACGCCAATCGTTTCCCTTCTCAGCCCTGGTCGTTTGTGACACTTTAGTACGGTGCCCACGCCAATCGTTTCCCTTCTCAGCCCTGGTCGTTTGTGACACTTTAGTACGGTGCCCACGCCAATCGTTTCCCTTCTCAGCCCTGGTCGTTTGTGACACTTTAGTACGGTGCCCACGCCAATCGTTTCCCTTCTCAGCCCTGGTCGTTTGTGACACTTTAGTACGGTGCCCACGCCAATCGTTTCCCTTCTCAGCCCTGGTCGTTTGTGACACTTTAGTACGGTGCCCACGCCAATCGTTTCCCTTCTCAGCCCTGGTCGTTTGTGACACTTTAGTACGGTGCCCACGCCAATCGTTTCCCTTCTCAGCCCTGGCCGTTTGTGACACTTTAGTACGGTGCCCACGCCAATCGTTTCCCTTCTCAGCCCTGGCCGTTTGTGACACTTTAGTACGGTGCCCACGCCAATCGTTTCCCTTCTCAGCCCTGGCCGTTTGTGACACTTTAGTACGGTGCCCACGCCAATCGTTTCCCTTCTCAGCCCTGGTCGTTTGTGACACTTTAGTACGGTGCCCACGCCAATCGTTTCCCTTCTCAGCCCTGGTCGTTTGTGACACTTTAGTACGGTGCCCACGCCAATCGTTTCCCTTCTCAGCCCTGGTCGTTTGTGACACTTTAGTACGGTGCCCACGCCAATCGTTTCCCTTCTCAGCCCTGGTCGTTTGTGACACTTTAGTACGGTGCCCACGCCAATCGTTTCCCTTCTCAGCCCTGGTCGTTTGTGACACTTTAGTACGGTGCCCACGCCAATCGTTTCCCTTCTCAGCCCTGGTCGTTTGTGACACTTTAGTACGGTGCCCACGCCAATCGTTTCCCTTCTCAGCCCTGGTCGTTTGTGACACTTTAGTACGGTGCCCACGCCAATCGTTTCCCTTCTCAGCCCTGGCCGTTTGTGACACTTTAGTACGGTGCCCACGCCAATCGTTTCCCTTCTCAGCCCTGGCCGTTTGTGACACTTTAGTACGGTGCCCACGCCAATCGTTTCCCTTCTCAGCCCTGGCCGTTTGTGACACTTTAGTACGGTGCCCACGCCAATCGTTTCCCTTCTCAGCCCTGGCCGTTTGTGACACTTTAGTACGGTGCCCACGCCAATCGTTTCCCTTCTCAGCCCTGGCCGTTTGTGACACTTTAGTACGGTGCCCACGCCAATCGTTTCCCTTCTCAGCCCTGGCCGTTTGTGACACTTTAGTACGGTGCCCACGCCAATCGTTTCCCTTCTCAGCCCTGGCCGTTTGTGACAGATACAAGGATATAATATTTATTAATTATAACTATTTTATATACTTAGGGACAAAGTGCATTCATGGATAATTCATTTTTAGCACAAATATATCTTTTTTTTCCCTAAAAAAAGAGGAGGGTCATGTGACCTACCTTGACCTATACTGCGGGTGCCCATGGATGGTAGTGGTATTTTACCAAATCCACAAGTTCCTTAAATCGACAATATAAGCTTTAAACTAAGGTTACTCTGGATCGCAAGCTTGCACAAATAGACCAATCTCTGTCGTACTAGTGTATGTCACGTCCTCAATACTTTTGTTACTCTAGAAATACCTACAAAGGCTACATGCGTACCTTTATTAGCACTTTCATTAGTACTGATAAATATTTACAGTTTGTTAATGCCGAGATATATTTTTTTTTGGGGGGGGGTGCTTATTTAAACAACAAAATGTTATAAAGTTGTTAATTTTGAGAACCGCTTTTGTAGACTAGAGGTGAGAGATCAGATAGTAGATATTTATAACCGTTAGAGTGTAGTCGTTGGGTTGTAGTGTGTATTTTTCTTATTTTTTTTAAAAAATATCCTTTATTCACTTATTATAATTAATTATGATTACTCGACATTTTTTCGTTTCAAAAGACGAAAACAACGAATACAAAAACAACAGATGAGGACAAGAGAACATATGTGGGCCAAGAGAACATATGTGGGACAAAAGAACATATTATTATGTGGGACAAGAGAACATATGTGGGACAAAAGAACATATATGTGACAAGACAACATATGTGGGACAAGACAACATATGTGGGACAACATATTTTATTAACAAGAACACCTTTTTTTCCTTTTCGGTTATTTTTAATTTTCATCAGAAATTCTAGATTCAAGAAGAAATAGCGTGTAACCACAACTATTTATTGATCTATCAAACACCCTGAACATCCTTTGACGTGGATCAACGAGACGTCGTAACATCTGACCTGTAACAGAATGAAACATGGTTAGTTTTAATATGTATTTATAAGACAAAAAGTTGAGTACTTATGAGTAATCCGAAACATTGTTAGTTTTGATATGTATTTATAAGACAAAAAGTTGAGTACTTATGAGTAATCCGAAATATGGTTTGTTTTGATATGTATTTATAAGACAAAAAGTTGAGTACTTGTAAGTCATCCAAAACATAAGTAATAAAATCAAATATTGCAACATTATGTAATGTATCCAATTATTTTTATTTGAAATTTATGGAAGGTTAGCTTTTATTAACAGAAATACGAAAACGAATGTGTGATTTCTTTTATGAAATAAAATCATAATTTAGGGTTACCATAACGATTAATCGTTTTGCAACTTGGTAGTCTTGTTGTTGTTGTTGTTGTAACTATGAAGATCAAAGTCTAAGGAAAAAACAACAATTAAATTATAAAACCGTAATAGGCAGTTGCATTGAACTTTATTGTTATCATCATCGAAACTGACCTTCCAAATTTAGAAGACGGCTGGGACATCACTGTTGTCTCCAGTGCACGGGGTGCTCTCCCAGCCAGCTCCACAATCATACTCGGGTCTCTTGGATATCTTCAGGCCATTTCTGACAATCATTCACACAAAAGTATTATTAGCACAGAAGGTTAAATTAAAAAAAAAAAAAAAACTTAACTTAAACCATTCCTTTTCCTTTTTTTTTTTAAATTTAAAAAAAAAAAAGTGGGGAAGTAACTATGCTTAAGAACGGCAGACTACTTCCGAAACTCATTTAAGCGATGAAAGGATATTCGATTTGTGAAACTTAGCTCTGAAATCTCAACTTTTTCAAAATCACATGGGCAAAAATAATCGAGCCATAACACATCTAGGAACTGTTACAGATGTAGGTTTCTATTCACATGCTTGTTTACAGAGCAATCTAAAATATATTTAAAATAATAATCATTAACATAATTCTTATCTGAAGGTAATTAAATTAAAATTTATGGAGAAATTATTCATTCCTACTGGTCTCTTTGTAATTCAATAAAAATTTACGAGTGATTGTTTCTGTTTCCTCTCCAAATAGTTGTACACTTTTGTTGCTGGCATTCGCCTGTCACAATGTGACGATGGTGTGGACTTCGCAGGACGAAATCCACAAGGCCTGGGATTATTCTTCTAGGATTATAAGCTGGTTCCCAAGAACAAATCTCCACGCCTCTGGATAAACCCAAGGGAACATCATGTGGATGATACAGGAGTTGTTGGAATGTTTCATTGTACCAATGTTATCCGCCTACGGGACTCCATCTCCGGGTTTGAATTCAGAGGTTCCTTCTCTAATACGAGTTGCTATCCAAGGTTAACGCGTCCCATCCACCCCGGGCAGTGGTGGGGAATGAATTCCAGACCTTCAACTTGAGGTTTTGCTCAGTTTAGACCACTCGGCCACCCAGCACCCATCACTACACAGTCACTTTTGTAGATGGTACGAGCGGGACATGTTTTTAAAAAATGTAAATCCTAACCTACAGAGTAAAAAAAAGTAAAAACCCGGAGAATTGACTTGATTGCATGATTATAATATTTGTCTTTACCTGCAAAATTCGTACTTCTTCCTGCACTTGGAGCAGACGACTACAGATGTTTTTCCGCTATTCAGGCAAAATTTGGCGTTTGGATCTGATTCGAAACATTCGAAGGCTTCCCCTGATTGAGGACACCAGTAGTTGTCTGCCAGGACGGCTGTGGTTGGGGGGGGGGGATAGAGAGAAGAAAGGCCAATGTAATGAACACAAAGAAGTAAGGCCGATGTAATGAGCAACAAAGAAGTAAGGCCGATGTAATGAGAAACAAAAAAGTAAGGACAATGTAAGTAACAACAAAGATATAAAGCCAATTCCATTAACAACAAAAAGGCTTACGGACCAATGCTATAACAAATTAAATGTTATACTATTAGTTTAAAATTCGGTTACTACGGTAGCCCTAAAATGGCGTACAAGTGTAGCCTTTAAAATTATGTTATCTTTCCAAATATAAATTAATTTATATCGAAATTAATCTGTTTTAAAAGGATTACATTTTATGATTTATATATGATAGAGTTCTGAAGACATGTTGAAAAACTTCCAAAATCTAATGGAAATGTGACTCAATGGATTTACACAGGTCGAAATGAACCATACGAAAATCATTCAGTTCACCAGCGTAGGGCTACAACACCACATGCGTAAAGATACAAGCCTTCATCTGACAGACTTAAAGCCATACACACAATTAACACAAGTTAAAATAACATGCATTGGATATAAAATAAAACGACTTTATATTTAATTATTTAACGTCTTAACTACCCCCGGCTCAAGGACTTGCCTTCCACATATGCGTAAAGACATAAGCCCGCAACCAAAGACGTAAAGACATAGGCCTGCAAAGCACTCACGCGGTGCTATTTTTAAACAGACGTAAAGAAAAAACCATACTACAGACATGAAAACATACGTTACGCTACATCCGTAAAGTCATACGTACCACAGGCAACAACAGCCAATATCAACAGTCCTTTGATCATCCTGTCTGCTGGTTCTATGCACACTTGTCAGTTGTACGAAGTTGTGTATCAAGGGACCCGTGTACTGCCCATCGATGGGAACCACCAGGTACTTATAGTGCTGGCTGGAATAATTAGTCTATATTAACGACATTGAGAACGAACCTTTAAAAAATGAACGCAAAAGGTCGGGCGCCAGCTACACAGTCAATTATTCAAATTTAAGGTTGCACTTTCTATCTGACATTTTAGACAACAAAGACTTTGTATTTTTACGTTTATTTCGAGGGGAAAAAAAACCCACAACCTTTTCTTTGTAATGAAGTAGCATGAAAAAATCTTTAAATAAATCTATTTACAAATAGTACCTTGTACAGAATAGAGAGTTCTAAATATCGTACTTGCAGTTTTAACTTAAATGGCTCCAGAAAAATAATCAATTTTAAAAAAATGTATTTTTAACCTCAAATTATTTTTTAAAAAAAAATAGATCATATATAAAGCTCAAGAAAAATAAATTAAACGAAGTGGCTATTGGTACCCGGGTACCAGAATTGAGAGGTTGGGATTAAAGAACGATTTAAAATATTTTGGTTGGGTTTGTAAGACAAGATTTAGTATCAAATGAAAGGTAATCGAATGTAATATACGTCTGTAAACTTAATTCTTCATTTTAACGAAAATAAACTACCACAAATGGCATCCGAATAGCATTGTGCAAAATGGACCCAGACACACAGCGCCCCCTTTCGGACCCGGGACACATTAGATAGGGGTGGGGCTGAAAATGTGACAAGACATGAATACAAGTAGCGCACTTTATAAGAATCCCATTAGTGCCCTTCCCACCAAGGCTCGCAACCGCACATTTATTTCACGCCCCTGAAATATATTACCATTCTAATGACCCACCCGCTTTTACACCGCAGATTTAGTTCACCAGTTATTTTAGAAAAAAACAAAACCAAAGAAATATAACGCATTAAACACACTTGTGAAATTTAAAAAAAAACCAAAGAATCTTAGTTAGCGCCGTTGTCGGGAATTTTATTTCATGAAATAAGTGTCATTATCTTTCCTTCATCTTTCCCTTGAAAATAAGGAATTTTTTTTTTTTGGGTGGGGGCGGGGGTTTCGGGGCTGGTAAGGGGGTTTGGGGGGGGGTGCTAAAAAAATTGATAAAATGTGTTGTCATCGGCAACGGGTCTATGTGCCAAGTTTCTGCTCGATAGTTTGACGGGAAGTGGGTCAATTAGCTGTACGAAAATTTTGCTAACCACGAACAAATGCGAAGTTAACATAAAGAAAGAAAAGAAACAGGAAAAGAATACAAAAGCAGCGTTGTTTGAATATTTATTCATATAATGAAGAAAGTTCCGCCCAAAATCCGTTTCTACGCCACTGATAACGGCATCTGCCTTGTAACCTCTGGTCATCTCCAGCAGTAAGTAATGGCATGGATTGTTTAACATCAAGGACAACACTTATCAGTCTGGGAGGGGATAAACATAAAAACTTCTGCTAACTTGGCTTAGGATTTTTTATTTTAAAAAATTATAGAAATAATCTTAAGTGTTAATGAGTAGTAGCCGGAATAAGCCAGGAAGTTAAAACAAAATATAAATAGCTAGCCGATATACCCGGCGATTTGCCGGGATAGCATTCGGAACTAAGGAACTTCAACAGTCTACAGCC